>CM041776.1:126783363-127224745 GCA_023374045.1 Limonium bicolor | reverse complement strand
CTACTAGCCTGATTTATTACCTTGGAAGTGATGCCTGAGAATCTTAGAATTTACTCTGTGGTTTCAGGCACGTTCTTAATTAATGAGGTGGAAGCCACTGTTCTGTTTGATTCTGGAGCCTCCCATTCATTCATATCCCAGGCATTCCATGCTAAGATAGATGCCCCTACAGAGGATATCCATGACTGCTCAGTCTTATTGCCATCCAGAGAGTTAATCAAGTGCAGTAAGCAATGTAGGGACTTGAACATACACATCAAGGGAGCAGATTTCCTCTTTGATGCCATTGTCTTCCCTGGCATGGGGTTCGATATAATTGTGGGCATGGACACACTACAGCGATACAGAGGTAGGCTACACTGTGCAGAGCATCGTCTCCTCTTGAAGTCAGCTACAGGGATCACAGTATCATACCGAATGCAGCCCAAGCAGCCGACTGTGAAGGTTGTATCGGCATTATCCCTGATGAAGGAGGTGTCCAAGGGAGCGACCGCCTACTACTGTTATGCCCAGGATCTGAGGACAGATCCAAAGTTCAAGAGTGACGTACCTGTTGTGTCGGAGTACCCCGACGTTTTTCCGGAGGAGTTACCTGGACTACCACCATTGAGGGAGGTTGAGTTCAACATCGACCTCATACCTGGTACAGGACCGATTGCCAAAGCACCCTACCGGATGGGCCCTGCGAAGATGGTGGAATTGAAGAAACAACTGCAGGAGTTACTAGATAAAGGTTTCATCCGACCCAGTGTCTCACCTTGGGGTGCTCCTGTGCTGTTCGTCAAGAAGAAGGACGGAAGCATGAGATTATGTATTGACTACAGGGAGTTGAATAATGTCACGATCAAGAACAAGTACCCACTGCCCAGGATCGATGACCTATTTGACCAGCTGAAGGGAGCAAGGGTGTTCTCCAAGATTGATCTGCGTTCCGGATATCATCAGATAGCAGTAGCTGAACCAGATATAGAGAAGACAGCGTTCCGAACCAGATACGGCCACTACGAGTTCACAGTGATGCCGTTTGGACTGACTAACGCACCAGCGAGATTCATGGATCTGATGCAGAGGGTCTTCCAAGCCCAGCTAGACAAGTCAGTGGTCGTATTCATAGACGATATTTTGATCTTCTCCAAGAGTAGGGAGGAACATGAGCAGCATTTGAGAACAGTCTTGGAGACTCTGAGAGAGAGGCAACTCTATGCCAAGTTCAGCAAGTGTGAATTCTGGCTGGACAAGGTATCATTTCTTGGTCATGTGATCTCAGCTGAGGGAGTTTCAGTGGACCCAGCTAAAATTGAGGCGGTGAAGAGCTGGCACAGACCTCGCTCAGTGACTGAGATTCGGAGCTTCCTTGGGTTGGCTGGCTATTATAGACGCTTTGTGAAGGATTTCTCCAGGCTAGCCAAGCCCTTAACCTCTCTGATGAAGAAGGATAGTCCGTTTGTATGGACAGAGGCATGTGAGGTCTCCTTTCAGGCACTGAAGGATGCTCTGACCACAGCTCCAGTATTGGTGATCCCCGAGGGAAATGAGGGATTCGAGGTTTACTGTGATGCTTCAGGCAAGGGGATCGGTGGAGTATTGATGCAAAATGGCAGAGTCGTGGCTTACGCTTCTCGACAGCTGAAGAAGCACGAAGAAAATTATCCCACACATGACCTTGAGCTCCTCGCCATAGTTTTTGCCTTAAAGATCTGGCGACACTATCTGTATGGGGCCACGGTCCGAATCATGACAGATCATAAGAGTTTGAAATACATCTGGACCCAGAAGGAGCTGAACTTGAGACAGCGACGGTGGATCGAGCTACTAGCTGATTATGATATCGACCTCCAGTACACTGAGGGTAAAGGTAATGTCGTGGCAGACGCTCTGAGCAGAAGAGCACATTCACTTCTTGCTCTCATAGAGACGACCACGATAGCTGAGGAGGTATATGCAGCTCAGGACAGTGATGTGTATCTACAGGGTATCAGGCAGAAATTAGCAGATGGGTTGACTGATGGTCTGAAGTATGACTACGAGCTAGACAGCGAGGGACACCTTCGAGTCAGAGGCAGACTCTGCGTTCCTCAGGATGCGACAGAACTTCAGACCAGGATCTCTCTGAAGCTCATTCCTCTACATTGTCAGTACATCCTGGAGCCACCAAGATGTACAAGGATTTAAAGAAGTTATTCTGGTGGAGCGGGATGAAGAGGGATGTAGCAGACTTCGTCTCGCGATGTCTCACCTGTCAGAAGGTGAAGTTCGAGCATCGGCGACCAGGAGGCCAGATTCAGTCGTTACCGGTACCGTGCTGGAAGTTTGACGATATTAGTATGGATTTTGTGGTCGGTCTCCCTCCAGCCAGAGGTGGATTGAACACAATTTGGGTGATAGTCGATAGGTTAACTAAGACAGCTAAGTTCATACCTATCAAGGACACATGGAAGGTGCCCAAACTAGCTGAGGTGTTCACCACAGAGCACATCCGGTACCATGGGGTACCAAGACGATCGTCTCCGATCGTGATGCACGTTTCCTTAGTAGATTTTGGCGTCAGGTGCAGGAGGCATTTGGTACTCAGCTGCGACTTAGCACAGCCTTCCACCCTCAAACAGATGGGCAGACTGAGAGGACGATTCAGACACTGGAAGATATGTTGAGAGCGGTCGCCTTAGACTATCAGGGGAGTTGGGTAGAGCGTCTACACTTGGTAGAGTTCTCCTACAACAACTCCTATCACTCGTCTATCGGCATGGCACCATTTCAGGCTCTGTATGGCAGACCGTGCCGGACACCTTTATCATGGAGTGACCCTGCTGAGACAGTTTTGATTGGTCCGGAGTATATTCAGAGACTGCAGGATGACATCAGGGTTATTCAGCAGCACATGAGGGCGGCGCAGTCTAGGCAGAAATCTTACGGGGATCAGCGTACCAGAGAGCTTGAATTCAGATCAGTGATATGGTTTTCCTACGAGTGTCTCCGATGAGAGGCATCTTCAGATTTGGGATGAGAGGAAAGTTAAGCCCTAAGTATGTTGGTCCGTACAGGATTACGGAGCGCGTGGGCCCAGCAGCGTATCGACTAGACCTACCAGCGGAAGTGGGGAAGGTACATGACGTGTTTCATGTATCTCAGCTGAAGAAGTATGTACCTGACCCTTCTCACGTGCTACAGCCAGAGAGATTAGAGATTGAACCTACACTGAGATATGAGGAGACTCCCATTCAGATCCTGGACACGAAGGTCCGGGAAACGAGAGGCAGATCAGTCAAGCTAGTGAAGGTTCTTTGGGAGCATCATGGGGTTGAAGAAGCTACTTGGGAGACTGAGGACTCTATGAGAGTGAAGTACCCACACCTATTCCCATGATATTTCTTGTATTCTTGCCTTTACTGGGTTCTTGTTCATAGCGGTACGAGGGCGTACCTTGGCTCTTTTCGGGGGGGGGGGGGGGGTAGTTGCATACTCTTTCTTCGTCACCTCATCCAGATTATGCCCTGTTTGTTTTGTTAGTAGAATGATGGAGAGGTGTATGCATGTACTTGATTTATACATTGTGTGATTCTTGATTTCTATCTATGAAAATCTTGGTTTTGGTCTGACGATGAGTAATCTTGCTGGTGGAATTTGGAAATGGAAATGAGGGGAAATAGATTGTGGGAGAAATTACAATTGGTATGGATGGAATTTTGGTTGGAATTGTTATTGGATGAACATTCTGGTAATTCTTGACAGCACACTTGATGTGGTGTGAGTAGCTATTAGTTGGTGTTAAACTTCGGGACGAAGTTCCTTTTAAGGGGGGTAGACTGAAATACCCCATAAATTAATTTAAATTAATTTAGGGGATTTCTTTTAGTAAACCCTAACTGATACTATTAAATATTAATATATTATATGGTATTATGAATTTAATAGTGAGATTTATGAGTCAATAAATATTGGGAAAATTTCAAGACACTCCAATTATATTATAAAGATTTTAGAAATATGTTTAACATTGATTTAAGGCTTAAAAGTCAAAATAAAATCATGGAAACCTTAAAGCTTCAAAAGCCTTGCTAGGATTGACTTTTTGAGAATGGTCAAATCAGGCCATGAAAAGTATACCAATAAAAAGGTTATGGAAAACCAAGAAGATTGATAAAAAGAACGTTTAAAAACGGATCATCCTAGCCAAAGTTATGATAAATTGAAGTTTAGAGCCAAAATTTTAGAGGTTACTGACGTGTCCAGGGCCAGCTGACTCAGCCGCGCGCCTCGGGACACGTGTCGCGCCCAGTCAGCACCAGAGTTAGCCAAATCGATTGAGTTTCTGTCAGTTTTGGCATGTCATGGGTCGATTTTTAGACGTCTATATCTTTTTCTCTACTCCACCATTTGGTATGCCGTTTGTTTCATTTGATTCTCCTATCTTTGCTCTTTCCAACCATTACTCACACATTATCTAACTCCTTATACAATGACCAGAAAGTTGATCCAAAGTTGCCTCCTCGCGAGTTCGTAACCCAGAATTCCAATTTTTCCTGAAACCGGGTAAACTTTGTCACGCCATAACTTCTTCATTTCTCATCCAAATTTCGTGTTCTTCAGCTTGTTTTGAAGATCTCTAATCCCTCTATAACTTTCATGTTGATGGCCAAGGCTGATTCGCACTGGTTTGGGAGATAAATCTGTCTAAAGTTGCCTACTCGATCACGGTGGAAATTCTGCCCAGTTCATCCCAAAACCAACTAGGTAAACACAGATCTTGTGAGATCTGTAACTTTCTCCCTAGTTCATCAAATTCAATGATTCTTCCACTAACATCTAGAGTTACATGTCTAGTTTGGATTGTGATAGGTTCCATGAATCAAATCCCTCTCAGTTGGCGTGAGTTTATTCTAGAAGAGGCATACCCGAACCACACATAAAAAAACGAGTTCCAGAACTTCCGATTTTGATTCTCCCCGTTAATGCAATTCCGGTAAGTTTCTGATCAAATTGCTCCGTTGATGCCAATCGTGACTTCATTACCGGTCAAACCCACATTCCAATTTAGTCTATTACGGATTACAATAGGAGAATTTGTTGAATTCAAATCGAAACCGGAATATGAACCCTAATTCGAACCCAGATTCGAATCTATTCAATTCTGCATGATAATTGGGGAAATTGGTACCATTAGAACCGGAATTTAATTTCGAATCGATAGGAACAAGAATCATCGAATTTCGTTCTGTGGATTGTGAGATATCGGCGGATTAGTACTCGGGTGCGAATTGGGGATTTCTGAAGAACTCGCGAGTTCTGGGCCGTCCAATCTCGGTTAATAAAAATGGACGGCCGAGATTAGATCGTGGGGGTTTAAGTTGTAATGAGTTAATATGTTTTCCAGAATAAAGTCCTAACTTGCTAGATTTATTTAATGGCCTTCCCGAATGTATTTTGACTTGAAACTTTAACCATAGATTCCTTATAAAATCTAGTTTATTTTGATGTAAATTAATATGGGTTTTGAGTTTTTAAACATAAGTTATGATTTTTGCAAGTTACGAGTATTATGGAATTATTTGGGTAATTTTAAAAGATATTTTATTGAAATAAAAATTTATAATATGTCTAAAATGTTATAGTTACTATATATTAAATTTGGGAATTTTTGGACAAGGGTAAATGGGTTTAAAATTATGTTTATGGAATTTTCATAAGAATAACTTATAATATATGGTTTTTAATGTAACAAAAATTAAAGTATGGATTGTTAATAAACTTCTTAGGTTGGGGAAAATAATTAAACCTAAATTAATATTTTATACCAGTATGTTTATAAATATTTTGGGTATTATCTTTTAAGGGAAGTAAAAGTTGTTTACATATATATATACTTATATGAGAGAAATAAAGTAGGAACTTATATTAAATCAAGGTATTAAACTAAACTACATATTGTTATGGAGGTTAATATGCTTAATTTAAACTAGGGAAAACACTTTATTTTATAAACCATATATCAGTTGTGGGTATGTCTAAAAGATAATTAAACATAATTAAATACAATAAGGATTTCTTAAAGAATTTTGGATAAATCCTAAGGAAAATATAAGTGTATATATAAATGCGTTAGAAGTAAGTAAAAAAGAAGGAACATACCTTATGGGAAACATATTAAGAGGGGGAAAAATTGGGATAAACCTAATTCATACGTGACAATAAAAATATTAAATGTTAATGTGACATCTAGGTGGACTATTAGGGGGAAATACACATCCTAAACCTTAAATAGGTGTCAAAGTAAGTTAGCCAATCGTATCCAAAGGGTTTAATTAAATTAAACCTATAATCAGGGGTAGGTAAATGGAATAAGTTAAGTATACATTAAAGATTTAATTACGAGATCTAGCCAGATCCTTAGGAGAGAGTAACTGTAAAACAAAACTATAGACTAATATGAATGGAGGATGTGTAGCATTATAGTGCCTTAACTAATCAATGCTTGGAATACTTTAATTATAGGTGATTAGTGGAAGTAGTTCGCATTTTCAAGTTTGGTTACTGCTTCTACATATACCAGGTACGATTTCTCGTACTCAGATGCTTTTGGTGACGAACTTTATAGAATGTTTTGAGAAACGCTAACTGAGCTTGAATGAATCTCAGAGGAAACTGTTGTGTGGCTAACTCAGCTTGATGTGACTAACTGAGCCTTAAATGTACAACTCATATGATTATTGGTTCTTCTTATCTGGTTACCTCATTAGATATTAATTGCTGAGGGTTTACGCCTCTGCACTCTGTAGGACTCAGTGTTTTGGCATTGCACTTGTGCAGTTATTAATCTAGTGGGAATATGAGAATGTCGATCTTGGTAAATCCTTCTTTCGACTCTGGATATCATTTCAACTATGAGCTGAGTTCTTGTTGTGATGTGCACACATCTTCACCGGTAAACAGCGAGGGGCTGTATATCCCCTGTCCAATCAGACGTGGTAAACTGCGAGGGGCTGTATATCCCCTGTCCAGTCGGACGTTGTAAACAGCGAGGGGCTGTATATCCCCTGTCCTATCGGACGTAGTCAATAGCGAGCCATCTCTTGCAATTGGTTTCATTCCACTCTTGAGTTGTTGGTTCTTGGATTTCTGCTTTCCTTTCCTAGTCCTTGTGACTACTTGGGTCTTTCTACTCTTACTGGAACTTAATCTAACTTAAGCATGGGATGTTCACTAACTCCTGGTGTGGTTTTAATTGACTAACTTTATCCTTTCTGTTGACTATCTCTATTCCTTGCTTGTTGCTTTGACTTGGTGATTTCGAAGTGCCTTGTCCCTCTGTTTTGTTTTTAAGAGTTTCTTTCCAAGTTTCTATATTGTTTAAAGATTATGTTTTAATTTCTGTTATGAGGATTGTACCAGTTCCATTCTAGGGAACTGACTCTCCCTTCCGGGGTGGGCTGCTTGGTTTTATCTTGGAGGTATGAGTTGTTATACAGGTGGCCACGAAGCGTTTGAGTGATAGGGGCGTTACTACAATCTCTTAACCTCTTCTAGACCCGTCTGGGAATCTGTCCCTGGAGAACGCATCAACTCGTTGATGAGCAACAAGTCGTCACTACGCTTCAAGGAAAAACAAAACATAACAAGGTGGAAAAAACTACAAAAGGTTTTCCACACCATCTGTTTCATCTATTCTGTGTGGCCGATCATACTAAGCTTACACACTGCCTTCTTCCTCATTAACCATAACAATCTTAGCTGATCAGAAACTCTTTTCTTTCCTGCCCTTCTTCACGTAGTAAACCAGAGGATAGGACTCAGTTTGGTGAAGGAGTAAGACCAAGCAAGTCTTCCTTGCTATACCAGTCTCGGTAGAGAAAAAAAACAAGGTGAAGATCATGCCTATCTCAGATTTACTCCAAACCATGTCCTTTTCTCTAAGTCATCACGGTTTAACCTCTAAGTATTCCTTGCCAGTGTGGTTAAAGTGTCTCATTTGTGCCAAGGATCCACAAGGGAGAACCAGCCTTAACTCAGGAAGAAAGAAAAATTCAAGGTATTACACTTCTGAACTAACCAGAGTCTTTACCTGCGTACTGTTTTAAGGAAATAAACATTGTGTAAGGAACCAGAAACTTCTGATGCAAGTATAGCAAATGTGCCTACCTATAAGAGCTAAGCAACAGATGAGCTAGTTCAAATAACCTCTGTAAGAATCAACTAAAAAGAAAGAAAAAAAGACATGGACCCGATGCAACAGTTATGTTCTGTTCTGGTGTAGTTTTCAACTGATGTGAAGCCTGTGTTCTGTACACTTACTTGCAGAGGTAATGTGGGGGTAGTAAGGGCTAGATTAAAGCTCAAAACCCCAGTAAAACACATAACTACATAGGTTAGCAATGAAAGAAAACTAAAAAGAAAACTAGGATTAAGAATTCTCAGAAAACTGATAGAAGTTATCAGGTTTTAATGCTTCAGTTTTCAGTCTCTAAGATGTTTGTGTTCTGTATAATTGGCTTGTATTGTGAGTTAAGGAACCTAAAACATTCTAACACACCTAAGTAAGGATAAGAACATATTGAGGAAGTTAAAACCCAACCTGATGCACAACCATGCAACAGAGAAGAATCATGCATAAGTGTCTGTCTGTCAGTTTTTCAGTTTCTGAAATTATGAGTTTTGTATAAGGGATTACAGAGGGCATATAAGGAGTTGTGTTGTGTGTGAATGAACTTAAATCATTTCTAACACACTTAAATAAGGATAAGAACATCTTGAGAAAACTAAAAACCCAACCTGATGCACAAACCGTGAACAAGAAGAAGGAAAATGCAAAATGCTAGTTTCTGTTCCTGAAAACTTTGATTTCAGTAGCACTGGCAGTGTGTCTTAGTTATCTATAAACTTAGAAACAACTAAACATCTAGATAATAATGGGAACCAATTAGTACATCAGGACTGAAGTCAAAGGAAGAAGAAAAGAAATCTGAAGAGAACTGTTTGTAAGAGCAAGAGAACTTGTCAATTTAGAAATCTATTCCTGCAACACTGACTCTTCTGTATAACAACCTTTCAGGAGCTTAATCAATGTGGCGGTGAATCAGTTTTGAGAAAAGAAAAGTGTGCTAAGATACTTAACTAGATAGTTGAGTAACCTAGGGGAAGCTCGAGACCAGAATTGAGAACCAGCTGCAAAATACAAGAGAGGAGAAATCAGTTTCCAAGCTTCAGTTTCTTTTTTTGGTTTCTTCCACTTCAGTAATTAACTATCTAAGTGCTGTAACAGATTGATTTGAATTTGCTGTGGGGGTTAAAACTTAGTTCAAACACTTAACTAACGGAGTAAGAAGGTTGGAGGGAAATCGAGATGTCAATTCATGAGTAAAGAAAAGAAATGAGGAAGAAATACAGAAACTGGTTCTTTTAGTTTCCACAATATAGCAGTTTTTGTAAAGTAAATTTCCAGAAGTAATAGCAACATTGTTTTGAGTTATCTTTGGGTTTAAAATTACATGATACATTTAGCTAATGGGATAAGCGATTGGGAAAGGAATGTAGGTCAAAAGAGTAAGCAAGAAAGACAAACCAGGAGAGTAAATAAACACTAGTTTTTGATTTCAGTTTTTCTTACCAGATCAGTGTCTGGCTATTTCTGTATCTGTAACAATGCTGTCTTGGGTTTTGTTTGGGTTTAAAAGCTTGATGGAATAATGTAGTAACTGGGTCAACCATTTGGGAAGAATTGAGAAAAAAACGTAAGCAAACAGAGGGAAAAGGAATGGAAGAGAAAGTTCATCTGTTGCAGTTTTCTGTTCTGCAATTTCAGTTCAGTAAACACAATTACAGTAGCATCAGTAAGATTGCTTTGGGTTTATTCTTAAGTCTAAAGCCTCGATAAAACATTACTCAGTGGGTAGAGAATTAGAGGGAGTGTAGCTCAGTTTAGAAAACAGACAGAGAAGAGAATAAGAGCATACACCAGTTCTGATTTCTAGTTGCAGTTTCAGAAATCTTGTTTCTGTATAACTAAGTTGCGGAGTGTCTAAAGGGGTTTGCATTGAGTGGTTCAAGGGCTTAAAATCCTGCCAATTCACTTAACTAATATGTAGCATTTTGGAAAGAAAATTGTAAGCCAACTGTCAAACAGAAAGGAGAAAAAAAAAACAGATAAGAGAGTGATCAGTTTCTTTTTTGTCATAGCAGTTTCTTATTCCTGTCTCTGGATAAGCCGGCTCCTATGAGAATGAAACTGTAATAGCGCAATGAACTAAGTAGCTAAGCAGAGTGGGGGAGAGAGTGAAGAAGAAACCAAATCAAGGAATGAGAAACAAAATAGAAGAGGAATAACTTATCAAACTTAATACATCAGTTTCCAATTGTTTCTGAAATGAATGACCGTCTGTATAACATGTTACAGAGGGTTATAAAGGGTGGAATTGACTTAATAATGAACCTAAGATACTTCTAAGAGAGTGAACTAGGTTGGTACATCCATTTGAAGTTTAGAAATCAACTAAATAACCAAACCGAATAAAAGAAAAAGAGATGCGCCAACATGATTTCAGGATTTTCAACAGCATGTTCCTTCGGTATAATTGAGTTACAGAGAAGGTTAAGTGTGATATAGTCTTAAGTTTTCTAATTAATGATGAATGTGGTGGAATGGTGATTTGAGAGAGAATGGGATTTTAAAAGAATGCAATATGATATGTACATATACTACAGGTAACAGAGCAAAATGTTGTCGAACCTTGGGTTATATTTTACTACAAGGTTTTGATGTTATAAAGTTAGATACTTACAACATATTATAAGTTATGTGGTAATATTGTGAGTAATGAGAATTATATAATAAAGGAGCTCAAATGTGGCACATGTGTATATTATATTTCGGTACATTCATAAAGTTGCAAAAACCATGTGTTATAAAGTCTAGTGACACATAAAATATCATACTATATAACATGGAACAAAAGTAACACAAAATAATATTATGCGGTCAAAATATAGTTTAATAAAACTGTCATGCTAAACGCATACATATACATAAACACATGTCAAAATAAAGATATAAACTATAGTTTACAATGACATAAAATGTTAAGATTAGTATATGACTTTGGTATGATAAATAAATCCCGAGTGAAGTACCACAAGTGTATAACGTAAGGTTTCATACTCTAGAGTAAACCAAATATTAACTCACGCGACGAGTAAGGGGTTTTTAAAATATCAGTACTTTAACTAGTAACAATTGTGAAATCCGGGGGCGTAGTACTGGGATTTCAAACGTTATTCGGAAATACTGAATTATACTGTCATGTGGATTGACGCTTTGCGTTCCTTGTATTTCTAGATCGCCCTTCCGACGTACGCGCTCGAAAGCTATAGTGGTCCGCACTGCGCGAACCTATACACGGTGTACGGTATGTAAAGGAGTTTGATCCGAGTTGTCCTGAGGAATTCCTCGGGCTCAGATTCGTTTGACATGTGTGACTATGTGTGATGGATATGTGTTTACTGCATTCTTATTTATGCACGAACTAATACTATGTCAACTATAGATCGGCTTATATAAACTACATATACGAGTTGTGTGACTGTGATTACCGTTGCCTGACCTAATACACAAAGTACTACAAGTATGTAGTTATAACCAAAGTAAAACACTTAGGAACGGGACATGACATTGTCCGTCCCTAGAGCTTCGACTCAAACATAAATACTACCTAGAATCACTCTAGGCATGCGTAAGACCCACAGGGCAACCAACAAATAAGTGATATTCTCCATATGTAAATTTGTAACTGAAAACTAACTAACGAGGTTAGTAGTGGTGTGTGAATGAAAGTGATGTGTACCTTAATCCAGACAGTCCCCGGCTGCTGGTCGCGCGTAGAGATCTCATGGGTTAACCGTGTGTCGGGTTTTCCCTAGTTAATCCTGAACTAACCTAGATAGATCGTCAGGCGGAGTGTGCTACCATTGGCACCAGGCCCTTGGCCACCTAAATGGACGCCTTTACAAAGGTATAGTGAAATAGTCCCGGAGTCTTCGGATGATCAGGGCAGTGAGCACCTTGTGTGTACGTGGGACTACTGTCCAAGTGAATATATTTCGGATGTCCTAACTGACTCCCGACAGTGCTAACCAAATCAAACGATATGTGAGGGCATGGGGGCCGAGCGTTGTGATACGTGATGATGTGAAACTAAGAACAGTGTGTGACTTATCGATGCTATTGTATTGTATGATGTGTTGCGGTTCTGTGTATACCTGTGATGATTGTTGCATGTTTAACTATGTTTTATAGTTTCCCGCAATACTCTGTAAACCGGTGTTGCATGTAACGAACCTAATAAAAAGAAGGTTAATACGACTTAATAGACCATTAGGGTCCAAACTCGGCATACTCAGCGTTTATCGCTGAGCCTTTATGGCTTTATGTAGGTTGTTGATCACGGACGAAGCCGGAGTGCGGGGCCGGGTAGTTAGGACATTTTAGATTTTTGTAATTTCCGTACGTACCTTGTTATGTATTAAGTTTGTTTTAGTGATATCGGCTGTAAGTTTTGGAGCATAACTAAACACTCACTGAAGTTGTGCTTTGGGACTTAGATGATGTGTAGGTGGTATCTCGTTGTCACCGCGGGTTGTATCCTTACGTTTTCATTTTGTTAAGTTGTTGTATTGCTACATCACTCGTATGGGCGAGGGATGGCAAGTAACACCCATGTGAGTTTTGTTTACTGTCATTTCTTCCGATGTGTGACGTCTTTATTTTCTATTCTCGTGAGTGATTATTACGACATTATTGAGAGGGGGTGTGACAAAAGTTGTATCAGACGGAGTACCGCTCTGATGACGAGATACTAGGAATTAAACAGTGAGCCTAGGATTTGGGAAACCCGGGATACGTCTGTGAGGTACGGGATGACTTATTTAGTGAACTTAAGTGAAGATTACGCACTATGTGTGTACTTAATTAGCCTCTAAGGCACTTTAATATCCTCTGTGTGTGTTCACGGTGTATATACCGAATTATAATACGACAGTCTGTACAGCAGATGGCTGGTAGATCTAGAGGCCGCGGAAACGGCAGAGGGGCCGGTGACGACACCGGTATTCCAGGCTTTAATGAAGCGGTTGCTGCTATACTTACCCAGCTTGGAGGCACTATACCCCACCCACCGTAGCCCCGTGAGACGAATTGGCTGAAGGCGGTATCTGAGACACGACCACCGACCTACTCAGGGGAGTCGGACCCCATTGCCTTGGAGCGCTACATCGTGGAGCATGAGAAGGCCTTCTTGGCCTTGCGAGTGCCAGGGGATCAGAAAGTCTCGATTGCTGCATTCAATTTGAAGAACGCAGCCAGTACCTGGTGGAGACTTGTGAAGGACCAGCACTTAGCGACGCCTGACTTTTCATGGGCCATGTTCGTGGAGATCTTGCGAGGGAAGTACTATCCTGCTCACCTCAAGCAGAAGAAGCGTCGGGAGTTTGAGACGCTGACCCAGGGGAGTCTGTCCGTAGACGAGTACTATACTCGTTTTATCGGTCTTCTTGACTTCATCCCCGGAGTCGACTACTCTAAGAATGTTAAGGTCGAGAAGTTCCAGGGGGGGTCTTCTCTTCCGTATCCAGGCAGCCATGGGCGCCACACTCTATACTACCATTTAGGTAAATCTAAACACCGTTAATTCTTATTAATGTTCTACATATCCAATTACAGTGAATGTGTGAAGAATCACCAGCTTAAATTCCAGGAATGTTATGATGCTGCCTCGAGGGCGGAGCTGATGCTCCAGACTCGGGATGAAACTCTGGGCCAGAAGAAGAAAAGGAAGGAGTCTGAGGACGGGGGAGTGAACCGAGGCGAGGGCTCAAAGAAGGGAAAGTAAGGAAATATTTTCATTTATTGATTTAATCATTAATTGATTATCGTGTGTGTGCAGGCCCCAAATCTGTTTGACAGAGGCTTCTTCAAAAAGAAGGGAAAGCTGGGGCAGCAAGGGCAGCAGAGTCAGCAGGGTTTCAAGGGGAATGATTCCGTACCAAGACTGACCGGCCCACCCATTGATGCCCAGCCACTCAGATCGGCACCTCTCAGGGGTGAGAATACCCTCCTCATAATTTTAGTTGTCAAACTATTTGTTAATCCTAATACTGTACATGACTCGTGTTAACCTAAATTACGGTTGCAACAGGCACTGGTAGACCCCAGCGCCATTACTACTTTAATGTTGTGGGAAGGACCACCCAGGTGTGGACTGCAGCGGCAACAAGGTGGAATGCCGATACTGCAGGAAGATGGGGCACCGCGACTTTGAATGGTACTCCAACCCCGACGGCCGGAATTACCTGGGACGAAGACTGCTTAGAAGCCCACTGCTAGAGGGTCAAGAGCGCCACGGGGTGGCCAAGGGGGCCAGACGTCCACCGACATGCGTTTTCAGAAGGGAAAAGGAGTCGACCAGGGACACACCGCCCTTAATTCAGCGGGAACCTCAGGCGCTGAGGTGGGCGCCCAACGCACTACATGTAATTCTAATACCCGACTGAACCATGATGTGTGTTAAACGCTTTAAAGCATGACCCATGTATGTGTGTATGACCTTAAGTAGTGACTTACCATAGGAAAACTTCCACATCTTAGGTAGTTTTGACATTTGCTACCCCTATCTACGAGACCGAGATCGCCAAGACCCGTAGCCGAAAGACGGGAACATCCAAGAGAGAATAGTCAAGTCATCCGACCAGGAATGATTCTGCTTAGAGAATTCCTAACCTTAGACGAGCAAACCGACATCATAGAAGAGTGTAGGGCCTTGGGTAGAGAACTAGGTGGGTTTCACATTCCGGGTTTTATGAGCGGTTCGAAGATGAGGCTACACATGATGTGCCTAGGTAGGGATTGGAATCCACAGACTAGGACATACCAGGAAGTGAGGAAACTAGATGGGGGGAGAGTACCTAGGATACCCGAGAGATTCAAGACCTTAGCACGGAAGGCGGTGGAGACGCAGCAGCTTGAAGATGAACCAGTACCCGGCAATGACGCTGACGTTTGCGTTGTAAATGATAAGCCGCAGACTTTCACATTTTATGCATTAGATTTAGTATTATATTTATCTAAATAGAGTTATATATGTGTTATTTATGCCTATTATGCGTTAAAGTATATTATTTGTACAGTCTTATGTTTTTATGAGTTTTCTGTGCAAGGAATGATTTTCTAGGCAAAAGTTCAATTGAAGCCGGACTCAATGCTGGGTTGATCCTGCACGGCATAAACACAGAATAGAAAAGAGGCCTTGCCGGACATGATGCCGGGTAGATTCCATCCGACATAAGTAAAAAGTCCACGGTTGACCAAGCGGTGGCAGTTATTGACCGTTGGTGATTAGGATGGTGCGGGTGTGATGCCGGGTATCTCCTACCCGGCATGTGCACTGTTTCACGTGGAATTGGCGGTTTGACCGTTAACAGTTGGGCGCATTTATCACGTGTGCCGGCTACTGACGATCCGGCACGACGCCCGGCAACAGACATTTTGATGCCTATAAATAGGCCGAGAAAGGCTGCAATTTGACACACTTCAACATCACAATACACTCCATTCATGTCTCTGTTTCCACTCCACTCCATTGTTGGTGTCCAAGGCATTTCTACGGATCCATCCACAAGAAGAAGAGAAGATTTCCTTTTCGGGTTGAGGCTATGTTCAATCTCCTTCTCCCTTATGTATTTCTTCTCTATTTAAGTGGATAGTGAAGTAGGAATCCTTGTTAGGCTTTGGCTAGGGGAATTCCTTCTATGTAAACAATATGATTATTTCAATACAAATTCAAGCGTTCATTAAGACTCTGGTTCTTATGGCAAGGGAATTAGTTGATCACTCATTCTCTTTATGCAGATTCTACTTGAGGGGGAAAAGCCCAAGAGTATGATAGGTTAGATAAATCTTAGTGGTCTTTAAACATTGTCTTCTGCGCTTCAGCGGGAGCAAGACTTGAGATTGCGAGGTTATCCATCTTCCACCATTCTCCTTGTCATTGCGTGCATGACATATGCTCGATTTGTTAATGGGTTTTGAGTTTCTTGTTCGGAGCAAGAGAGTGGTTTTCACCATATGAACGTGCCGGATGCACTGTCGGGTGCTTCCTGTCCTGCATATTCAAGAATTTGAATATGCCGTGCATCCAGTGTCCGGCAGGACATCCGGCGCAATCATGTTGGTTGGTTAAGTTCGTGTCTTGAAGTTGCATTGCGTGATCATGTTGTTACTTAGGATGGTTTAGCCCTAAACCTCACATTTAGATAGGTTTTAGTTAAATTATGGTGTCATTTACTTCCCCCCTATTATTATAGAATAGGCTTTTGCCCGGATTAGGACTAGTTTTCTATAAGTCCCTTGGGTTCGATACTCTCGGTCGTAATATATCTACACTATACTCCGACCGGGTTTTATTTGCTACCCGTAGTAGAGTTGAAGGTTTAGTTTATTAACTTATTCTTTTTTATAGTTTTACCCTAACAAATTTACTGTTAGCAAATTAGCGCTTTTGCCGGGGACTTGGAATTAGTCCAAGTCCTAAATTCGGTAAAACGCCCTATTCTTTATTCTTTAATTCTTTGATTCTCTAATTTAATTTGTTCATTTTATTTTTGGTTGAATGTGCCGGGTACAGTGCTGGGTGTTCTACATCCGGCATCTTGGAGGAAGTCCTACGCCGGATAGAGTTTACCCGGCGCACGACCCGGCATAATCAAACTTCAACCATTACTTAGCATTGTCCTTTTTCGAATCTTTGATTTGTCTATAAATATTCTTTTTCATTGCTCTTTTATGTTAACTTCCCTTTCCCTTTCCCATTTAATTTTTTTTTCGAGTTTTGAACGCGTCGGGTGGTATGCCGGGTAACTTCAACCCGGCATTAGTGGAGGAAGTCCACCGCCGGATACAACTAACCCAGTAACCTGTCCGGCATCTTCAAATTATTTTCAGTTTTAAATTATTTTCGTAAAATGTTAAATTCCTCATAGTATTCTATTCTTTTCTTACACCATTCGCTTAGATCTCTCTTCTAATTTTTCCTAATTGTTGATTCTTTACTGAAATTTTTGAGTTCGCAGAAGACCAGATGCAATGCCGGGTACTATCAACCTGGCAGTATTGGAGGAAGTCCAATGTTGGGTGCCATACACCCGGCATCGTGTCCGGCATAACCAAAATTTTATTTCTTCTTGTATTTTAGTAAATTTTAAATATATCATTATATTGTTCCTTTTATTATTACAAAGTATTATAACGTTTTCTCTTGCTCCTCCTGAAGATATCAAAGTGAATGCTTCTGCGGTCCACGAATTCTCCTGAAGATTTAGCAAATTTTGACCCAGAAATCGAGAGGACTCTTCTTCGTTCCCTTTATCAACGAAGAAACCAACATCACCTACATCCTACACCAATGGCAGCACCTACCGTCCGTAACATAAACCGGCCTTCTAGCCAAGGCCAAAAACCAGCAATCGACCTTCCTCTCCTCCCACAAAATGAATATGATGAATGGCAAAAACTTAAGCCATATCATCAAATTAGATGCATAAAGGAGTTGGGTCTTTTTGACGGTACGAACCCGGACGATGCCTTGCTCCATGTCACCAAATTCTTGCAGCATACAAACAGCCTAACTTCCACAATTAACGTCCTCTAATATGCCAGGCTTTCCCTCTTCCCCCATAGCCTTATTGGGAATGCCAGCAAGTGGTACCATAGTCTAACCCCTAGTACCATCACCACTTGGGAGGACATGGCACCCAAGTTTTATGACAAATTCATGCCTCCAAGTCGGACCCTGGAGATGATCACCGAGATTTATAACTTCAGACAACCTAGCTCGGAGAACATCTGTGAGACTTGGGACAGATTCAAGGGGTTGCTGCGCATATGTCCACACCACGGCCTCACCAAGGAACAACTATCTCATTTGTTCTACAAAGGATTGGTCAACCAGTGCAAGACAATGATCCTATCCTCTCTTGGTGCAGACATACTGGAGAAGCCTGGAGATCAATTCCTTAGTGGAGTTGAATCTCTTTGCGAAGAGATTATGGATTGGGCCACCGGTGGAACCAGGGGTAGTACCGCTGGTTTATATCAAGTGGGAGAGGGCGATGCAAAATTTGACAAACTAATGCAAAGTCATGAGCAGTTGTTGGAGAGCAATGCTCAAACTTCCACGAAGGTTAGCGCTCTACAGAAAGTGGTGGAGCAAATAGCAATGAATAAACTCCCTCAACAGGCGAACGTGGTTAGTGCACGACCACACACTCCAAGCCCTGACATGCCCGAATTTCAGAATGTTGAGGAGGTCAACTATGTGAGTAACCAAGGGTATCGGCAACCATGGCAACAGGGGAACCAACCCCCTCACAACTTTCAGAATCAAGCCGGCTACTAGGGAGGTCAAAGGCAATACAGACCATCCCATCCTGCATCATCGTCAGAGGCTGAAATGGCTGAACTTCGTGACATGATGTCTGCCCTGATGAATAAGACCCAGGATACTCACAATGAGATCTCGACCATTCACAAGGAGCACAAATCGTTGCAGTTGCAATTACAGCAACTTCTGACGTAACCACGACAACAAGGTCAGCTCCCGTCGCAAACGCAAACCAATCCACGGGACCATGCGAATTCGGTCACTATCCTGCCCAGGATCTCAGATAATGCCAAATAGCCTAAAAGGCTAAGTGTAGGGCGGTTCCTCCCTACGCCTTCACTATCAAACAGGGGAGCCCTTCATATCATTTAATTTTTCTCTTTTAATTTTATGTTATTGTTTTTTAAATTGCTTTCTTTATAGTTATTTTTGTTCTTAAACAAAAAAAATATTGTTTCTACTAGAACACTGGGGATAGTGTTCCTGCCAAGTGTAGGGCAGGGATCCCCCTTCAAAAAAAAGTTTTAATTATAATATGCATAAGTTATGAGTTTTATCAATGTTTTACTAAACTTTTTGCATGTTTTTGATTAAGATGAGATTTGGAATAAATAAATGCTTGTTCTCTCAAGAGGTAAGCTTTCTAATTACTTGTAGATCCCTGTTTTTAGCTTTTTTGATTCTCTTTATTTAACATGAGTATATGATCTTTCTCCTAATTCTTTCTTTCATGTACTTTTGGGTATTATTTTCTTTTCTTTTCAAATTGTGAAAAATCTTTTGGGTGAAAATCTTAAAAAGGGTTTTTGTGCAAAAGAAAGAAAGAAGAAGAAGAAAAAGAAAAAAAGAAACAAATCTTCTTCCAAAGGAAAAGCAATATATTCCTTGAGGTTGCATAAAATGCCTCAAAATAAAAGCAAGAAACGGGAGTTTTTCCTTTTAGTTTTCTCCTAAATTCCCCGTTCTTCAATGCAAAAAAATCATGGTTGATTCAGAAACCCTTGCAAGATAGGGCTGAATAATTAAATCCAATGATGAGTGTCTTGGCCACATTCAGAAACTCTTGAAAAATAGAGCTGAATGATGGAAACCGAAAAAAGGAGAGATTACAAATCCCTTATGCAAAATAGCCCAAAAGTTTTTGATCGGTTTTGAAATTTCTTTGCTTTTATACCCATTCGAATGTTTCTGTTGGAATAAGGAGGTTTAAGTGATACTTGTGAAATAGCGTCAGAGAGTTGAGAATATTTATCTACATTTCATTCTAGAGTTTATCAGTTTTGTGCATAAGTAATTAGTCCTTTTTAATCTTGTTTTGCTCGAGGACTAGCAAAAGGTAAGTGTAGGGCCTTGATAAGCCGTAGACATATCATATTTTATGCATTAGATTTAGTATTATATTTATCTAAATAGAGTTATATATGTGTAATTTATGCTTATTATGCGTTAAAGTATATTATTTGTACAGTCTTATGTTTTTATGAGTTTTCTGTGCAAGGAATGATTTTCTAGGCAAAAGTTCAATTGAAGCCGGACTCAATGCCGGGTTGATCCTGCACGGCATAAACACAGAATAGAAAAGAGGCCTTGCCAGACATGATGCCGGGTTGATTCCATCCGGCATAAGTAAAAAGTCTCCAAGGTTGACCAAGCGATGGCAGTTATTGACCGTTGGTGATTAGGATGGTGCCGGGTGTGATGCCGGTATCTTTTACTCGGCATGTGCACTGTTTCGCGCGGAATTGGCGGTTTCGACCGTTAACAGTTGGGCGCATTTATCACGTGTGCCGGCTACTGACGATCCGGCACGACGCCCGGCAATAGACATTTTGATGCCTATAAATAGGCCGAGAAAGGCTGCAATTTGACACACTTCAACATCACAATACACTCCATTCACGTCTCTATTTCCACTCCACTCCATTGTTGGTGTCCATGGCATTTCTACGGATCCATCCACAAGAAGAAGAGAAGATTTCCCTTTCGGGTTGAGGCTATGTTCAATCTCCTTCTCCCTTATGTATTTCTTCTCTATTTAAGTGGATGATGAGGTAGTAATCCTTGTTAGGCTTTGGCTAGGGATGAATTCCTTCTATGTAAACAATATGATTATTTCAATACAAATTCAAGCGTTCATTAAGACTCTGGTTCTTATGGCAACGGAATTAGTTGATCACTCATTCTCTTTATGCAAATTCTACTTGAGGGGGAAAAGCCCAAGTGTATGATAGGTTAGACAAATCTTAGTGGTCTTTAAACATTGTCTTCTGCGCTTCAGCGGGAGCAAGACTTGAGATTGCGAGTTAATCCATCTTGCCCCATCTCCTTGTTCATCTCCTTGCGAGTTAATCTTAATGGGTTTTGAGTTTCTTGTTCGAAGCAAGAGAGTGGTTTTCACCATATGAACGTGCCGGATGCATTGCCGGGTGCTTCCTGTCCGGCACATTCAAGAATTTGAATATGCCGTGCATCCGGTGTCCGGCAGGACATCCGGTGCAATCATATTGGTTGGTTAAGTTCGTGTCTTGAAGTTGCATTGCCTGATCATGTTGTTACTTAGGGTGGTTTAGTCCTAAACCTCGCATTTAGATAGGTTTTAGTTAAATTATGGTGTCATTTACTTTCCCCCTCCTATTATTATAAAATAGGCTTTTGCCCGGATTAGGACTAGTTTTCTATAAGTCCCTTGGGTTCGATACTCTTGGTGGTAATATATTTACACTATACTCCGACCGGGTTTTATTTGCTACCCGTAGTAGAGTTGTAGGTTTAGTTTATTAATTTATTCTTTTTTATAGTTTTACCCTAACAAATTTACGGCTAGTAGTAAACTTCTACGAACAATATGGGCGACTGGGATTACACAAGGACCGGGATGAGACACCCAAGTCCATTGCAAAGGGTATTCCCGTAGTGTCGTTCTCCATTGGTGATGAAGCAGAATTCTTATATGGCGACCAAAAGAGAATGGATTTAGCTAAGAAGCTAGTCCTTATATCTGGAGATGTTTTGGTATTCGGTGGAGATTCGAGATTAGTGTATCAAGGAATCAAGCGGATTAAGTTAAACACCGCACCACCAGCTTTAGTAAACACTACCCACATCAAACCGAGACGCTTAAACTTGACTTTAAGAGAGTATTGATGTAATGTTATAAGCTACTAGCTTTTTATGCAAGTATAATGTAAAGATTTGTAAAATAAATAAAAGTGGTGTTTCGAAGTTCTTTCGTACAATTGTTATCAGTCTTATCCTTATACGACTCGTTAATCCAGGCCATGAATCTGAGAAAGGAGCAAACCTCAACATTCTCAATGCAGCACAAGCCAAAGAGATTGGCAACATCATCACTGGTAAGAATAAGAACCAGCCAGACTAATGAATTTAACCTTTACAACCACGCGCTAATTGAAACCGAAATGCTACAGGTACCTTCCCTGTGAATGGCTCCGATGCATCAGTCTTATTTGACTCAGGGGCGTCCCACTCTTTCGTTTCCTCTTCTTTTGCAAAGAAGTTGGGACTGACCCCGGAGCACCTCTCCGACTTCACCGTCACGTTACCATCCAGGGAGAGAGTGCGATGCACGGGGTGCTACTGTGACTTGCAAATTGTTATACGGGACGAGATTTTCCCCGTTGACTTGACCAAATTCAAAGGGTTGGGTTTCGACGTCATCATCGGTATGGATTGGCTGCAGAGACACAAGGGCCGGATACATTGTGCCGAGCACCGACTATTACTCAAAAGCCCGTGGGGCAAGGCTATTTCCTACCGTAGTGTACCGAAGGAACCCACCATCAAAATTGTATCTACTTTGAACCTAATGAAAGAAGTGAGGAAGGGCCATACCGCATATATATGTTACGTCCACGATACGAGGCAAGATGAGCAGATGGATTTGGATATACCAGTGGTATCCAAATTTCCTGATCTGTTTCTTGAGGAATTACCAGGCATGGCACCAGTATGAGAGGTGGAGTTCACCATTGATCTTATGCCGGGCACGGGGCCTATTGCCAAGGCACCCTACCGAATGGCGCCCGCAGAAATGAAAGAGTTGAAGGTACAGTTGGAAGATCTATGGTCAAGGGCTTATCAGACCGAGCGGTATCTCCATGGTGAGCGCCAGTATTGTTTTTCAAGAAGAAAGATGGAGTATGAGACTCTGCATCGACTACAGGGAGTTAAATGCCGTTTCAGTCAAAAACAAATACCCTCTTCCACGCATCGACGACCTGTTTGATCACCTCAGAGGTGCATCAGTGTTCTTGAAGATTGACTTGAGATCAGGCTACCATCAGATACGTATAGCAGAGAGAGATATATAGAAGACGACATTCAGAACACGCTACGGCCACTAAAAATTTACTGTGATGCCGTTTGGACTATCAAATGCACCTACAGTATTCATGGATCTCATGAACCGTCTATTCAGAGAGCAGCTCGACTCATCGGTGGTAGTATTCATCGACGACATCTTAATATACTCTAAGACTAAGGGAGACCACGAAGCACACCTTAGGCGAGTTCTACAGATTATGAGAGAGAACCAGCTATACGCCAAGCTCTCAAAGTGTGAGTTCTGGCTAGATAGCGTGGCATTCTTGGGGCACATCATTTCAGCCAGCGGCATATCTGTCGACCCTACGAAGATAGAGGAAGTCAAGAGCTGGCCGAGACCGAAGACAGTGACCGATATTCGCAGTTTCTTGGGGTTGGCTGGATACTACAGGCGTTTTGTGAAAGACTTCTCCAAAGTAGCCAAGCCTATGACTAATTTGATGAAAAAGAACGCTCAGTTTGTGTGGATTGTAGATTACGAGCGTTCCTTTCAAACACTAAAGGACTTGCTGACGTCCGCTCCCGTACTCACCATTCCCGAAGGGACCGACGGGTTCGAAGTGTACTGTGATGCCTCAGGTACGGGGCTAGGGTGCGTACTCATGCAGCATGGGAAGGTCGTAGCCTACGCCTCCCAACACCTGAAGAAACATGAGGAGAACTACCCGACACATGATTTAGAACTGGGAGCAGTGGTTTTTGCTTTGAAGATATGGAGACATTACTTATATGGCGTGACAGTGACGATATACTCTGATCATAAAAGCCTTCAGTATCTATTCACCCAGAAAGATCTGAACATGAGGCAGAGGCGATGGGTCGAGTTCTTGAAGGACTACGACATCGACCTCAAGTACAAGGAGGGGAAGGCAAACATAGTAACTGATGCCCTGAGCCGGAGAGCTCACTCCTTACATGCCATGTCAGCAAACAGTAGCCTAGTCGAAGAAGTACACTGTGCTCAGGAGAGCGACAAGTAAATACAGACCATCAGGCAGCAGTTAGTTGACGGCATATTCGAGAGGCGAAAATATGATTTCACACTCAGTGATGATGGACTGATCAGATTGAATGGCAGATTGTGCATTCCAGAGTCCAGCCCAGAGTTGAAAGAGAAGATACTTAGTGAAGCTCATTGTTTTTCCTTGTCTATCCACCCGGGATCATCGAAGATGTACAAAGATCTAAAGACTCACTTTTGGTGGAGTGGTATGAAGAAGGATGTAACATAGTTTGTTACCCGCTGCTTGACTTGTCAGAAAGTCAAGTTCAAGCACAGGAGACCAGGAGGTTTGGTGCAGCCTATGCCCATTCAGTACTGGAAGTTCGAGGACCTATCCATGGATTTTGTTGTCGGCCTCCCACCGACTAAGGGAGGTGCGAACACTATCTGGGTGATCGTTGACAGATTGACGAAAATGGCTAAGTTTATCCCGATCAAAGACACTCGGAAAGTTCCCAAGCTAGCGGACCTTTTCCAGAGAGAAATCATCAGACACCATGGCGTGCCGAAAACAATAGTGTCAGATAGAGACCCTCGATTCCTATCACGGTTTTGGGGACAAGTTCAGGAGGCTTTGGGTACCAAGCTGAAGATAAGTACCGCCTTTCACCCGCAAATGGATGGTAAGAGCGAGAGGACCATCCAGACATTAGAGGACATGCGCCCTAGATTTTCAGGAGAGTTGGATTGATCGGTTTCATCTGATAGAGTTTACCTACAACAACAGCTACCACACGTCGATTCAAATGCCACCATTCCAGGCTTTATATAGTAGACCATGTAGGACACCTCTGTGCTGGGACGAGGCTAGCGAGAACACATTCCTTGGACCCGAGTACTTAGAGCAAGTGAAAGAGGATGTCCTACAGATCTGTAGAAATATGAAGGCTGCCCAAGATAAATAGAAGTCATATGCAGACGTCAGACGGAGAGATCTCGAGTTCGCAGTGGACGACCGAGTCTTCCTCAGAGTGTCACCAATGAAGGGCATCTTTCGTTTTGGACAAAAGGGCAAGTTGAGCCCGAAGTATGTTGGTCTGTATCGTATTACGGAGCGAGTGGGCCCGTTAGCTTACAGGTTAGACTTACCTGCTGAGCTCGGGAGAGTGCATGATGTATTCCACGTATCTCAGCTGAAGAAATACATCCCTCACCCCTCCTATGTGTTACAGCCAGAGCATTTGGAACTAGACCCGTCCCTTAGTTATGAGGAGACTCCACTCCGTATTGTAGATACGAAGACACGGGAAACCAGGAACAAGACCATCTGCATGGTCAAGATTCATTGGTCAAACCACGAGGCCGAAGAGGCCACTTGGGAATTAGAGGATTCGATGAGAGCCAAGTATCCAGCGCTTTTGGAGAAGCGTCTATGAGTACTTGTGGGGTACGGGGGCGTAACCCTCTTTGAAGGGGGTAGAGCCTCAAGTTTTGCGTGTTTGTATGTGTGTTTGTATGCGGGGCATACGTGTTTTGTCTTGTTGGTGGTTTGTTTGCGCATTGCGCACATGTGTATGTTGTGAACATGTATGTAAGTATCCTGGGAGATACTCGTATGTATGAATGGTTTGATGATTGATATATATATATGTGTACTCCTTTATGAATTCAGTTCATACTGTATCGCTTAGATACCGTCACATCAAATTGATGTGCA
The DNA here is from genome assembly GCA_023374045.1 of Limonium bicolor. Lineage (NCBI taxonomy): Eukaryota > Viridiplantae > Streptophyta > Magnoliopsida > Caryophyllales > Plumbaginaceae > Limonium > Limonium bicolor. The sequence continues at coordinate 127,199,325 of CM041776.1, read as the reverse complement.
CCATGGCTATATGGGTAGTTGTTATAAATCACTCGAGAAAGACGACTTTGGGACGAAGTCTCTTTAAGGGGGGTAGACTGAAATACCCCTAAATAATTAAACATTATTTAAATATATATAATTAACTACATTAAGGTAAAAACAAACAGTTTAATATTAATACGGTCATGCACTTATATACATACGTATATATATGTACATATACACAACGTTACAATATTATAACGTTGTACTTATAACTATAACGCGACATGATGATATAGTCGCATTGGTACATGTGACCGAAAACATATAGCTAAAACACGACAAATAAAATAGTCGTATCCGTATATAAGTATAATCAATAACGTGACATAACAAAATAACCGCATATATATATGTACACATAACTAGTAACGCGACATTTTAATACCGTCGCATATATACAAGAAATAGGCATAAACATGCTGATACAAAAAAAAAGAAAAAAAAGAGCAAACGTGCTCTAGCCGGGATTTGAACCCGAGACCTTTCGTACCCTTCCCGATGCCTTAAACGGTTGAGCTGTGCTCGAATTCGGTAATAGATACCAACAAATGTAAACAAGTGATCTCGCTACTAAGGTCACAAGAGAAAGAACAGAGACAAACACGCCTCAATGCAACGCTTCTCCTCACCTGTTTCTCGAGACCTCAAAGTCTAAACTACTCCAAACTTCCATAATGACAAAGCTAATTATTCTTCTAATCGCCCATAAACTTCCACGCGACAAGCTTATATTTTTTTCAATCGCCCATAACATTCCCCTTGTAACTTGCAACCACCTGCACCGTCTTGATCCCAGTAAGCTTCATGGAACCGATAAATCCATTCAGTCTTCCTTCTTGAGTTAGTGTCTCTGTCTAACGAGACCAGTTGCCTTCTGTTCCATGCTGGAACTCATCCCCATTGTGCGAGACCTGAAGCAAACCAACCCAGCCGCTGCTTCACGTACGGTAGATCAACTGCCCATTCCCCTTCTGTTCTATAATGGTTTCATCCACTGTCGAGCTTACAATCTCTTTAACCTCTACATAGACCCGTCTGGGAATCTAGTCTTGGAGCACGCATCAACTCCACGAGCAAAAAGCCACTACTGCTTCAAGGAAAAACAAAACTTAACAAGGTAAATTCCAAAAGGTTTCCACACCATTTGTTTCATCTATTCTGTGTGGCCGATCATACTAAGCTTACACACTGCCTTCTTCTTCATTAACCATAACAATCTTAGCTGATCTGAAACTCTTTTCTTTCCTTCCCTTCTTCACGTAGTAAACCAGAGGATAGGACTCAGTTTGGTGAAGGAGCAAGACCAAGCAAGTCTTCCTTGCTATACTAGTCTCGGTAGAGAAAAAAAAACAAGGTGAAGATCATGCCTATCTCAGATTTACTCCAAACCATGTCCTTTTCTCCAAGTCATCACGGTTTAACCTCTGAGTATTCCTTGCCAGTGTGGTTAAAGTGTCTCATTTGTGCCAAGGATCCACAAGAGAGAACCAGCCTTAACTCAGGAAGAAAGAAAAATTCAAGGTATTACACTTCTGAACTAACCAGAGTCTTTACCTGCGTACTGTTTTAAGGAAATAAACATTGTGTAAGGAACTAGAAACTTGTGATGCAAGTATAGCAAATGTGCCTACCTATAAGAGCTAAGCAACAGATGAGCTAGTTCAAATAACCTCTGTAAGAATCAACTAAAAAGAAAGAAAAAAAAGACATGGACCAGATGTAACAGTTTATGTTCTGTTTCTGGTGTAGTTTTCGACTAATGTGAAGCATGTGTTCTGTACACTTACATGCAGAGGTAATGTGAGGGTAGTAAGGGCTAGATTAAAGCTTAAAACCCCAGTAAAACACATAACTACATAGGTTAGCAATGAAAGAAAATAAAAGAAAACCAGGATTTTGAATTCTCAGAAAACCGATAGAAGTTATCAGGTTTTAATGCTTCAGTTTTCAGTCTCTAAGATGTTTGTGTTCTGTATAATTGGCTTGTATTTTAAGTTAAGGAACCTAAAACATTCTAACACACCTAAGTAAGGATAAGAACATCTTGAGGAAGATAAAACCAAACCTGATGCACAACCATGTAACAGAGAAGAATCATGCATCAGTGTCTGTTTGTCTATCAGTTTTTCAGTTTCTGAAATTCTGAGATTTGTATAAGGGATTACAGAGGGCTTATAAGGACTTGTGTTATGTGTGAATGAACTTAAACCATTTCTAACACACTTAAATAAGGATAAGAACATCTTGAGAAAACTAAAAACCCAACCTGATGCACAAACCGTGAACAAGAAGAAGGAAAATGCAAAATGCTAGTTTCTGTTCCTGGAAACTTTGATTTTAGTAGCACTGGCAGTGCGTCTTAGTTATCTATAAACTTAGAAACAACTAAACATCTAGATAATAATGGGAACCAATTAGTACATCAGGACTGAAGTCAAAGGAAGAAGAAAAGAAATATGGAGAGAACTATTGTAACAGCAAGAGAACTTGTCAATTTAGAATTATATTCCTGCAACACTGACTCTTCTGTATAACAGCCTTTCAGGAGCTTAATCAATGTGGTTGTGAATCTGTTTTGAGAAAAGAAAACTGTGCTATGATACTTAACTAGATAGTTGAGTAACCTAGGGGAAGCTCGAGACCAGAATTGAGAACCAACTGCTAAATACAAGAGAGGAGAAATCAGTTTCCAAGCCTCGGTTCCTTTTTTTTGGTTTCTTCCACTTCAGTAATTAACTATCTAAGTGCTGTAACAGATTGATTTGGATTTGCAGTGGGGGTTAAAACTTAGTTCAAACACTTAACTACTGGAGTAAGAAGGTTGGAGGGAAATCGAGATGTCAATTCATGAGTAAAGAAAAGAAATTGAGGAAGAAATACAGAAACTAGTTCTTTCAGTTTCCACAATATAGCAGTTTCAGTAAAGTAAATTTCCAGAAGTAATAGCAACATTGTTTTGAGTTATCTTTGGGTTTAAAACATACATGATACATTTAGCTAATGGGGTAAGCGATTGGGAAAGGAATGGAGGTCAAAAGAGTAAGCAAGAAAGACAAACCAGGAGAGTAAATAAACACCACTTTTTGATTTCAGTTTTGTTTCTGTTTTTCTTACCAGATCAGTGTGGCTATTTCTGTATCTGTAACAAAGCTGTCTTGGGTTTTGTTTGGGTTTAAAAGCTTGATGGAATACTTAACTAACTAGGTCAACCATTTGGGAAGAATTGAGAATCAAAAACGTAAGCAAACAGAGGGAAAGGAATGGAAGAGAAGTTCATCTATTGCAGTTTTCTATGCAATTTCAATTCATTAAACACAATTACAGTAGCATCAGTAAGATTGATTTGGGTTAATTCTTAAGTCTAAAGCCTCGATAAAACATTACTCTGTGGGTAAGGAATTAGTGGGAGTGTAGCTCAGTTTAGAAAACAGACAGAGAAGAGAATAAGAGCATACACCAGTTTCTGATTTCTAGTTGCAGTTTCAGAAATCTTGTTTCTGTATAACTAAGATGCGGAGTGTGTAAAGGGGTTTGCATCGAGTGGTTCAAGGGCTTAAAATCCTGCCAATTCAGTTAACTAATATGCAGCATTTTGGAAAGAAAACAAAAAAGAAAACTGTAAGCCAACTGTCAAACAGAAAGGAGAAAAAAAAACAGAAAAGAGAGAGATCAGTTTCTTTTTCTATCTTAGCAGTTTCTTATTCCTTTCTCTGGATAAGCCGGCTCCTATGAGAATGAAACTGTAATAGCACCATGAACTAAGTAGCTAAGCAGAGTGGGGGAGAGAGTGAAGAAGAAACCAAATGAAGGACCTTCTATATAACATGATACAGAGGGTTATAAAGGGTGGAATTGAGTTAATAATGAACCTAAGATACTTCTAAGAGAGTGAACTAGGTTGGTACATCCATTGGAAGTTTAGAAATTAACTAAATAACCAAACCGAAACAAAAAAAAGAGATGCACCAACATGATTTCAGGATTTTCAATAGCATGTTCCTTCAGTAAAATTGAGTTACAGAGGAGGTTAAGTGTGATACAGTCTTAAGTTTTCTAATATATCATGAATGTGGTGGAATGGAGATTTTGAGAGAGAATGGGATTTGAAAAGAATGGAATATGATATGTACATATACTATGATAAGTGTCCAAATGAGCATGTTTATTAGGTGTATTTCATGTATAATATTAGCACTTTTCTTGCTCATTTCTCCACTTCGGTTAGTTTTCTTAGTTTATGTTTTATTGTTTATCTCACAAAATTATTGGTTTAATATGAGGAAAACCAAACGGGAGTGAAGTAGACGAAGAGACGAACGCATAGACGAGACGGCTCAGAAAACGGAGTCCAAACGAAGAATCTAGAGCCGGTCAAAGTTTACAACAAATAAGCCACGTTACCCTGGTCCGCATGGTTTTCGAGCGGACATATAGGCGGACGGGACAGTAGTGTCCGCATGGTTTATAAGCGGACAGGGAGCGGACACAACAAATGACCGGGCGTGTGAGACGTCCGCGTTGAAGCCAGGCGGACGCTCACGCGGACAGCCAGGCGGACAGCACAAAAATCAGTCGACGCGAGCTTTCTTCTTCGTCGACTTCGCCCGTCGACTTGTTTTCTGCCATATCCAGTCGACATTATTTTCTACGCGTCATCAGCTCTTCCTCTTATATAATACCACTGCTACTTCAAACAAAACACACACGTACCACCCCAAACTCAACACTCAAAATCTCTCATTTTAGTTACAAAAATCCTACGTATGCTCCCACTCTTCTTCCTCTTCATTTTCTCCATTCATCATCCACGCATCTCCTATTGTTATTATGTCCAACCTCTGCCAAAAATATTAGCAGATAAGATAGCGGAGCGGAAATAAACATCTTTTCAGATGTATTCCTCTACTTCTTATTCTGTCTTAAATATGTCGGGCTAAGAGGATATACTCCGGGCAAGGGTTTTAATTATGGTTTGTTAGTTGTGTAATAAATTTCTACCGGTTAAAATAAAATAGTTTGTTACGCTTAAAGGATTTCTCTCACCATTTTAATAAATTACATGAATTTATTAAAATGCTTTCCTAAGTCTATTTTGATCAGACCAGGTGATAAATAGACAGGTTATTTAAGCCGTAAATCTGGAGAAAACTTATTATGATTTAATAAGTTAGTATTTACAGATGCAATTATAATTCCTTGAATTTAACGTCCGTTTACATAGTTTGCTCGAACCTTGATTAGACCGAGCATTTTCTGGTAAACGAGTTCTTAAGGGTCTATGACTTAGTCCTTAGGATAATAACAGGAATTTTGCCAAACTAATATAAACCGGTAGAGATAGCATAATTAATCAGATTATATAAAACCTGAACCCGGAGTTCCATTTAATTCATCTGCACTCAGTAATTTAATCTGCTCTTTTAATTCTCTAAAAACAAGTCAATTAACTTCCCCCCTTTTGTGACAAGCTTAGGAACTACTTTAGCTCGCTATAAGTCCCACGGTTTGACCCCGGCCGCTTCTGTCTTCTACACTACTACGACCGGGTTTTAATTTGCAGCCCGACGGATATTTTGAGTATTAATTTCTTCTTTTAATAACACCTTCTAATCACTCACGATAAATCCATTCTGCAAAATGGCGCCGTTGCCGGGGACTTGATTTAATCTAGTCCCTAAGCCCCGGTTAATTCACCTGTTTTAATTACAATAATCTGTTAATCTACTAAAAAAAAAAACTGTTAATCCAATTTTGGACATATAACCTCGGACATCTGACTTGGACATGGACATCTAACTTCTGATCTGACTTGGACATCTGACTACTAATTTGTTAATATTATTGTTATTTATTTCTGTCATTTCGTTCCCTTGTTATTTCGTTCCATTGTCTCTAACTACTAACTTTAAATTTCTGTCATTTCGTTCCATTGTCATTTCGTTCCATTGTCATTTCGTTCCCTTGTATACTAACTACTAACTTTAAATTTCTGTCTACTAATTCCTAACATTTTTATTATTCTAACGTATAACCAGTTCTTTTCTCTGTTTTGAGTGGTGTATGCCTTTCACCAGGTCACAGAGCCTCCCAGAGAATATTAATCACACGGTTGGTTACATCCCAGAAATCGAGAGAACCTTTCTGCGCAATCTCAGGCAGAGACGAACTCAACAGAACATTACCACCACAGTGATAGATTCTGACCCGGAAGCTAACATGGCAGCTACACCAGCAACGGTTCGAAATATCAACAGGCCGTCTAACCAAGGACAACAGCCTGCTATCGTCCTTCCTCACCTCAGCCCATCCGAATACGATGAGTGGCAGAAGCTGAAGCCATATCATCAGATTCGATGTGTGAAGGAGCTGGGCATGTTTGATGGCACCAGTCCAGACGAAGCCCTGTTACATGTTACAAAATTCTTACAACATGCCAATAGCCTTACTGCAACCGACGCAGTACTTCAATATGCAAGATTGTCTTATTCCCACACAGCCTGACGGGAAACGCGAGCAAGTGGTATCATAGCTTAACACCGAGTACCATTGGTACCTGGGACGACATGGCCACCAAGTTCTATGACAAATTCCTACCTCCGAGCCGAACTTTGGAGATGATTGCTGAAATTTATAATTTTAAGCAACCAGGGTCGGAGAATATTTGTGAAACTTGGGACCGTTTCAAAGGTCTACTACTCACTTGTCCTCACCACGGTCTGACGAAGGAACAAGTATCACAATTGTTTACAAGGGCTTGATCGGTCCGTGCAGAACAATGGTGTTATCTTCGTTAGGGGCTGACGTTCTGAAAAAGCCGGGAGCACAATTTCTGAACAGCATGGAGTCTCTCTGTGAGGAAATTAGAGACTGGGCCTCCGGTGGATCAAGGAGCGGTACTCCAGGATTATATCATGTTGGGGAAGTGATAACTTCGACCAGCTCATGAAAGCCATGAGCAACTCATGGAAAGCAATGCTCAGCAAGCAACAAAAGTGAGCACTCTACAGAAAGTGGTCGAACAGATGGCTATGAATTCCTTCCCTCAGCAAGCTAAGTCGATGATTTCCCGACCACCTACTACCCCTCCAGGCTATGCTCCTCAATCTCAAACGTCACCAACAATTTCTTGTACACAATGTTGCGGGCCTCATATGATCAATGCCCCCAACTACAAGAAATGAAAGCAGCGGAGGAAGCAAACTACATCACCAACAACTTCAGGATACAGACAACCATGGCAACGTAACATGCAATCCAACCTTAGCTACTCAAACACCGGAAATATCCAAAACCCACATACCCTACAAACATCCCAAAATTACAGACCTCAGTCCAATTTCCAAGGAGGCCCAAGGCAATATCAACAACAGCCTTATGGCAATGAAGCTTCATCGAGCCGACCAGCTCCACCTCCTTCGAATCCTGAGTCTGATATGTCTCAGATGCAGGAATGTTTAAGGCGATGATGGGTAAATCACGAGATACGCAAGAAGAGGTCGCAGCTCTGCGCAAAGACCAAAAAGCCTTGCAATCTCAAATCCAACAGCTACTCACTCAACAAAGACCACCTGGTCAATTCCCTTCACAGAAATCCCAATCCGAAGGAACAAGCAAATTCAGTCCTTATAGACGATGGCACATTACAATCGACAAACTTGTGTGCAGTCTCTTTAAGGAGTGGAAGGGAACTTGCCACCAGCAAAGGAAAAGAAAAAGAAAATCTTGAAGATTCCTACATCAATGTTGGTGAAACCACCAAACCAACTTTACCTCCCTCAGAAATCCCAATTCCTACTCCTGTTACTCCACCTCCATCTCGAATTACCATCGACATCCCAACCTCCACTCATAAAAACAATGAACTCCCATTTCCAAACAGAATGAAAAAGAAACATCTTGATGAGCAGTTCTCTAAGTTCTTGAGTATTTTCAAGAACTGACCCTCGACATACCTCTGATCGATGCTTTGCAAGAGATGCCTAACTATGCAAAATTCCTCAAGGATCTCTTGACAAAGAAGAAAAAGAAACCTGGAAAGAGACAGTGCACCTGACAGAGGATGTTCTGCAGCCCTTCTTCGAGCACTCCCTCCTAAACAAACAGATCCGGGAAATCCCGTGATCCCGTGCTTTATAGGTGGGGTGGATTGTGGAAGTGGTCTATGCGACCTAGGAGCCAGCATTAATATCATGCCATACGCCACCTTCTTGAAAGTTAAAGGAGGAGAAATGCAACCGGTTCCTTTTAAACTCCAACTAGCAGACAGATCAGAGATCAAGCCCATGGGCATAGTCCGAGATTTGGTAGTTGGAGTGTCTCGCTTCATCTTTCCAGCTGATTTCGTCATTCTAGAAATGGATGACGATGTCGAGGTTCCCCTGATTCTAGGTCGACCGTTTCTAAGTACCGCCAAAGCTATCATTGACGTCCACGACGGGAAAATCACTCTTCGGTACGAAGATGAGACGATTGAATTCGACATGCAAAAATGATGAAGAAAAGCTCAAACTTTTCTCCTCATGCTAAGACGGTGGGATTCACAGATGACGAGGAGGAGGAAGGCGATTTTGCTACAGAGGAGGACACGTATTTTCCATCTTCCATCCAGGAAGCTGAAACTGAACCCCTAGAGCAAGTATTACTTACTTCTCTAGAAGAAAAGATGGAGGATCCAGAAGTTAACGCCATGCTGGCGTACGTAGAAAAGGAAGGGCTGGTTATCAATCGTTCCGGCCACCAATCGAAGAACTCGACAGAAAACCTCAAAAATCAATTCCATCAGTAGAAACCACCTGAACTCGAGCTTAAAGAAATACCCTCTAACCTCAAGTATGCTTTCCTAGCTGAAAATGACCAATTGCCTGTCATTATTTCCTCTTCTCTGAATTCCGGAGAGGAAACGAAGTTACTTGAGGTATTGAAGAAGCACAAGACAGCAATCGGGTGGACTATCGCTGATATCAAAGGAATTGATCCCTCCTATTGCACGCACCATATTTACATGGAGGAAAACTTCAAGCCTATCCGACAACCTCAACGACGGCTAAACCCTAACCTCAAGGAGGTAGTTCGAAAGGAGGTTCTGAAACTCCTTGACGCAGACATCATCTATCCAATTTCTGACAGTCCATGGGTCAGTCCTGTTCAAGTTGTCCCTAAGAAGGGGGGCATCGAAGCTGTTATTAATGAAAAGGGAGAGACTATCCCTCAAAGAAAGATCACAGGATGGCGCATGTGTATGATTATCGGCGTTTGAACTTGGCCACCAGGAAGGATCATTTCCCTCTCCCCTTCATCGACCAGATGTTGGAACGACTGCAGGGCAAGAGTACTACTGTTTTCTAGATGGGTTCTCGGGTTATTTTCAAATACCAATCGCACCTGAGGACCAGGACAAGACAACCTTCACTTGTCCTTACGGTACCTTTGCATACCGACGAATGCCTTTCGGTCTATGCAACGCCCCTGCTACCTTCCAGAGATGTATGCAAGCAATATTTGCTGACTTCATCGAGCAGAGCATAGAAGTCTTCATGGACGATTTCTCAGTCTATGGCTCTAGTTTCGACAAATGCTTGGCACAACTAGATTTGATCCTGAGACGGTGTGAGGATACGAATCTCGTCTTAAACTGGGAGAAGTGTCATTTTATGGTCAAGGACGGGATCGTCCTTGGACATAAAATATCAGCAAAAGGGATAGAGGTGGATAAAGCCAAGGTAGAGGTTATTGAGAAGTTACCAGCACCAACTACAGTTCGAGATATACGAGCATTTCTAGGGCATGCAGGATTTTATCGGCGGTTTATTCAGGACTTCTCCAAAATCAGCAAACCTTTGACCGACCTGCTACAGAAAGATGCCCCGTTTCATTTTGATGAAAGATGTTCAGCTGCATTCCAAACAATAACACAAAAATTGGTGACAGCACCTGTGGTCATACCACCTGATTGGTCTCTTCCTTTTGAGATCATGTGTGACGCAAGTGACTATGCCGTGGGGGCAGCTTTGCCAAAAGAAAGAGAAAATCTTGAGAGTGATCGCCTATGCTAGCAGAACACTGAACGACGCGCAGAAAAACTATACGACCACCGAAAAAGAACTTTTGGCTATAGTTTTCTCCCTCGATAAGTTCAGATCTTACTTATGGGGAAGCAAAGTCATCGTGCATACAGACCACTCCGCTCTCAAATACTTATTCACGAAACAAGAAGCCAAGCCTCGCTTATTGCGCTGGATTCTTCTACTTCAAGAGTTTGACATCGAAGTCAAAGATAAGAGCGGGAAACTGAATGTCGTCGCCGACCATCTCTCTAGGTTGGTGACTCCTACGGATAGTGTGCCCATCAACGAATTCTTCCCCGACGAGACTGTCTTCTCCATCACCAAAGTACAGGAGCCATGGTACGCAGACCTGGCCAATTATTTAGTCTCAGGAACAGTACCCTACGATTTTTCCTACTCCCAGAAGAAGAAATTCTTTCTGACTCGAGGCATTATTTCTGGGAGGACCCGTACTTGTTCCGAGTTAGTGCTGATGGGTTAATTCGACGATGTCTCCCGGAAGAAGAGGTTTCGAGCGTCATTCACTTTTGTCATTCTCGGGAAGCCGGAGGTCACCATGGACCCACGAGGACCGCTGCTAAGATCCTGGCCTCAGGTTTTTATTGGCCAACCCTTCATAAAGATGTGTACCAATTCTGCAGACAATGTGATAATTGTCAGAAAATGGGTAACACATCCAGGAGACATGAGATGCCGCAACAAGGGATACTAGAAGTAGAGCTCTTTGATTGTTGGGGCATCGATTTCATGGGACCGTTCCCTTCCTCGCAGGGCCACGAATATGTTCTGGTGGCAGTTGATTATGTGTCAAAGTGGGTGGAAGCTACCGTGTCATCATGCCGATGCAAAGACAGTAACAAGTTCCTCAAAAGCACATTTACCCGTTTCGGCGTGCCCAGATTATTATTAGTGATGGAGGAACACACTTCTGCAACCGTTTATTCGAAGCACTTATGGTAAATACGGGGTACGTCACAAGGTAGCTTTACCTTATCACCCCCAGACAAACGGTCAAGCAGAAGTTTCCAACCGAGAGTTAAAATGGATCCTTCAGAAGACGGTTAACTCATCACGGAAGGATTGGGCACTTAAACTGGATGATGCGCTTTGGGCTTACCGCACTGCATTCAAGACTCCCATCGGGATGTCTCCTTTTAAACTGGTCTATGGAAAAGCATGCCACCTTCCTGTGAGATGGAGCATAAAGCATATTGGGCAATCAAAGCCCTAAACTTTGACATGACTTCTGCAGGAGAGAAGAGGAAATTCCAACTTACCGAATTAGAAGAGCTGCGAGATCAGGCTTTCCAGAATGCTAAGATCTATAAAGAGCGCACCAAGAAGTTCCACGACAGGATGATCATGAAGAAGGAATTCGAAATTGGTGATTGGGTTCTCTTATATAACTCGAGATTAAGGATTTTCCCTGGGAAGCTCAAGTCACATTGGGCCGGCCCTTTTCAAATTGTTAGTGACCCCGTACGGTGCCTTTGAACTCCAGAACAAACAAGGCGAAACTTTCAAGGTCAACGGGGCACGTCTTAAAAGGTATAATTCTCATTCCAATATTTCAACTAACCTATCTGCTACTTATTTTGTCCAAGAACAGGGACAATTGCCCTCAGAATCTTCTCCAAACTAAAACTTGGTCAAATACGTCTAGCTAGAGACGTTAAACCCGGGCAGCTCGGTGGGAGGCAACCCACTATCTATCTTTTATCTTTCCTTTAATTTAATATGTTTTTCCTTTTTGTACTATATTTCCCTTTTATTTGCTATAATAAAATGCAGGCTTCACTTGAGTTCTTCTCGCTGTGTAGAATATTCGTTACAGGTTAATTCATGACATTCCACAGCAACACTCAAGTGTGGGGGAGCTCTACACACTCTACGAAATCTGGGGAGTACACTCTTTCCTTTACTTTGCTTGCCCTATTAATTTTATTTCATCTACGCAATGAGGGCATTGCTTGAGCTAAAGTGTGGGGGAAGAACCTAGGACATCTAAATGCTTAAAATTTGTTAAGTCTCTCTGCTTATCTTCTGCTTACCTCGCATTTGTTCTAAATTGAATTATGTACCCTGCTAATGTAGGTTGTTCTCTTTAAAAACTAATACTATTATGAATTGTAGGATAAAGGGTACAAATTTTAAATTTTTTTACAGTTGGTTACTTTTGAGGAGCATTTTTATATGCGGTGTGACCAAATAATCTGCAAATTGGTTGGATTTTATTGCTCAGGGTTTCTTTCTGTCTTCTCTCTTAGGGATTGCTAAGGGGTATTTCTCTGTTAAAAAAAAAAGAAGAAGTATACAAAAATAAGGGACTTTCGAGACACCATTGGTTACCAACAAAAGAGAGTTGAGTGTTCCTGAATACAAAGGCATTATGCCTACATTTTCTCATCCCTCATGCAAAAGTGAAGCAAATGCATAAATCTTTTCTTCCTTTTATTTTCTCCTCAATGCCCATTCTTGAGAGAAGTTGGCCATGGTAAAAGTTCTCGGAGTCCCCAAAACAAAAGAAACATTGAAGTACCTTAGATCATACCCCGAAACTCTTAATTTTATTTTTACCCTGAGCACACCTATGCCACCAGCAGATAATTTTTCACACTCCTCAATAAGTTTTAGAGATCATAAACTATTGACTTTTTTTTATCCTACCCTTCATAATAATATTTGTTAGTATTGAGCATTTCCTACTTGCTTAGGTACATGGTTTTACTTGAGGACAAGCAAAAAGATAAGTGTGGGGGTGTGATAAGTGTCCAAATGAGCATGTTTATTAGGTGTATTTCATGTATAATATTAGCACTTTTCTTGCTCATTTCTCCACTTCGGTTAGTTTTCCTCTAGTTTATGTTTTATTGTTTATCTCACAAAATTATTGGTTTAATATGAGGAAAACCAAACCGGGAGTGAAGTAGACGAAGAGACGAACGCATAGACGCAGACGGCTCAGAAAACGGAGTCCAAACGAAGAATCTAGAGCCGGTCAAAGTTTACAACAAATAAGCCACGTTACTCCCTGTGTCCGCATGGTTTTCGAGCGGACATATAGGCGGACGGGACAGTAGTGTCCGCATGGTTTATAAGCGGACAGGGAGGCGGACACAACAAATGACCGGGCGTGTGAGACGTCCGCGTTGAAGCCAGGCGGACGCTCACGCACAGCGGACAGCACAAAAATCAGTCGACGCGAGCTTTCTTCTTCGCGTCGACTTCGCCCGTCGACTTGTTTCTGCCATATCCAGTCGACACCTTATTTTCCTACGCGTCATCAGCTCTTCCTTCCTCTATATAATACCACTGCTACTTCAAACAAAAACACACACGTACCACTCCAAACTCAACACTCAAAATCTCTCATTTTAGTTACAAGAATCCTACGTATGCTCCCACTCTTCTTCCTCTTCATTTTCTCCATTCAATCCACGCATCTCCTATTGTTATTATGTCCAACCTCTGCCAAAAATATTAGCAGATAAGATAGCGGAGCGGAAATAAACATCTTTTCAGATGTATTCCTCTACTTCTTATTCTGTCTTAAATATGTCAGGCTAAGAGGATATACTCCGGGCAAGGGTTTTAATTATGGTTTGTTAGTTGTGTAATAAATTTCTACCGGTTAAAATAAAATAGTTTGTTACGCTTAAAGGTTTTCTCTCACCATTTAATAAATTACATGAATTTATTAAAATGCTTTCCTAAGTCTATTTTGATCAGACCAGGTGATAAATAGACAGGTTACTTAAGCCGTAAATCTGGAGAAAACTTATTATGATTTAATAAGTTAGTATTTACAGATGCAATTATAATTCCTTGAATTTAACGTCCGTTTACATAGTTTTGCTCGAACCTTGATTAGACCGAGCATTTTCTGGTAAACGAGTTCTTAAGGGTCTATGACTTAGTCCTTAGGATATAAAAGGAATTTTGCCAAACTAATATATTAAACCGGTAGAGATATCATAATTAATCAGATTATATAAAACCTGAACCCGGAGTTCCATTTAATTCATCTGCACTCAGTAATTTAATCTGCTCTTTTAATTCTCTAAAAACAAGTCAATTAACTTTCCCCCTTTTGTGACAAGCTTAGGAACTACTTTAGCTCGCTATAAGTCCCACGGTTTGACCCCGGCCGCTTCTGTCTTCTACACTACTACGACCGGGTTTTAATTTGCAGCCCGACGGATATTTTGAGTATTCATTTCTCTCTTTTATCAGTTTCACCAGTGCTAATAACTCATCACGATAAATCCATTTTGCAACTACCGGTAACTAGAGCAAAATGTTGTCGAACCTTGGGTTATATTTTACTACAAGGTTTTGATGTTATAAAGTTAGATACTTACAACATATTATAAGTTATGTGGTAATATTGTGAGTAATGAGAATTATATAATAAAGGAGCTCAAATGTGGCACATGTGTATATTATTTTTCGGTACATTCATAAAGTTGCCAAAACCATGTGTTATAAAGTCTAGTGACACATAAAATATCATACTATATAACATCATGGAACAAAAGTAACACAAAATAATATTATGCGGTCAAAATATAGTTTAATAAAACTATCATGCTAAACGCATACATATACATAACACATGTAAAAAATAAAGATATAAATTATAGTTTGCAATGACATAAAATGTTAAGATTAGTATATGACTTTGGTATGATAAATAAATCCCGAGTGAGTTACCACAAGTGTATAACGTAAGGTTTCATACTCTAGAGTAAACCGAATATTAACTCACACGACGAGTAAGGGGTTTTTAAAATAACGGTACTTTAACTAGTAACAATTGTGAAATCCGGGGGCATAGTACTAGGATTTCAAACGTTATTCGGAAATACCGAATTATACTGTCATGTGGATTGACGCTTAGCGTTCCTTGTATTTCTAGATCGCCCTTCCGACGTACGCGCTCGAAAGCTTTAGTGGTCCGCACTGCGCGAACCTAGACACGGTGTACGGTATGTAAAGGAGTTTGATCCGAGTTGTCCTGAGGAATTCCTCGTGCTCGGATTCGTTTGATAACATGTGTGACTATGTGTGATGGATATATGTTTACTGCATTACTTATTTATGCACGAACTAATACTATGTCGACTATAGATCGGCTTATATAAACTACATATACAAGTTGTGTGACTATGATTACCGTTGCCTGACCTAATACACAAAGTATTACAAGTATGTAGTTATAACCTAAGTAAAACACTTAGGAACGGGAGACGACATTGTCGGTCCCTAGAGCTTCGACTCAAACATAAATACTACCTAGAATCACTCTAGGCATGCGTAAGACCCACATGGCAGGCAACAAATAAGTGATATTCTCCATATATAAATCTGTAATAGAACTACTTACTAACGAGGTTAACAGTGGAGTGTGAATGAAAGTGATGTGTACCTTAATCCAGACAGTCACCGGCTGCTGGTCGCGCGTAGAGATCTCTTGGGTTAACCTGTGTCGGGTTTTCCCTAGTTAATCCTGAACGAACCTAGATAGATCGTCAGGTGGAGTGTGCTACCGTTGGCACCAGGCCCTTGGCCACCTAAATGGACGCCTTTACAAAGGCAAAGTGAAATAGTCCCAGAGTCTTCGGATGATCAGGGCAGTGAGCACCTTGTGTGTACGTGGGACTACTATCCAAGTGAATATATTTCGGATGTCCTAACAGACTCCCGACAGTGCTAACCAAATCAAACAATATGTGAGGGCCCGGGGGGGCGAGCGTTGTGATACGTGATGATGTGAAACTAAGAACAACGTGTGACTTATCGATGCTATTGTATTGTATGATGTGTTACGGTTCTGTGTATACCTGTGATGATTGTTACATGTTTAATTATGTTTTACAGTTTCCCGCTATACTCTGTAAACCTGTGTTGCATGTAACGAACCTAATAAAAAGACGGTTAATACGACTTAATAGACCATTAGGGTCCAGACTCGACATACTCAGCGTTTATCACTGAGCCTTTATGTCTTTATACAGGTTGTTGATCACGGACGAAGCCGGAGTGCGTGGCTGGGTAGTTAGGACGTTTTAGATTTTTGGAATTTCCGTACGTACCTTGTTATGTATTAAGTTTGTTTTACTGATATCGGCTGTAAGTTTTGGAGAATAACTAAACGCACACTGAAGATGTGCTTTTGGGACTTAGATGATGTGTAGGTGGTATCTCGTTATCACCGCGGGTTGTATCCTTACGTTTTCATTTTGTTAAGTTGTTGTATTGCTACATCACTTGTATGGGCGAGGGATGGCAAGTAACACCCATGTGAGTTTTGTTTACTGTCATTTCTTCCGCCGTGAGACGTCTTTATTTTCTGTTCTCTTGAGTGATTATTACGACATTATTGAGAGGGGTGTTACATGTACGGTATGTAAAGGGGTTTGATCCGGGTTGTCCTGTGGAATTCCGCCGGCTCAGAATTGTTTGTTATAACGTCTGTGATATGTGTGTAGTTATGTGTATGTGATGATTACATGTGTTTACTGCATTATTTATTTATGCACGAACGTCCTACGGAACTAATACTACGTCGACTATAGATTAACTTATATAAAACTACGTATGCGAGTTATGTGATTGTGATTACCTTGTCTGACATGACACGCTAAGTATTATAAGTATGTAGTTATATCCTATCTAAAAATACATTGGAACGAGACACGACATCGTCGGTCTCTAGAGCTTGACTCGAACATGAATACTACCTAGAATGATTCTAGGCATGCTTAAGACCCACAGGGCAGCCAACAAAATAAGTGATGTTCTCCATAATTAAGAGTGTAAGTGATTTACTAACTAACGAAGTTAACAGTGGAGTGTGTATGAACGTGATGTTGTACCATAATCCAGACAGTCACCGGCTCTTGGTCGCGCGTAGAGATCTCTTGGGTTAACCCGTATCAGGTTTTCTCTAGTTAATCCTGATCGAGCCTAGATAGATCGTCAGGCGGAGTGTGCTACCGTTGGCACCAGGCTCTTGGCCACCTAAATGAACGCCTTTACAAAGGCAAAGTGAATAAGTCCCGGAGTCTTCGGATGATCAGTGCAGTGAGCACCTTGTGTGTACGTGGGACTACTGTCCAAGTGAGCCAATTCCGGGTTGTCCTAACTGACGCCCGACAGTGCTAACCGAATCATGTGACATGTGAGGACCCGGGGGGCCGAATTATGTAATACGTGATAATATTAATAAACGATGTACAAGTTAATGACTCTGTTATATTGTGTGATGTGTTGCTGTGATGTGTATATTTGCAATGACTGTTGTGTGCTTATTTGTGTTTTAGAGCTTTCGTTATAAACTGTAAACCGGATGTGCATGTAATGAATCTAATAAAAAGACGGTTAATACGACTTAATTGACCATTAGGGTCCAGACCCGGCATACTCAGTGTTTATCGCTGAGCCTTTATGGCATTATGCAGGTTGATGATCGCGGATGAAGCCGGAGTGCGGGGCCGGGTAGATAGGGCTATAGGGATTTTGGATTTACCACGTACCTTTTAATGTAATGGAATTGTAGTTTACTTTTCGATGCTGACACTGTACTTATTTGGGAACTAGATAGTTTCTCACTGTAAACGTTATGTTTTTTGAGACTTAGATGGTTGTATAGGCGGTATCTCGTCGTCACCGCGGGATTTATTTTTATGTTAATATTATGTTTATGTTTTCGCAATGCTTCATCACTCGCATGGGCGAGGGATGGCATGTAACACCCATGTGAGTTTTATTTACCATTCTTCCTTCCACTGTGAGACGTGTTATTTCCTGTTAACGTGAGTGATTATTACGTTGTTGCCGAGAGGGGTGTTACAATTTCACTCTGTGAGTAGATGGACAGATATTAAGAGCAAGAAGTGATGGACGAATTAGTTGGAACACCGATACTCCCTTTTATACTATCAGGGTAACGGTCACTAACATGCCCAACGGCTAGTACTCAACTTAAACATTGAATACCCCTCTGTTGTTGTCCTTGAGTAAAACATGACTGATAAATCCGTTGAAGTGACAACACATTGCAGAAAAAGTAAAAGACAATGTTCACGTACAATAGGACTGCATCTAGTTCAAACTGAATTAAAAGTTACCGTTGATAATTACTTTTGCCAGCAAGAGGTACACGTACCAGGTCATTGTTCACGTACAATAGGACTGCATCCAGTACTGTAACACCCCGTCCTAAGCCAATCGTAGTTATCGCAACTTGACAAATAATACATAAACGTCGCAGCGGAAATACACTATCACCAGGACCTTGCCACGGTCTAATCAACAATAAATACCGTTACTTAAATATTTACAACCGTACATCCAAAATACATACACCATCCGAGTTTTAAGTATCTTCAAAACCACATAATATATCTCATGTTCAACCACTAACAGACGGGTGCACAGGCGCTACCCGTACTCAAAATAAAGACCCACCTAGGGCTACCCGCTCCTACTCTCGTGGTGTGACTTCATCGGCCGCTTACCTGCAAGTGTAAAAACAGCCCCCAAAGGAGGTCAGCACGAATGCTGGTACGACCCTCCCATGGCCCCCAAGCTAACGGGGCTACGATGACTAATTGTCGATAGCATGGAAGTTGATTAGCATAACAAGCATAATAAGAAGCGCAATAAAACAACCAACCATGATGAACATAAATAGCTCAATTGCCAATGAACGACTCAGGCGTTCCCTTAATAAGTGAGTTAGATATTAACTCCTTAAATCCACAATCTTCTTAACCTTATAATTTCCAACCGTTCCACTATTAGATTGGTTAGCCCTTAATCGGTTGCTTATTTTTGTAGGGCTTGGTTAACCCTAGCCGGTAGCAGTGCACTATCCGGTAATAAGCTACCTTTCTTAATTTGTTGGGGATGTAGGCTTGATACCCCCACGCCATCCTTATTGTGCCTCCCACCTCAAACAGTAGTCCAGGTGGTCGGGTCGGTTTGTTGACCCTAGGCGACGAGTCTAATGACAAGTCTTATTTGGAAGTCGGATCTGATTCAGATGCAGACCTCCCCCAATACACATGTGCCGGTACCATTCCGGATTCTTCACTCCCACCCCAAGTTATGGTTAGTGAAAGTCTTAAATACCATGTGTTAGTTAAACCTTGACGGGTATTAACCAACAATCATCAATGTACAAATCCTCTCCTTAACTTAATAAGTATCAAGCTTAGTTAGTAGCTATCCTTAAGCCTCGTGGGTTAGTGTAAAGAAAACACATACACAACGAGAACATTAATATCCGGTTGCATGCTTTATCTTGTCTTAGTCATAACCAATAAACAGATAGCACACAAGCCGAGGGACACCTCGTTAGCAAGCAGGTCACAAGAAAGACTGTACCGTTCACCGTCGACTGTTGTATGTTTAACCTTCTTCGGGGTCCCAATTCACAAACCTAAAACATTCATTCGTTTTTAGGCCATTAGTTATTTGCACCTTACTTAAGACACTTAATCCCTAAAGATCCCCATTAGATACCCGCTTTAGTCTTTACCACTTAACCATATTAACTTAACTTTAAACTTAAGGTTTATACTTAATCTAACTTAATTCCTTAGGTTCTTAGGTTCCTAATCATTATTACCCTACTAATGGCATACCTTACTACCAATTAACATCTTTAGAATTTAATTTTTTTTTTATTATTTTTGGCTCGACCGATCTTACCGACTGACCTTACCCAAGGTCGGTCCATTCCAGGACATATTACCGTTTGAAAATTCTACCCCGACCGACCCTGCAAGTCCGGTCCCAAGGTCGGTCCATTCCCGAGAGTTTTCCCCGTGGGAAATTTAGGCCCGACCAAACCTATAAGTCCGGTCCCAAGTTCGGTCGATTCTAGAGACTTAATTCCCGTACAAAATTCTAGGCATGACCGACCTTGTATGTCCGGTCCCCAAGGTCGGTCCATTCCAGAGACTTAATTCGTACACAAAATACAAGCCCGACCGAACTTGTAAGTCCGGTCCCCAAGTTCGGTCGGTTCCAGAAACTCTTTCCGGTAGTGTAAACTGAGCTCGACCGACCTTGCAGGTCCGGTCCCTAAGGTCGGTCGACTCCAGAACCTTGTTTCTAAATTCCCATTTGACTCCAAACTTCTCCTCCTTCATCTTAGTATGTTCTAACCTCATTTGGGCACCTCAAATATCCCGTAAGCCTTCCACTAAACACATTAAATCACTCACCAACATCCACCTTAGTCATTATGCATTTTCCTTGTAATCATGCCAACACTTGTGATGTTTTTCACTAGGTTTCTAGGTGGTGGTTCATACCTAATATAACCACTATGCCAAATGCTTCCTCACCACTATAACATCATCTCCCAAGCATCTTTCACCATCTAGGTTCCTTTATGTAACTACATGAAGTCTCTTCACCTTTAAACACATTACTTTACTCTTCTCCTAACAAGATTGCATATTTCCTAAACACATTCTCAAATTGCCTTTGGTGCATGCCTAAACATTCTTTTGATTCCAAGATCCTCCATGATGATGCCTAAGTCATTATAACTCACAAGAACACCATAAACTCAATCTTTCCTTCAAGACAACCTCTAAACTTCCTAGTACTACCTTAGTCATAAACTTTCCTTAGAACATCTAAAACACTAAGTTCCTTCCTCAAATTTTGACATGGGTTCTCTAGTATATTGTTACACCTAAACACTTGGTTTTTCACCATCAAACAACCAAGATCACTCAAATTCTCATTACAACAACTTAACACACAATTTTCACCAAAACTACACTACATCACAATATAGTGCATGAACTTAAATTGCTTGGCACTTAGGCCCTTAAATGACAATGATCTTAACCACTAAATTTCCACATATATTGCCTTTAACCTGCGAATACACACAACAAGGCTCCCATTGAAATAAAATGCTTCTTGTAATTCATCTCAACATTGTTTAACTATTTTTTTTTCATTTGCTCCTTAATCACAAGTTCACAAGTATAGTCATTATTTCTCCCAGGTTTTTATAGTCCTTTCCCAATGTAAACTCTACACTAAACTCATCACCTGTCTAAATCCCATCCCCTTAACCAACAAAACACCTTAAGGTAAGTAATTTACCTTGTTCTTTTACAAGCTCACAAACTTTCCTCCTTAGGCTTTTTCCTTGAACAATCTCGGTCACCAACCAAGTTCTCCTTGCCAATGTTCTAACCAATATTCAATGACTCCAATGAGTGCTAGATAATACATTAACCTTAAGGAACAAACCCTAGGTTAAAAATGTGCTTTAAGGTATTAAATTGATTGTTTTACCTTGGTTTCTCAAGACAAGCTTGGATATGAGTAAAGTAGGACCTCCTTTATACCTTGGAGAGTTGAAAACAAGCTAGAACAAGGCATAAACATGGAGTCCCATGAGTACTAATTTCGGACAAGGGAAGAAATGATGGAAACCTAGATTTACTTACATATTCTTTACCTTAAGAGCATGGAGAAGCTAATGGAGTCTCCAAGCTTGAGTTTTTTCCTCTAATGGCAGTTTGCCTTGGCTCCAAAATGAGGCTCTTGAAGTTTTGAAAAGATAGAAAGGAAGAGCTTGAGCTAACTAAGAGATATATGTACTTGGTTTTGATTTTGGAGCTTAAATGAGCAAGATGTGGGAAAAAGAAGATGGAGCTAGCATGGAGTTTGCTTCTTACGTGAGAGAGAAGAAAGAGAGCAAGGGAAACCGATGGAGAAGATGAAGAATGAAGAGAGAAGGAGAGAGGACTACTAAAGGTGAGATATTATGTTAAAAGGTGAATAGTTAACTTACTTACTTTTGCTTTCTCTTTACTTAGCTAGACAAGTGTGGTGAGTCACACTTAAAACCGGCCCCCTTGTCAAATAAGGTAGGTTGTGGTCTTTGTTGACCATTTAATTGACTTACTTTGACTAATGTCTTAAACTAGCATTATTGGTTACTATTCACTAAACAAGCACATAATTGTGAAATTTTTGATTTCCCATTGATTTAGACTTCCTAATGTGATACTAATTATCACACATGTTAATTAAAGAGTAATGATGACATTTAGCCACTCAAAACCCATTTACAAGACAATTTTTCAAAAATGTGCTTTAAGAGTCCTTAAAGCACAATTTGTGTTTTTACTTGTTTTCAACCTTGGTTTTCTTTGGTAATTGGTTTAAAATGACCATTAGGATATTACTAAGGTCTAAGAATGATATTTGGGTGCTCACCCAAGTCTCTCCAAGCTTAGAGCACGTTTTTGCTAACACTGCCTTTTGGTGTTTCCTTATGTTTTCTTTGATTAAAGATGTTTCTTAATGTTTCTAAGGCATTATTTAGCCTTGTTATATCTTAGTTTGTCACTTAAACACCATATCTAAGTTTGGGGTATTTCAAGTATGAAGTGAATTACAAGTTACCATTGGTAATTACTTTTGCCAGGAAGAGGTACACATACCAGGTCACTGTTCACGTACAATAGGACTGTATCCAGTACAATGTGAATTAAAAGATACCGTTGGTAATTACTTTTGCAGAAAGAGGTACACGTACCAGGTCACTGTTCACGTACAATAGGACTGCATCCAGTACAAAGTGAATTAAAAGTTACCGTTGGTAATTACTTTTGCCAGGAAGAGGTGCACGTACCAGGTCACTGTTCACGTACAATAGGACTGCGTCCAGTACAAAGTGAGGTACCGTTGGTAGTTACTTTTGCCAGCAAGAGGTACAGGTACCAGGTCACTGTTCACATACAATAGGACTGCATCCAGTACAAAATGAATAAAAAGTTACCGTTGGTAATTACTTTTGCCAGGAAGAGGTACAGGTACCAGGTCAGTGTTCACATACAATAGGAGCATCCAGTACATGAGGTACATGTACCAGGTTACCGTTTTCAAACTTGTAACCTTGTGATTAGTTCATGACCAACCTCTATATAAGGGATGCCTCCTCCATTTCATCTTCACACAATCACTCTCCATATTCTCAAATATCATACACTATCTCTTGCTCTGTCCCAAAAAATATTTCCTAAAAGTGTCCAAGTAGCTAGACATGAGTCAATCTTCAAATTCTGATCATGATTTTGTTCCAGTATCAAGCGCAGTAAGTATTTATTTTATGTTTTTGTAAATCATATTCACACTAATATTGTATATTTAAACATTCGTCTAACATTATCTCAACCCTTATTGTAGGAAAGTGACTCAACTACTGATGAAGGTTCGCATAATTTTGATGAAGGAGTTCAAGATCACCATGCAGAGATGGATGACTACATTCAATAGATGTATAATCGACCTCTGGTCGTGCATATAGGTTTCTTATTTGAAACAGATCATCCATTTAGGAGTAAAGAAAAAGCGAAAGCTTGGGTAGATAGTATTGGCCATCCCAACCATATCTACACCATAATTGAAAGTTCTCGAGCGGGCCAAGATTTCCACATAACATGCGAGAGGTATTGGAAACCACGAAGGACACCTCGACCTGGTGTCATCATCCGACGCAGATCATCTGGTTGTGTAACACCCCAACCCGAAACTCCACAACTGAAAACCCCAAACCTTAGTATGTTGTGTAAATGTTAAACTATGGTATTTAAAGGCTAAAAAGTGCCTTAGAAACATAAATGAATCATTTAAACCATGGTAAACACAATAAAACACTAAGACACGCTTTGAGCAAAAACATGCTCTAAGCTTGGAGTGAACTTGGCTAGGACCCAAAGAGCCTACCAAGACTTGATAATGTTTAATTATGACTTTATAAGGCTAACTAAGTCCTTAGGAAACTTTGGTAGACAATGAAACCAAACAAAACACAAATAAATACCTTAAGGTCAATATGGGCAAAAAATGTGCTCTAAGCTTGGGATAAATGTGTATAGGACCTAACGGTCATACCTATGCCTTATTTATTGTTAATGAACATATTAAATCAATTACCAAAGAAAAACCAAGCTTGAAAACAAGTTAAAACGCAAAATGTGCTTTAAGGAGTCTTAAAGCACGTTTTTGAAAAATTGTCTTGTAAATGAGTTTTGAATGGCTAAATGTCCATCATTACTCTTTAATTAACATGTGTACTATATAGTATCACTTTGGGTGGCTATATCAATGGGAAATCAAAAATTTCACTTCTATGTGCCTTGTTTAGGTGAATAGTGATTTTATAAGCTAGTTTGTAACATATAATGTTATAAGTGATTAAGTTGGTCAATAAAGACCAAAACACCCTTCTAACTAAATGGTGGCCGGTTTTTCATGGTGTGAGTCACCAATATGTAAAAGAAATCAAATAAGTGAAGTTAAGCTTAAAGTAAAGTATTTTGCTTTATAAGTTACAAATATCTTCTTAAAGCAATCTTATTCATTCTCTCCTTTCCTCCCTCCATTTCACACGGTCCCAACTTCTTCTTCCTCTCTTCTTCTTGTTCTCTCTCGGTAATATAGCACCACCACCATGGAAGTTCACCTTTGAACTCTTGCAAAACCTAGCTCACTTAACCAAATCAAAAACAAACACCACCATTCACTTAGTTAAGCCAAGCTCTACAATCTTGTCTTTTCAAAACTTCAAAACCTCCATTTCGGTGCCAAGAGAAACCACCATGGGAGGAGCTTGAACTCACCTTTTCACATATTCATGTTCTCCTCTGCTTCAAGGTAAGGAAACTCAAAGAAAATCCATGTTTCCTCCATGTTTTCATGTTGTCCGAAAATTCACCTCACAATGTGTATTTATCTTGCTTGTTTTAGCTTCATTTGAATCTTCCAAGGGCTAGGAGGAGTCCTCTCTTGATACTTGTTCAAGTCCTCTTCCAATTCCAAGGTAAAACAATTACCTTAATGAGTTAAAACAATATGTGTAACTAGGGTTTACAATGAGATGAAGCATAATGCTTGAATACTCATTCTACTATTTGTACATTGTTTAGAAGTTGACAAACAACTAAACACCCCACCGGTTTTACAAGGAAACAAGAAAGAAGTTTGTGAGGAAAAAGAGGTAACAAGCTATCTCAATGTAGTTTAAATGCCTTAGGAAAATGAGCTTGATTTGCTTCTTAAAATACCTAAGGAGCCAATGGTGAATGAGCTAGCAAAATGCTCTCAAGGAGTTTATTAAAGGAATATGTATTGGTGTATGTATTTGCAGGTCAAAGGCATTATTTATGTGGGAAATTCAGTGTTTAAGGATTATGCAATTTAAGGGCCTAAGAGCCATGTTATTTAAGGGCCTAAGTGCCAAGCAAGTTTAATTATGCACTATATTGTGATGTAGTGTAAAGTTGGTGAAATTTTGTGAGTGATAAGGTTCTTGAAGGATTTAGGTGCTCTTGAGTGTTTAATGGTGAAAACTATGAGTTTTGGAATGATGATGTGCTAAGAGAACCCATGGCGAAATTTGTAAAATGTATAAGGAATTCTAAGTGCTTAAATGAATGGGTGAACTAGGAATGGTTAGGAATGGACACATGCTTCACTAAGGAAGAACACGTGCATTAAGGTGTTCTAAGGTGCTATAAGGATTTAGGTGTTATCTTGGAAGTTCTAGGAATTCCATGTGTGTTTTGAGAATGTATTTAAGTCTTGAAGGAGTTTGTTTAAGGTTTAGATAATGTTGATATTCTAGGAATAAGTGATGTTTAGGTGGGATGTGAAAAAGGAGGTTTAGTTAGTAAGAAAAGAAGTTTGAGAGATGATGTTAAGGTGTGGAAGAAATGTCTTGGTATAATGGTTAGAATTGGCATGAATCGTCACTAAGGGACTTAAGGAGTATAAACTATAAGTTTTGGAGGCTTTGGAGAAAGCTATCTAAGTGTTTAAAGGCTTGAGAACTGAGAATTATGCCTTGTCCGAACTTCCGTCCGGACATGGAAGTTCGGACAGGCTCTGTTGGGCAAGGAAAATTCCACTCTCGAACTGTGTCCGAACTTGGTAAGTCCGGACACAAGTTCGGACGTGTGTATGGGTTGCAGTCTAAGGCCACGGCTTGCGTCCGAACTTGGAGGTTCGGACACAAGTTCGGACAGGCCACTGTATGGACCAAAATTGTGTTTTAAGGTATGGAAATGACGTGTAATGACGGGGATTGATAGGTAATGATGTTATAAGGTTATTAAGGACATGTTAGGTGAGTTTTAATGGCAATTAAGTGGGTGAAAAGTTGTATCAAAATGTAAAGTAAAACAAGTTAAAATGTAAAGTTATGTAACTAAGTTAACGGGGAAAGTTAAGCATTAGACATTAAATAATCAAGCAAACCCCAATGTTAATAAAAACACATGTGATGTTAACAGTTGTTCGAGAATTGCTCGAGGAACATAAGTGGACGTGGTAAAGTGGACTCCGGTGACAGGTATGGTTTTCTTGCAACCTGTGTCCTACCGGATTACACCGGCTTGTATGCCAATATGTTTTCTGAGTGTTTGCCACCTTGTAAGATTAAAAACATGTAATGAGTTTATAGTAATTCATTTATGTGGCGAATTTTGCCTCCGATACCATTTAAACCTCAAGTATGTGTTAAACCTTAGCTAACCAAAACTAGGAACACATGAGGATCGTTATTTGAGTTGACGGCCCAAACCTTGGAACATCTAACCAACGGCTATTTGAGTTAGTTGGACATTGTTGTTGTATGCAAGTGTGTGAACCTCCCTTGTGTGCTTAACTCGGTTATGATACCGTATGGTGTGTGATGTGTAGGTCTCCATAATGGATCTCTAACTACTTATTATTAAGTGTATGTGTACTATGGGGGGGGGGGTCGTTGTTCCGGCCACGCGTGTGATGGACGGGATTCGATATCATATCCGGTTCGGCTCCTTGGTGTATGTATAGGTGTATTCCAATTTGGTTTCTACCTTCCCTTAGCTTATCCAAAGCTAGTTACTGACTCACGTCGGGCCACAGGGGCATACGAATGTTTATTTCGGTGTGCTTGGGATCACTAATCGACACACCTTGGTTATAAGTTAACCGTTCTAATATAACTGGACGTAACGAGGTTGGTAACGAGCTTAACATGGGATTGGCAAAAATCCCTAGGCTCACCTGTATACTAACTATGGTGGAAGGTTCCTTGTGAGAACCGATTTTATGGTGTTATGTAATGTATGATGCTATGCAAATTCCCTTGCTATGCTATGATATATATATATATATATATTGGATGTTTTAAATGAATGCAATGTTGTCATGTGTACGTCGAACAAGAAAGGTTTGTTATGTTTTGTTATGTGTGTGGAATGAGTTATGTTGTAGGATATGGAATGTGTGGATCATGGAAATGAATCCCCAGTTTGTGACAAGAGGCGTTTAAAAGGATAACCTGATTAATGGGTACATGTTTTCGTTAAGGAAGTAGCTCCTTTTAGAGAGAGCCACTCTAGGGTTTAAGGAATCATTGGATGGTTGGTTAAGTGTTGGTTTGTTGGTTATAGGTTGAGCCCTTGAGGCGAAATGTTATGTGTGTTGTATATCTATGGCTTGTATGCATGATTTAAATATAATCAACTGCATGCTAAGACGACAATTAGTTTGCGTGGCCCGGTAGCATGTGGGCTGCGGGATTACCATACCAGCAAAGGTGCTGAGCCCCTTGGGGCCACCCTTTCTCTCCTTTTCTATTTCAGGTACAAGGAGCTGGAAGCCGTTCGAGAGTAGGACGGGGCAGATGTTTATACATGGGTAGCCATTAAATGGCGTGAGTTATGATAGGCGTAGTAAGACCGAAATTGTTATCGGCAGTAGTTTGTAAATACTCGGTACAGTGGGAATGTATGTATATAATAAATGTTGAAAATGGAATGAGGATTGTATTGTGTAGTTGCTCGGAATCTAGTCCATCAGACCGATACAAATGTAGATGTATTAGCCTTGTTAGCCACGTGGGTGGTTAACGGCGTGTAACACCATTGGAATAAGTAATGCGATGAGTTAAGTTTCCGCTGCAATGTGTTGTTAAATGTATGGATGTAGTTGGGGTGTTACAAAAATGGTATCAGAGCGAAGTATCGCTCTGATACTGAATTACCGAGCTTAGGAAGTACCGAGTTAGGATTTAAGTACTTTGGGTTAAGGGTTGAGTGATAGCGTGAGAGATACGCTAGATAGGAACTACCAGTGAATACTAGGAAACCTACAGTATCCTTCCCGCCCTCCACAATCCCTGTTTTATAACTTGGGAAACAACGCCAGAGAGATGGAAGTCCTCTCCTACTCGGGAATACCCGATCTGGCTGCTATTAAGTACCTCTAAAGGTACGGAGAACCTGTCACACGGTAGATCCCGAAAACTGGGAATCCCGGAGACGGTCTCCATCTGAACAATGTTAACCATATTTAATAGCAAAGAATGAAGGATTTTGTGTATAAGAGAATAGAATTTCTGGCAACCTGGGTCGACATGCTAAGCAGTCGAGAACAACCAGCTTGCAACGCACCAACCGCGCAACAGGCAAGAAATGGATTAATAAAACCCGAGACAAGTGTCTACGGGACCACGTTGATAAATAATACACCAACGTGTACCAACCGGCAAGGGGACTACAATGTAGTGCCCAAATACGTGGAACGGGCTACGAGAGAATACAATACTAAGAAAATAGGGACTCCTAGAATGGGAAACACCCTAGTGATGATCGTCATGCGAAGACAGTGAGAAGTCACCTAGAAGAGTTTTATCAAGGCAGTAAGATCAGTGAGGGCCAACAAGGCCACTGATGACAATATGGGTCAAAACAATACCACAACCGGTATGTGTTAAACCGATAGCCAGTTAGCATGGCGCACTTGCCATAGCAAGTGCTGCTATAACAGGGCTGTTCGGGAAATTTATAACCGCTACAAAGTACTTGGAAAAGTACAATAAAGTTAAATGTGAATGTCATAACAGTGGAAGGGCCTGCTAGCCTAACCTTTGTAATTGTAAGGACACCAGTCAGCAAGAAGCTAGACTTGGCTAAGGTAAGAAGATGTTGTGAAAACCATAAATTTTTCTTTCAACCTAATCTTATTCAAACCCTTTTTCTTTTCAAAACCAGATTTTCTTTCGAACCAACACTTCTTTCCAACCTTCTTTTAAACCAAACCAGTAAACGAGGGGCAATTGACAAGGATACAACAGTGGATAAATCTTCCCTCGATTAAGTTCGGGAAACAAGGAATGCATATTGTCAGGGACAATATAAGGGAGTTGATGACAGAATACTTCACCTAGGCGTGTGACGGACACTACAAGTGTACCAACTATGTTGTGGGACGACCGCACTCCGATAGGAGCATGTGGGCCTGACAGACCTACTTATAGTTAGTTGGGTAAGTAGTAATGTATCAGTATGATACCCCATATATGTATACGAGTAGAGTCCAGAACACGGGAAGTAGTCGACTCCGTCTACGGTCAGCAGTATAAATCAAACAGGAGCTAGAAATACAAGGAATGGTTGAAGTTAAGGAACTCAGTTAAGTGAACGAGATTAAAAGGATTAGTGAATTCATTTCCAAGGAAATGTTTTAAGAGTCAGGAAGTGCGAAGTGCACTGACTGTTATGTAAAGACATCGTATATATCTTAAGGATCCTCAGGGATAACATGATAGCTGGAACGGAGACTCAGCCTATGCATGGCAAGGCAGATGCCTAATGGGGACACATTAATGAGCAATGAATGGGATGAAACTCCCAGAATCAGTACCTACACTATCTGGAATTGTTGATCTTTACAGAAGAAATAATAACCAGTGAAGAACGCAAAAGGCGTGGCTAACGGAATGTACCCATGAGTGCAAGCCAGATGTAATGGCATATTTTAATAACACTCAGGAACAATCCTTGAGGGGTATTTGGATTAAACATTGTTGGATGAAGCAATATAATTGAAACACAAGGGTTGAAATTAGCACCCAGTTTAGACATAAGTTGTCAGGAGACGGACTGGCAATCCTAAGGGACATCCCATGAAAGGAAACGGAATGCAACGACCTTGTCATGGAGCCCACTACAACCTCTAAACATGTAATATTGTACAGAGAAGTACATGTGTGGACAGCCTACAATGAGCCCAGCTCAAGGCAAATAAGCTTATAAGCCATAAACAAGATATGTTATATAAATTCGATTGATGGTAGAAGTTTATGTGGTATAAGTGAATAGAGTGGTAAGCGAACCACTGCATTAAGAGTGGGAATACCTCTCGATATTGTGAGACCGCAGGAGCGGTAGTTATGTGAATCAAGTTCAAGAAATATGTGGAGGATGGACCACGTTGTTATTACCCCAGGATGATTTGAATAAGAATAATACGAAAGGAATGTTTGTACCAGTTGTGTAGACAGGAAGTGTGATAAGTTGATAGCAATCACCATAGGTGTGTGAAGCTAAATGTGTAGCGAACAACGCTCAAGGGAAAAATAGTAGTATATTCAAAAATCAGCCAAATAAGTGGCCAGATAAACCCAGTGTAATGGCGGAAGCTAATATAATAGCGGATGCAGTATAAATTGATGTTGTATATTAAGTAAGGATACGGTGCGCAATAAGCGACTGTTGCCTGAATATTGTTAGATGATAAAATGGGGAATGAGCAGAGTTATGAGTTAAACCAGTGGAGGCACAACAGTAAGCGATAGCAAACAACCAAGCAGTAAGCCGGTGACAAGTATCATGTGGTAAGAATTTCAGTAAAAACACAGTGTAAATTCCTATCGCAATCGTATGAGAGATTTACTGTCAAGAGTTTACGCCTCTGCACTCTGTATGACTGAGTGTTTTGGTATTGCACTTGCGCAGTAATGATCAAGTGGGATAGCTAGGGATCAGAAGCATGGTAATTGTGGAGGAATAATGTATAATGGCCGATGCATAGGAAATGCAAGGCCGCACCAATAAAAGAGTAATTGTACAAAACCAAATGTGGAGACATGATTAACATTAAGTGACTACGGTAGCACTAACTACCAAATATCGGTATGGAATATACCCCAAATGTTGTAAATAGCTGAGAGAGCACTACACACTAGGTAGTAGCTCAATCTCAACCGACAGTAAGTCGGTAGAAGCAAGTCCATCATTGTGAATTACATAGTAGTTTACGCTGTAAGCTATTGGAGAAGTGGATGGAAAGTTTTGGAACTCACCGAATTCGCTCAGGGTAAGAGATACCATGCGCCGGTTGAGAAACCATTGTTACCTAGATAAGGGTAATACATTGAAGATGTTCAATACATTAACAGTAACGAATGGGGCAAACCAGCTCTATAATTATCAGGGTTGCGCAACAGAGGCCAGTGAGCCCATGCGTCAGGTACCGGGTATACATTGTGAATATGAATGGATGGCTAGTTATCAATGCCTAAAAGCCTCACAGGCTAGGACCGAAACCGGTTATGAGTTACAACTCCAATGCGAATTCTTGGTTTAGGGACTAAACCGCCAATATGGTTAAGATCCTCTAATCAGAATCCATTGTGTAATAGACCGCGTGGAAGTTAAAACACTTCACGACGGCAGAACGTTTTAAGCTAGTGCTCAGTGATTGATTACGTGGGCGTAATCCCTTTTAAGGGGGGTAGAGCGTAAAGCCGCTTAGTGTGTTTTACCGTACAAGTGTACGTGAATTATGTTGTGCATTGCACAAAAATAAATTGTTAGGATGGTTGGCGCGTGTGTTATATAAACATACGCATTTATTTGTGGTTAAATTGTGGTAAATGCGCACAGAAGATGCGAATACCATTATGGGAAGTGTGTTTATCTTGTTAACAGTGGTGTGTGAGAGTACAAATGGAAAGGAGTAAAGAAACTCCCGGGGAACTAAAACCCCGACGGTGCATAAATGTAAACCATGTATTGTATTTTGATAAAAGATATGTATATATACAATGTTGTGATTTATGAAGGGTTATGAGACCGACATAGAACCTAGTGAGAATTAAATTCCCTAGGTAACTTGAATTAAGTTGGATTTGGGTGATGATTGATAGACGGAGTTCTATCCCTTGGAGATGTAATGATTATGACTAGAAGGATTCAAAGATAGAAAATGGTACATGCTTGAATTAGTTGTTGGTTGAAAATGAGGTGGGAGGTGAAACTTGATTATCATGAGATCAAGGGAAGCCGAACACAAATTGGGGTGGAAAGATAGTTCAACACTGATGCTGATCACATCAGGGTTGGATGACTCTTGAAGCTCCCTGTAAGTGGTCACAAACAACCATGTTAAGGAAAATACAAGGAGCATAAATTGGACTTGGAGTTGTGTGGTGTTTCAAAAGGATTTTTAATTGGTGTTTTCAAACAATCGATTAATATTTTGAATAAAAGATCTTCTTATACTTAACCTAGTAAAGAATATTTTTGTAGTACTTGCTCACGAGCTGAGGACGTATGAGCCTTTGTCTTCGGACCGGTGACATGAGAAGTACATATGTTAAAAAAATTAAGTGAATGTTTTGATCTCCCAAAGGAACGGGGACCAGAAAGTGTCCATCGCGACCGGGTTCTGCGGGATCACTGTGTATATGTACTCAACGTGGGATTCGAACCCATGGAGAGATGGAAAAGGTATTTCTGTTTGATATACATGCTATGACATGTTGTTTGGTATGTGTGATAAAGGTTATTTTGACTTTGATCTCCTAAAGTGTATGCTATCAAGACCTATGAGTCTAAATGTGTTGTGATACATAGACCCATGTGTCTAAATGTGGTTATGTCACCTGGACCTAAGAGTCTAAGGGATATTGTATAGGTGCAAGTGTGGTGAAGGTACCCGGACCATCAAGTCCGAGGTTACCATGTGAGTATGATATTTTATGTGTAACGTGGATATGTTGCCCGGACCATTAAGTCCGAGGTTGGGTGTAAAGGGTGGTTGGTAATGGAAGCTTTATGGCTATAAGTAATTCCCGTATTCCAACCCAATGATGCGAGGAAATGTGAACTTCGAGGACGAAGTTCTTTTAAGGGGGGTAGATTGAAATACCCCAAACCTTAGTATGTTGTGTAAATGTTAAACTATGGTATTTAAAGGCTAAAAAGTGCCTTAGAAACATAAATGAATCATTTAAACCATGGTAAACACAATAAAACACTAACACGCTTTGAGCAAAAACATGCTCTAAGCTTGGAGTGAACTTGGCTAGGACCCAAAGAGCCTACCAACTTGATAATGTTTAATTATGACTTTATAAGGCTAACTAAGTCCTTAGGAAACTTTGGTAGACAATGAAACCAAACAAAACACAAATAAATACCTTAAGGTCAATATGGGCAAAAATGTGCTCTAAGCTTGGGATAAATGTGTATAGGACCTAACGGTCATACCTATGCCTTATTTATGTTAATGAACATATTAAATCAATTACCAAAGAAAAACCAAGCTTGAAAACAAGTTAAAACGCAAAATGTGCTTTAAGGAGTCTTAAAGCACGTTTTTGAAAAATTGTCTTGTAAATGAGTTTTGAATGGCTAAATGTCCATCATTACTCTTTAATTAACATGTGTACTATATAGTATCACATTTGGGTGGCTATATCAATGGGAAATCAAAAATTTCACTTCTATGTGCCTTGTTTAGGTGAATAGTGATTTTTATAAGCTAGTTTGTAACATATAATGTTATAAGTGATTAAGTTGGTCAATAAAGACCAAAACACCCTTCTAACTAAATGGTGGCCGGTTTTTCATGGTGTGAGTCACCAATATGTAAAAGAAATCAAATAAGTGAAGTTAAGCTTAAAGTAAAGTACTTTTGCTTTATAAGTTACAAATATCTTCTTAAAGCAATCTTATCTCATTCTCTCCTTTCCTCC
The DNA here is from genome assembly GCA_023374045.1 of Limonium bicolor. NCBI lineage: Eukaryota > Viridiplantae > Streptophyta > Magnoliopsida > Caryophyllales > Plumbaginaceae > Limonium > Limonium bicolor. Next base: position 127,165,371 of record CM041776.1, on the reverse strand, counting down.
CTCCATTTCACACGGTCCCAACTTCTTCTTCCTCTCTTCTTCTTGTTCTCTCTCGGTAATATAGCACCACCACCATGGAAGTTCACCTTTGAACTCTTGCAAAACCTAGCTCACTTAACCAAATCAAAAACAAACACCACCATTCACTTAGTTAAGCCAAGCTCTACAATCTTGTCTTTTCAAACTTCAAAACCTCCATTTCGGTGCCAAGAGAAACCACCATGGGAGGAGCTTGAACTCACCTTTTCACATATTCATGTTCTCCTCTGCTTCAAGGTAAGGAAACTCAAAGAAAATCCATGTTTCCTCCATGTTTTCATGTTGTCCGAAAATTCACCTCACAATGGTGTATTTATCTTGCTTGTTTTAGCTTCATTTGAATCTTCCAAGGGCTAGGAGGAGTCCTCTCTTGATACTTGTTCAAGTCCTCTTCCAATTCCAAGGTAAAACAATTACCTTAATGAGTTAAAACAATATGTGTAACTAGGGTTTACAATGAGATGAAGCATAATGCTTGAATACTCATTCTACTATTTGTACATTGTTTAGAAGTTGACAAACAACTAAACACCCCCACCGGTTTTACAAGGAAACAAGAAAGAAGTTTGTGAGGAAAAAGAGGTAAACAAGCTATCTCAATGTAGTTTAAATGCCTTAGGAAAATGAGCTTGATTTGCTTCTTAAAATACCTAAGGAGCCAATGGTGAATGAGCTAGCAAAATGCTCTCAAGGAGTTTTATTAAAGGAATATGTATTGGTGTATGTATTTGCAGGTCAAAGGCATTATTTGTGGGAAATTCAGTGTTTAAGGATTATGCAATTTAAGGGCCTAAGAGCCATGTTATTTAAGGGCCTAAGTGCCAAGCAAGTTTAATTATGCACTATATTGTGATGTAGTGTAAAGTTGGTGAAATTTTGTGAGTGATAAGGTTCTTGATGGATTTAGGTGCTCTTGAGTGTTTAATGGTGAAAACTATGAGTTTTGGAATGATGATGTGCTAAGAGAACCCATGGCGAAATTTGTAAAATGTATAAGGAATTCTAAGTGCTTAAATGAACTTGGGTGAACTAGGAATGGTTAGGAATGGACACATGCTTCACTAAGGAAGAACACATGCATTAAGGTGTTCTAAGGTGCTATAAGGATTTAGGTGTTATCTTGGAAGTTCTAGGAATTCCATGTGTGTTTTGAGAATGTATTTAAGTCTTGAAGGAGTTTGTTTAAGGTTTAGATAATGTTGATATTCTAGGAATAAGTGATGTTTAGGTGGGATGTGAAAAAGGAGGTTTAGTTAGTAAGAAAAGAAGTTTGAGAGATGATGTTAAGGTGTGGAAGAAATGTCTTGGTATAATGGTTAGAATGGCATGAATCGTCACTAAGGGACTTAAGGAGTATAAACTATAAGTTTTGGAGGCTTTGGAGAAAGCTATCTAAGTGTTTAAAGGCTTGAGAACTGAGAATTATGCCTTGTCCGAACTTCCGTCCGGACATGGAAGTTCGGACAGGCTCTGTTGGGCAAGGAAAATTCCACTCTCGAACTGTGTCCGAACTTGGTAAGTCCGGACACAAGTTCGGACGTGTGTATGGGTTGCAGTCTAAGGCCACGGCTTGCGTCCGAACTTGGAGGTTCGACACAAGTTCGGACAGGCCACTGTATGGACCAAAATTGTTGTTTTAAGGTATGGAAATGATGTGTAATGATGGGGATTGATAGGTAATGATGTTATAAGGTTATTAAGGACATGTTAGGTGAGTTTTAATGGCAATTAAGTGGGTGAAAAGTTGTATCAAAATGTAAAAGTAAAACAAGTTAAAATGTAAAGTTATGTAACTAAGTTAACGGGGAAAGTTAAGCATTAGACATTAAATAATCAAGCAAACCCCAATGTTAATAAAAACACATGTGATGTTAACAGTTGTTCGAGAATTGCTCGAGGAACATAGTGGACGTGGTAAAGTGGACTCCGGTGACAGGTATGGTTTTCTTGCAACCTGTGTCCTACCGGATTACACCGGCTTGTATGCCAATATGTTTTCTGAGTGTTTGCCACCTTGTAAGATTAAAAACATGTAATGAGTTTATAGTAATTCATTTATGTGGCGAATTTGGCCTCCGATACCATTTAACCTCAAGTATGTGTTAAACCTTAGCTAACCAAAACTAGGAACACATGAGTGATCGGTATTCGGAGTTGACGGCCTAAACCTTGGGAACATGCTAACCACGGCTATGTGTGAGTTAGTTGGACATTGTTGTTGTATGCAAGTGTGTGAACCTCCCTTGTGTGCTTAACTCGGTTATGATACCGTATGGTGTGTGGATGTGGTAGGGCTCCATAATGGATCTCTAACTACTTATTATTAAGTGTATGTGTACTAATGGGGGGGTGAGTCCGGTTGTTCCGGCCACGCGTGTGATGGACGGGAGTCGATATCATATCCGGTTCGGCTCTCTTGGTGTATGTATAGGTGGTATTCCAATTTGGTTTCTACCTTCCCTTAGCTTATCCAAAGCTAGTTAATGACTCACGTCGGGCCACAGGGGCATACGAATGTTATTTCGGTGTGCTTGGGATCACTATATCCGACACACCTTGGGTATAAGTTAACCGTTCTATATAACCGGACGGTAACGAGGATGGTAACGAGCTTAACATGGGATTGGCAAAAATCCCTAGGCTCACCTGGTATACTAACTATGGTGGAAGGTTCCTTGTGAGAACCGATTTTATGGTGTTATGTAATGTTATGATGCTATGCAAATTCCCTTGCTATGCTATGATATATATATATATATTGGATGTTTTAAATGAATGCAATGTTGTCATGTGTACGTCGAAACAAGAAAGGTTTGTTATGTTTTGTTATGTGTGGAATGAGTTATGTTGTAGGATATGGAATGTGTGGATCATGGAAATGAATCCCAGTTTGTGACAAGAGGCGTTTAAAGGATAACCCGATTAATGGGTACATGTCGTTCGTTAAGGAAGTAGCTCCGTTTTAGAGGAGAGCCACTCTAGGGTTTAAGGAATCATTGGATGGTTGGTTAAGTGTGGTTGTGTTGGTTATAGGTTGAGCCCATTGAGGCGAAATGTTATGTGTTGTATGTCTATGACTTGTATGCATGATTTAAATATAATCAACTGCATGCTAAGACGACAATTAGTTGTGCGTGGCCCGGTAGCATGTGGGCTGCGGGATTACCATACCAGCAAAGGTGCTGAGCCCCTTGGGGGCCACCCTTTCTCTCCTTTTCTATTTCAGGTACAAGGAGCTGGAAGCCGTTCGAGAGTAGGACGGGGCAGATGTTTATACATGGGTAGCCATTTAAATGGCGTGAGTATGATAGGCGTAGTAAGACCGAAATTGTTATCGGCAGTAGTTTGTAAATACTCGGTACAGTGGGAATGTATGTATATAATAAATGTTGAAAATGGAATGAGGATTGTATTGTGTAGTTGCTCGGGAATCTAGTCCATCAGACCGATACAAATGTAGATGTATTAGCCTTGTTAGCCACGCGGGTGGTTAACGGCGTGTAACACCATTGGAATAAGTAATGCGATGAGTTAAGTTTCCGCTGCAATGTGTTGTTAAATGTATGGATGTAGTTGGGGTGTTACAACAACCTGTACGATGATTGCTCCCAAAGATAACTGGAAATGCAGCAGAAAATATATACATAACAACGGGTGGTGCTACAACACCGTTAGTCACCCATGTGACTAACAAGGCTAACTTCAATACAACTTACAAATGATGCGGTCTGAGCGCTGAATACAAACCTCTTAAAACAACAAAAGTCAATAGTAAAAATACAGTACTGTAAATTGATGCCGGTAATAATAATCCCTGTATTCATTCTACCCCACCTACACTCGGTCGGGTAATCTCTTCATTCTTCAGGTACCTGGAAATGGTTAGCCATGAAACGGCTCAGCAAAATAATTTGCCGGTAAGAAAAACGTGCAGCCCACCAGCTACTGGGCCATACCAACTATTTTGTCGAATACATGCAAGTCATTTTTGTAAAGCTGTAAATAAGCATCATAACATAATCATAACAAGCATTCATACAAGAATAACAATATCACACTGAACAAGACTTCAGAAGGTCAAGTTAGATGTTCTGGAATAGCTTGATAGTAGTCAGATCCTCACAATGGGACTAACATGTATATAAGAGTACCTCACAGCAGTGGAGGTATAGTGACCTCATTAAACTCCATCTTCTTAGAGTAAATTGGTCGGGTATGATAAACCCTTAGACGAGATGGGACTCTCGTACAAGTTGGTGGGTAATAAATCCCTCAGAAGATAACGTAGTTAACTCCTGTACTAACAGTGGTGGGTATCGTACCCTCGAGAGAAGTGAAGTCTTCCTCTTAACTTGAAATATTCCGGTACGTTCCCGGTGAGTGGACAAAGTGCGCACCCAAAACTCCCGTCGCGACGTAAATTGAATAGGAAACGACCTGAGACAGGTACAGCTCCTGTAGCATGCATGGCCAGATCCAACTGGGCTCCTCGTTCTCGTTGTATAGAATTGTTAGATGTCACACAAGGACGTTAAACAAGAACACAATGTGTATTGTCACTTGTCACGATTAGGACAACGACGTTTGTTATAAAATGAAGTTAGTGAGAAGCTTGAGTACAAGTTCTCAGTATGATAAAATGCAGGTATTTAATCCATTAGTAATGAAGTGTTGTATGCGTGGGACATACACGTTATAATTAGTATCATTCACGCACATAAAGCAACGCAACAGTGCACAAGAGTAATACAACATTTTACATATAATTATCTTGGTCGTTAATTCAAACAACAGATAGCACACAAGCCGGTGTAATCCGGTAGCAAGCAGACTGCAAGAATTCCATACCGTTCACCGTAGACTGTACTTGTTTAGTTCCCGGTCAATGTCTGGTCAAACAAAGTCCTAGAATAGGATTAACTGAGAGTGTTAATCTATGTAACTCTCGTATAATAATTTTATTGGTTCATGAAACGATTTCATATTCGTTAATTCATGTGAGGTTTATTTCTTTATACTTAGGTATTTTCTTTAACCTCTTACCCTTATTATTAATTAAGGTATTTATATATTTCCAAGACATGTAGTCCTAATTTATAAGACTTATATTGTGTGGTAATCTCTTTTAATTACCTTATGATTGGATGTATAACTTATTTGTTATATCTTTTGATTTATCTTTAAATCCTTTAATGTATATAACTATATATTCATTTACCATTTATGTTACATGTTTTACAATTGTCCAAATAACATAGTAATTTATAATTTTATTAATGACATTTATTGGTCACATGTTAATTAATCCCCTTCCTAACTTTATTTTAAAATATACTATAGTTCCAAATATTATTTGGTGTTTCCACATCAAATTCCTTATATTCATTTCCTTTTGATTTACTTGAAAATCTAAAATATATATATTTCATACGCATGTATTATTTATGACACATATATATAATTGTCTAAATGACATAACCACTTAATAAATTCTCGAATTATATTTACACATCACGCATGGGCATATTTTTTCTATACCTTTTATTAATTACAAACTAACCCCGAATAATATTATTTCTTTTACAAGTAAATTACTTGTACTTGTATATCATATAGTTTTAATTTCATAAATCCTTAAATCATAATTTTCTTTTCTAAATTTCTTAAATATCCATATAGGACCTACAAATATTTTTAATCCCATAAATACAACATACTTTTCGGTTATTATATTATAACCACATTTATTTCATAAACTTTACATTATACTACAAAATACATTATAATACATAGTTTCATTTCCTTGATTAATTAATTCACTAAACCACCTCTAAAAATTCGGTATTTATTATTTGAACACCATAACTTTTATAAATTACCAATTCAACCCTTAACCTTTCGGTTTTGACAAATAACTTTCTATAATTACATTTTAACCTCAAAAGCTTATAACCTTTACATAAAGTCTTATAAACTATTGTTTTAATTTTAATTCCCTTTAATTACCGAATATATATATATATATATATATATATATATATAATTTCTTAAATTACAAATCTAACCCCAAACAATTCGGCTTTGACATAAAGTTTCCTTTATTTACATTTTCACCCCAAAACTTTATAATAGTTACTTAATAACTTATAAACTATAGTTTAAATATTTAATTCCTATAAATTTCGGATGTGTACTTTATAATTCTCTTAATTATGGGTTCGCCCCATATTAAACTCTGAAATACCCCGAACATAAATATAGGGATTAAAATTATCCTAATAGGTATTTAAGGGTTTAATAGCGCCTAAGTAATTTTGGTAAGGAAAAATAAATCCAAAAAAAATGAATAAACGCTTAAAAAGCGAAAAACGCTAAATAAGCGTTAAATAACTGTAGGAGGTATGAGACCTCGGTTAGCGTATTATATGGATTCCTAAGGCCTAATAAGGACTAAATAATATAAGGGAACAACTCCCGAAGAAAATGGATCCAAATAATGTATTAAAACGCTAATAGAGCTTTAGCGCACGTTTTTTGAGAAAACCCAAAAACGTGACTTTTTGTAGTCAAACGAACCCGTAAAAATTATAAATCATTAAATAACTATAATTAAGCATGAATGGAATCTTAATAACCAATAAAATTAATTTAACAAGAAAATTCCGGAAAACGGGTTCCGGTGAGTGAATAGTGTAAAAACGGGAACTTTTGGGGTATAAATTGTAAATAGACCAAACCTTCCCTCCATTGTAAAAATAAAATGCTGGCTCCCTCCTTGTGTGTGTGTACACGTTTTGGTACCAGTCCCCTCTCCAACACCCACACAAGAAAACAAAAAAAAATGAAAATAAGAAAAGGTAAATAAAGTACAAAAGGTGTTTTACTCTTCTCTCTCCTCCCATTCTACACTCTCTCACGTACTCACTCTGAAATACCCCAAACCTTGATATGTTGCTTAAACATTAAACTATGGTATATTAAGGCTAAAAAGTGCCTTAGAAACGTTACCGAACGATTAAAACCTTAGTAAAACAATAAAGTACCATAAATACAGTTTGAGCAAAAACATGCTCTAAGCTTGGAGTGAACTTGGTTAGGACCCAAAGAGCCTACCAAGACTTAATAATATTCAATTATGATTTAATAAGGCTAATTAAGTCCTTAGGAAACCTTGGTAGACAATTAAACCAAATAAAACACAAATAAATACCTTAAAGTCAAAATGGGCAAAAATGTGCTATAAGCTTGGAATAAATTTGTATAAGACCTAAAGGTCATACCTATACCTTATTTGCATGTTAATGAACATATTAAACCAATTTCCAAAGAAAAACAAGCTTGAAAACAAGTTAAAACACAAAATGTGCTTTAAGGAGTCTTAAAGCACATTTTTGAAAAATTGTCTTGTAAATGGGTTTTGAGTGGCTAAAAGTCCTTCATTACTCTTCAATTAACATGTGTACTACTTAGTATCACATTAGGAGGTCTAAATCAATGGGAAATCAAAATTTTCACAATTATGTGCCTTGGTTAGTGAATAGTGCCCAAATAGTGGTAGTTTTGACATAAGTCAACTTAGCTTAATTAAATGGTCAACATAAGTCATGAAATGCGCTATTATAGGAAGGGGGCCGGTTTCCTAAGTGGTGACTCACTACCATGTACAAGATAAGTAAAGAAAAGAAGGAAAAGTAAGTAAAAAGAAGAAATTACCTTTATATGATAAATATCTTCAAAAGTAGACCTCTCACCTCACTTTCTTCTTTCTTCCTTAATTCCCACCGATTTCTTCATCTTCTCCCAAGCTCCATCGGTTTTTCTACAGCAAGTAGCCATTCTCCAACTTCCATTGCTTGTAACTTCTAGCTCCACATACCAAATCAAATTCTAAGACCATATTTGTCTTAGTTGGAGCAAGCTCTACACTTCTATCTTTTCAAATCTTCAAAAGCCTCATTTCGGTGCCATGGAGATTCACCATTAAGGAGCTTGAGCTCATATTTTCATGCCTTGTAATTCTCCTTTGCTCCAAGGTAAGGAAAATCAAAGCAAATCAAAGTTTCCTCTCATATTTGTACATGTCCGAAAATTCACCATTAATGGTGTCTTATCTTGTTCTTCCTTAGCTCCATTTTAATCTCCAAAGGGCTAGGAGGATTCCTATATTGCTACTTATTCAAGATTCCCTCTCAAATTCCAAAGGTAAATATCATTTTAGTGTATTAAAACACTTATGTTAAACTAGGGTTTGTATATGAGTTTAAGAATGAATTCTTAAGCTCATTACCCTTATATGTGTGTGTGTGGATAGAAGGTTGACAAGTGATCAAGTTCCTTGCTAATCTTCAATCCAAGGAAACAAGAAAGAAGTTTGGGAAGAGAAGAGGTAACTAACCTATCTTGATGTAATTATGTGTCTAAGGAAATTGAGCTTTGAGTTGCTTGATAAGATGCCTAAAGAGCCAATAACAAAATGAGCTAGTGAATTGTTCTCAAGAGAACTATTAAAAGGCATATGTGATGTTGAGTGTATTTGCAGGTCAAAGGCAATATATATCTCGGAAATTCAGTGTTTAAGGTTTATGCAATTTAAGGGCCTAAGAGCCATGTTATTTAAGGGCCTAAGTGCCAATCAATTTAAGTTCATGCACTATATTGTGATGTAGTGTAGTTTGAGGTTTAGTTGTGTGTAAAAGGTGTTCCTTGTAAAGTTGTGTCTTTGATATTTAAAGGATGAAAAGCCATGTGTTGTGTATAAGGATGTGAGTTAAAACATTGAGTGTTCTTGGGTTGTATTAAAGTGAACAGCTATGTGTTTTGGTGTTAGGTGATACAAGAGAAGCTATGGCGAAATTTGGTTAATGAACAAGGAGTTTTAAGTGTCTAAATGATGTGTGGTGACCTAGGTTGAACTAGGAATGATTAAGGTTTAAATTGGTGAAAGAAGGTTAATTAAGGTGTTCTTAAGCGTTAAAGTGTCTTGGTCATTATCTTGGAGGATTTACAATGCAAATGAGAGTTAAGGACACTTCAAGCCAGGGTGAGATTGGGTTAAGGATCTATACAAAGGTTGGTAACAATGAGGAAGTAAGGTGTTATAAGGAAGATGTTTGAACTTGTGAAGAAAATTCTAGGAAGGACATAAAGTGTTTTGGTGGGCTAAATAATGTGTAGAAACATGTTATAAACCTAAGGGAGGAAACGTTATAAGTGTTAAGCATTTTGGCAAGAAATGAGTAAGTGTTTAAGGATATAGAAGATGAGTTTTCTGGCACGTCCGAACATCCGCCCGAATTTGGAAGCTCGGACATGCCCTGTTGCGTCTAAATTTTCTGAGTTTCGACCAGTGTCCGAACTTCTGTCCGGCCTTTGATGTTCGGACACACCCGTCTCTTTTCTTTGGTTTTTCCTCGACCTATGTCTGAACTTTGGAAAGCTCGGACACATGTTCGGACACTCAAAATTTTTCCTTTGATTTTTCCTTGACCTATGTCCGAACTTTGAAAGCTTTGTCACATGTTTGGACATACATCTGGTTTCACCCAATTCAGTCTCGACCAATGTCCGAACTTTGGAAACTCGGACACAAGTTCGGACATGGTACTGTTTTGACCAAAAACTTTGTTTAAGGTTAGAAAATGATATCTAATGATGGAGATTGATAAGTAATGATGTTATGAGATTGTTAAGGACATGTTAAGTGAGTTATAATGATAATTGAGTGGGTGAAAAGTTGTATTAAAATGAAAAAAGTAAAACGAGTTAAAAATGTGAAGTTGTCTAACTGATTAACGGGAGTAAGTCATGAGCATTGGACTATAAACAAACAAGTTACCCCGGTGTTAATGAAAGTAAATGTAATGTTATCAGTTGTTCAAAGATGTTACGAGGAACATGTGATGGCACGTTAGAGTCAAACCCCGGTGACAGGTATGGTTTTCTTGCAACCTGTGTCCTACCGGATTACACCGGCTTGTATGCCAACTTGTTTTTCTGAGTGTTTGCCACCTTGTAAGATAAAAACATGTAATGAGTTTATAGCAATTCATTTATGTGGCGTGTATGATTCAGATACCATTTAACCTCGAAAGTGCTAAACCATAGCTAACCAAATCTAGGATCACATAAGAGATCGGTATTCGGATTTAACGACCCAAACCATGGGAACGTTCTTACCACGGTTATCCGTGAGTTAATTGTGTTATGTTTGTGTTTAAATGTATGGACCTCCCTTGTGTGTTTAACTCAGTTGTAATACTGTAAGGTGTATGATGTGATAGGTTCCACAGTGGAGCCCTTATCTATGTTTATATATATATTATGGGGGGTGAGGAATCCGGTTGTTCCGGTCGCGCGTTGTTTGGGAGTTGATGTATACAGTTTCTTCAGCTTCCTCTCTGTTGGTTGTTTTCCTTCATTGGTCTCCAATCACCCCTGAGCTTAACCAAGGCTTTTCACTCACGTCTGTTGGGGATTATGTACAGTGTGTTCGGATCACTATATCCGATCCATCTTTAAGTTAAGTTAGTCGTCCGACTAACAGGACGGTAATGAGTGATGTAACAAGCTTGTCATGAGTGTGTATTCATTCTCTAGGCTTACCAAGTTAACTAACTATGTTTGCGCCGGATCGTAAAGGGAACCGTTCCCGTTATGTTATGTGTTATTATTGTGCTGAAATTCTTATTGCGATGTGATGTTATATGTTTGTTAAGATGTGGAGTATGTGGATCATGGATATGAATCCCAGTTTATAATAAAAGGCGTTTAAGGATAACCCGATTATTGGGTAAGTGTCGTCTATTAAGGAAGTAGCTCCATTAGAGGAGAACACTCTAGGGTTAAAGAACACAATGAGTGATTTATCAAGTATGGATGTGTTGTCAGTTTTGTTGAGCCCATTGCGGTGGAATGTAATGTGTTGTGTGTTTATAGTTTACATGCATGATTCAAATATAATCAACCGCATGTTAAGACGACAATTAGTTGTGTGTGGCCTGGTAGCATGCGGGTTGCGGGATTACCATACCAGCAAAGGTGCTGAGCCCCTTGGGGGCCACCCTTTCTTCCAATTCTATTTCAGGTACAAGGAGCTGGAAGCCGTTCGAGAGTAGGACGGGGTAGTCGTTTGTACATGTGTAGCCATTTTAACTGTGTATGTATTGTAGGTGTGGTAAGACCGAAATTGTTATCGGCGTCAGTTTTTAAATACTCGGTACAGTTAGAATGTTTATGTATGTTGGTTGTTGTTAATGGAAAGGGATAGTAATGTATAGTTGCGCGGGAATCTAGTTCATCAGACTGATACAATGTATATGTATTAGCCTTGTTAGCCACGTGGGAGGTTAACAGCGTGTAACACCAATGAGTTAAGTAATGTGTTGAGTTAAGTTTTCCGCTACAGTTTGTTGTTAAGTGTGTGTTGTTAGTTGGGGTGTTACAAAAAGTGGTATCAGAGCGAAGTATCTCTCTTCTCTGATGACTGAATTACTGAGCTAGGAAGTACCGAGTTAGGATTTTAGTACCTTGGGTTTAAGGGTTGAGTGATAGCATGAGTGATACGCTAGTTAGGAATTACCAGTGTATACTGGAAACCTACAATATCCATCCCGCCCTCTACAATCCCTGTTTTATAACATGGGAAAGAAAGCCAGAGAGATGGAAGTCCTCTCTTACTCAGGAATACCCGATCGGGCTGTTATTAAGTACCACTGTGAGTACGAAGAACCTGTCATTCGGTGGATCCCGAAATGTGGGAATCCCGGAAACAGTTTCCATTTGAACAATGTTAACCGCATTTAATAGCGAAGAATGAAGAATCTTGTGTATAGAAGAATGGAATTTCCGGTAACCTGGGTCGACATGCCGAGCAGTCGAGAATAACCAGCTTGCAACGCACCAACTATGCAATAGGCAAAAAGTAAAGTAATGGAACCTGAGACACATGTCTACGGGAAAATAATACACCAACGGTATACCAACCGACGAAGGAACTAAAACATAGTACCCAAACAAGAGACAAGTCTCAGTAACCACGACAAATGCGTGGAACGGCTACGAAGAGGATATGTACTAAGTAAAAAGGGGTTTCCAGAATGGGAAACACCCTAGTTAGTGATTATCATGTGAAGACAGTGGGAAGTCACCCAGATGATTTATTGTCAGGACTGTAAGGTCAAGTAAGGGCCAACAGGGCCACTGATAACAGTGCGGGTGAGAACAGTACCACAACCGGTGTGTGTTTAACCGAGAGCCAGTTAGCATGGCGCACTTGCTATGGCAAGTGCTGCTATAACACGGCTGTTCGGGAAAATTTTTAACAAATACAAAGTACTTAGTTAAGTACCATGAAGTTAAGTGAGATCATCTTGACCATGGAAGGGCTTCATAGCCTAACCTCTGTAATTGGAAACACACCAGTCAGCAAGAAGCTAGACTTGGTTAAGGCAAGAAAACGTTGTGAAACCACGAGAATTTTTCTTTCAAACTTAGAACCCTTTCCAAACCCTTTTTCAAAACCAAAGTTTTCTTTCTAACCTTCTTTTAAACCAAACCAGTAAACCCAAGGGTAGTTTATAAAGATACAACAGTGGATAAACTTTCCCTCGATTAAGTTTGGGAAGCACGGAATGCATGTTGTCATAGGACAATATAAGGGAGTTGACAACAGAATACTTCACCTAGGCGTGTGACGGACACTACGAGTGTACCAATTGTAATGTGGGACGACCGCACTCCGATAGGAGCTTGTGCCTGACACCTACTTATGGGTTAGTTGGGTAAGTAGCAATGTATCAGCATGGTACCCCACATATGTATACGAGTAGAGTCCGGAACACGGGAAGTAGTCGACTCCATACTACGGTCAGCAGTAAAAGTCAAGCAAGAGCAACTGATTACCATGAATGGTTAAAGTAATGGAACTCAGTTAAGTTAACGAGACTAAAGGAATTAGTGAATTCATTTCAAGGAAACGTTTAAGTGTAAGGAGGTGCGAAGTGCACTAACTGTTATGTAAAGACATAGCATATGTCTTAAGGATCCCAGGGATAAACATGATAGCTGGAATGGTGACCCAGCCTGTGCATGACAAGCAGATGCCTAATGTGGACACATTAATGTGTAATGAACGGGATGAAACTCCCAGAATGAGTACCTACACTACCAGGAAATGTTGATCTTGACAGAAGAAGATAATAGGACTGTTAAGAACGCAAAACGGAGTGGCTAGCTGAATATACCAATAAGTTTGAACCAGATGTAATGGCATAACTTAGCAACACCCAGGAGCAATCCTTGAAGGGTGTTCGCATCAACGATAGTTGAACGAAATAATGTGACAGAAACATAAGGGTTGAAACTAACACCCAGTTTAGACATAAGTTGTTAGGAGACGGACTGACAATCCTAAGGGGCATCCCATGAAAGGAAACAGAATGCAACGACCTTGTCATGGAGCCCAATATGATATCCAAACCATGTAATGTGGTACAGAGAAGTACATGTGTGTGGACAGCCTACAATGAGCGGAGCTCAAGAAAATAAGGCTTATATGCCACAAACAAGATATGTTATATAAATTTAATAGATTGTAAAAGTTTATGTTATATAAGTAAGTAAAGCGGATAACAAACCACTGCTAAGAGAGTGGGGATACCTCTTAATATTGTGAGACCGCAACAGCGGTAGTTATGTGAACAAAGTTCAAGAAACATGTTAAGGATTGACCATGTTGTCATTGCGAGAGAACAGATAGTTTGGTAGCATGTGTGTATAAGTGAAGCACCGAGCTGAATAACGCCGGCTTGTGACTCGAGTGATCAACGCTCAAGGAGCATTCTGTAGTCATCCAAATGAATGACGAACCATAATACGAATGATGTAAATATATGTGTGGAAGCTAATATGACAGTGAATACCATATAAGTTGATGTTATACAATGAGAAAGACCAGTTATGAGTCAAAGTCAGTGGAGATGCAAGGTAAGTGATGATAAACAGATTGGGCAATAAGCCAGTAGTTGGTACTATGTGATAAGGAACTTAGTGTAGATTCCGCTGCTAATAAGAGATTTACTGTCAAGAGTTTTCGCCTCTGCACTCTGTATGACTGAGTGTTTTGGTATTGCATTTGAACAGTAATGATCGAGTGCGATAGATAGGATTCTGGAAATGTTAATTGTGGTGGAAACAGAAAGCGGCTTATAACGCCATAGTGACTGATGCATAGGAAATGCAAAGACGTACCAATGAAAGAGTACTTGTACAGGACCAAATGTGGAGGCATGATTAAGAATAAGTGACTACAGTAGCACTAAATACCAAATATTGGTATGGAATATACCTCAAGTGTGGGAAATAACCGAGAGAGCACTACACATTAGGTGGTAGCTCAACCTCAACCGACAGTAAGTTGGAAGGAATCAAGTCAATCATTGTGAAACACGTAGCAGCATACACTGTAAACTATCGTGGAAGTGGATAGAAAGTTTGTAACTCACCGAATTCGCTCACGGTCAGAAATACCACGCATCGGTTGAGAAACCGTTATTACCAAGATAAAGGTGATAATTGGGGATGTACAATGCAGTAAGAATAACGAATGGGGCAAACTAAGCCCTACAGTTGTCAGAGTTACGCAGCAGAAACTAGTGAGCCAGTGATTCAAGTGTTGAATGTGCATGGTGAACATGAATGAATGGCTAATTATTAATGCCTAGAAGCCTCACAGGCCAGAACCGAAACCGGTTATGAGTTAAATAAACTCTAATGAGAATTCTTGGTTTAGGGACTAAACCGCCAATATGGTTAAGGTCCTCTAAGCAGAACACATTGTATAACGTACCGCGTGGAAGTTGAAACACTTCACGATGGTAGAACTTTTTTAAACCAATATTCAGTGGTTGATTACGTGGACGTAATCCCTTTTAAGGGGGGTAGAGCGCAAAACCGCTTAATGTGTATTACCGTACAAGTGTACGTGACCTATGGTGTGCATAGCACAAATAATTTGTTTTGATGATTGGTGTGTGTGTTACGTAAACATACGCATTCACTCATGGTTTGATTGTGGTAATTGCGCACAGAAGATGCGAATACCATTGTGATAAGTGTGTTTATTTGTTAACTGTTGTTTGTTAGTACAAGTGTAAGGGAGTAAAGAAACTCCCGAGGAACAGAAACCCAGACAGTGTATAAATGTAAAACCGTGTGTTGTATTTTTTTAAATTATATGTATATATATGTAATATAGTGATTCATGAAAGGGTATGAAACCAACACAATCTCACCATGATCTTGAACTATCCCAAACACTCATTTGCATTCTAAATCCTCTAAAATAATGCTTAAGTCCTGTTTACATCTTAGAATACCTTAATGCATGTTTCTTTCACTAGTAGAACACTTAACCTTTCAAAACACTTCCTTACTCATCAAAACTCATTATAAACACCAAAAACTTCTTATACATTATCTAAATTTCGACATGGGTTTTCCTAGAACATTACCAAGCCAAAACACATTGTTTTCACCATCAAACATCCAAGAACACTAAAATCCATCAAGAACATTCTTGTACACAAGACTTCACTCATTTGACACTTCATCACAATATAGTGCATAATTTAAATGGCTTGGCACTTAGGCCCTTAAGATGCATAAACCTTAAACCCTGAATTTCCACAATATATTTGCCTTTGACCTGCAAATACACTCAACAACACATATGCCCTTTTACTAGTCTCCTTGAGAACATTTTACTAAGTCATTCACCATTGGCTCCTTAGATCATTTTTAATAAGCAACATAAGCTCATTTCTCCTAAGACTTTAACCACATTAGGTTAACACATTTACCTCTTTTCCTCACAACTTCGTTCTTGTTTCCTTGATTAAAATTGGTAAGGATGTTTGATTTGCTTGTCAACTTCAAAACAATATACAAACAATATAATGAGTATTCAAGCTTTAAGCTTTATCTCATTGTAAACCCTAGATATACATATATTGTCTTAGAACATTTAGATGATTGTTTTACCTTGGATATGAAAGAGAGTTTGGATATGTAGCAAGAGAGGACTCCACCAAGCCCTTGGAAGATTCAAATGAAGCTAAAACAAGCAAGGTAAGGGCACCATTAATGGTGATTTTCGGACAGCATAAAAACATGAAAGAAGTGGAGTTTTTCTTTGAGTTTCCTTACCTAGAAGCAAAGGAGAACAATAATATGTGAAAAGATGAGCTCAAGCCCCTTCCATGGAGATTCCTCTTGGCACCAAAATGGAGCACTTGGAATTTTGAAAGGATGAAGTTGAAGAGCTTGATGAGGCAAAGAGAATGGTGGTCTTAGTTTTTGATTTGGCAAAGTGAGCTAGGAATTACAAGTGATTGAAGATGATATATGGTGGTGGTACTATTGCAAAACCGTGAATGAGAGAAAGAAACAAGGTAGAAGAGAGGTTGGAGGCGTGGGAAATGAAGAGGGAAAGAAGAAGTGAAGATAAGTTTGTTTTTGAAGATATTTAAGTAGTAAAGCAAATAGTGTTTTTACTTTAGCTCTTTATTTAGCTTATTTTTTTTTGTAAGTGTGGTGAGTCACTAAGAAAACCGGACCCCATATTATAACAAGGGGTATTTTAGTCTTTGTTGACCAATTAAATTACTTATATTGACATATGTTATAAACTTGCTTATTTTGGTTACTATTCACAAAAACAAGGCACATAGTTGTGAAATTTTTGATTTCCCATTGATTTAAACTTCCTAACGTGATACTAAGTAGTACACATGTAAATTAAAGAGTAATGATTGACATTTAGCCATTCAAAACTCATTTACAAGACAATTTTTCGAAAATGTGCTTTAAGACTCCTCAAAGCACATTTTGTGTTTTAACTTGTTTTCAAGCTTGGTTTTCTTTGGTAATTGGTTTAATATGTTCATTAGTATATAAATAAGGTCTTGGTAAGCTCACTAGGTCTTACCCAAGCTTATCCCAAGCTTAGAGCACATTTTAGCCCTAATTGACTTTAAGACATTTATTTGTGTTTTCTATGGTGTAAATTGTTTACTAATGTTTCTAAGACTCTTTTTAGTCTTAATATACCATATTTAAATGTTTAAACAACACACTAAGGTTTGGGGTATTTCAATCTATCCCCCTTAAAAGAACTTTGTCCTCAAAGTTCACACTTCCCACATATCCTAAATATTAGAACACGGGAATACATATAAACAATACTTCCATAACAACATTAACAACATACCTACATAACATCGGACATGAGGTCCAAATAACATAACATCATTCAAACACAACGGTCTGTAACATAACAACATAACATAGACGATGTATTTAAATACACGTCGTACACACATAACCGAAACGGCTCTACCCCCCTTAAAATAGGTGTACGCCCCGTACCCTATACATACAAGTACTAAGAAGTAAACAATGACGGGTACTTCGCCTTCATCTTATCTTCCAGCTCCCAAGTGGCCTCCTCAACGTCCTGGTTAGACCAGAGAACCTTCACCAGTCTCACTGACTTATGGCGAGTGTCTCGAGTCTTAGTATCCAGAATCCGTACGGGAGTCTCCACTGATCGCATGGTCGTCTCTAAGGTTAGCCTTTCAGGCTGAAGTACATGAGACGGATGAGACATATATTTCTTCAACTGGGAAACACGAAATACATCATGTACCATGCCCAGCTCGGCGGGTAAATCAAGTCTGTAAGCTACCGGGCCGATCCGCTCCGTCACAACATAAGGCCCCTCATATTTCGGGCTCAACTTGCCTTTCTGGCCAAAACGAAATACTCCCTTCATGGGGGATACCGTAAGAAATACCTGATCGCCCACGGCAAACTCCAGGTCACGTCTGCGCACATCGGCGTACGATTTCTGCCTATCCTGAGCTGCCTTCATGTTATCCCGGATTTGGCGTACTTCTGCTTGAACTTGTTCCAGATACTATGGTCCTATAATGACCGTCTCACTCGACTCATCCCAGCATAATGGCATGCGGCATGGTCTACCGTACAAAGCCTAGAAGGGAGACATCTTGATCGAAGCATGGTAACTATTGTTGTAACTAAACTCGATCAGATGTAACTTGTCAATCCAGCTGGTCTGAAAGTCAAGTGCACATGCACGTAACATATCCTCAAGTGTCTGGATGGTGCTCTGACCATCTGTCTGTGGGTGGAACGCTGTACTTAGCTTCAGCCCGGTACCAAGCGCTTCCCGTGTGGATTTCCAATACCTCGAAAGGAATCTGGTATCCCTATCCGATATAATTGTTTTCGGTACCCCATGATGTCTTACAATCTCTCTGTCGAAGAGCTCTGCTAGTTTTGCCACTTTCCAGGTGTCCTTCATCGGTATGAATCGATCCACCTTGGTCAGTCGGTCAACAACAACCCAAATCATATTCAGACCTCCCCTTGTAGGCGGAAGCCCTACTATGAAGTCCATAGAAATGTCATGGAACTTCCACTCAGGCACTGGCATTGGCTGTACCATACCACCAGGCCGTCGGTGCTCAAACTTGACATTTTGGCAAGTGAGACACCTCAATACATAATCATTTACATCCTTTTTCATTCTAGTCCACCAAAAATAGCGTTTCATAACCTTATACATCTTTGAAGCTCTGGGGTGAATCGAAGTCGTAGAACAGTGGGATTCACTCAGTATGCACTCCTTCAGCTCAGCGATACTCCTCGGAATACACAGTCGGCCATTGAGCCTAATCAGGTCATCATCGTGGAGTCGGAAGTCGTACTTCTGACCCTCGAATGTGCCCTCAATAAGCTTCTGCCTGATCTCCAACATATAATGATCCGTCATCTGAGCACTCCGCACCTCTTCAACCAAACTAGTATGAGAGACTAGCGAATGGAGAGAGTGTGCTCGGCGACTCAATGCGTCAGCTACCACATTTGCCTTACCCTCTTTATACTGTAGATTGATGTCGTAATCGTTTAGAAACTCGACCCACCTTCTTTGTCTCATGTTCAACTCCTTCTGAGTGAACAAGTACTTTAAACTTTTGTGGTCAGAATAAATTGTCACACTTACCCCATACAAATAATGTCGCCATATCTTCAATGCGAAGACAATGGCACCCAGTTCTAAATCGTGGGTAGTGTAGTTCACTTCATGCCTCTTCAGCTGTCGGGAGGCATATGCTACGACCTTCCCGTGTTGCATCAACATACAACCCATACCTCTGCCTGTTGCGTCGCAATAGACCTCAAAACCATCTGGACCGTCTGGTATAGTCAGGACTGGTGCAGATGTCAGAGCATCCTTGAGACTCTAGAAAGAACTCTCACAGTCGACAGTCCACTCGAATGGTGCATCCTTCTTCATCAAGGAAGTCATCGGCTTCGAGACACTGGAGAAGTCCTTCACAAACCTCCTATTATAACCTGCCAGACCGAGGAAGCTCCGGATGTCGGTAATTGTCTTCGGCCTTGGCCAGGTGCGCACTGCATCAATCTTTGCCGAATCAACAGCGATCCCGGCCTCAGAAATCACATGACCAAGAAAGGATACTTGGTTCAACCAAAACTCACACTTTGAAAATTTACCATACAACTGATTCTTCCTCAATGTTTGTAACACATTTCTCAGGTGGCTTTCATGCTCACCTCTCGATTTCGAGTACACAAGAATATCGTCGATGAAGACTACCACTGACTTTGACCAACTGATCTTGGAACAAGCGGTTCATTAAGTCCATGAACTTGGCCGGTGCATTGGATAAACCAAACGGCATAACTGTAAACTCATAATGTCCATATCTGGTTCTGAATGTTGTCTTCTCAGTGTCACTGTCACGGATGGCAATCTGATGGTATCCGGATCGTATATCTATCTTGGAGAATACTGATGCTCCTCTCAACTGATCAAATAGGTCGTCGATGCGTGGTAAAGGATAACAGTTCTTCACTGTAACTGCAGTCAGCTCTCGATATTCAATACACAGGCGGAGACTACCGTCCTTCTTCTTCACGAAGAGGACCGGCGCTCCCCATGGTGAAACGCTAGGGCGGATAAATCTCTTGTCGAGTTGGTCTCTCAGCTGCTCCTTGAGCTCTGTCATTTCTGCTGGAGCCATACGATAAGGCGCCTTCGCAATTGGTCCGGTACCCGGAACCAAATCAATCTCAACCTCCCGTGCTGGCGGCAAGCCCGGCAGTTCCTTAGGAAATACATCAGGAAACTCCGACACTACCGGCACATCGGGACTAAACTCTAGGTCTCTCTCTATGTCCTGGACATAGCAGAGGTATACATCATTCCCTCGTCGTAGTTCACGATACATAGCCATGGCGGTGATGATCTGAGTCGAAGGCTCCCTGGCCTTTGGTGGTAAGACATAGTAACCCCAGACGGACTCCGAAGAAGCAGACGATGCTCGGCACCCAAGATTCTGCCCTTGTACCGCTCCAACCAGTTCATCCCGACAATCACATCAAAACCAAGTCCCTCGAACTCTATCAAGTCGATCAGAAACTCTTCGTCTCTCATTCGTACAACAACATCTCGGTGGTAGCGGGTACACCTGATCCGCTCTTTCGACGGGAGAGTGACTAGAAAATCTGGCATCTCATCACCGTCTAACCTCAGCCTCTTCGCAAAATAGCGAAGTAAATGTATGTGAGGCTCCGGAGTCGAACAAGATCGAAGCGTCCACGCCATTGACTGGAAAGGTACCGGTGAGGATTGTGCCGCTCTTGCCGGCTTCTGCCTCATTGTAAACACTCAGTATACCTCCCGTTCCGAGTGCATAGCCTAATTCATTGGCGAACTAATAAGTATTTGGTAACAACACGGTAGATATACTTCGAACAACTCCACTTTATTGATTAACACTCCCTTCACATCACAAGTCGATTACATTGTAAACTTAGCTAGATACAACATTCTTAATATACATCTGGCTTAACCATTACATATTTATACAAGGCTTTAAAACTGTCTGAAGGTCAAATTCAAACGTTCAGGTTTCATGTGTGTGGCATTGATCACTGCCGATGGTGCGGTATTCAGTTTGATCTTCCTGATGCCATGATATAGCATCCTTGACTGCCCACCTATGATTAGCACATCTCCTGATTTCAACACTAACTTCTTTGCGAGATCAGCACACTTCTGCTCGCCGTACACAAACACTGCGGTATCACCAACGGACCAAGACACCACGGGTACTCCCTTACTTAGAGACTCGGGTGACT
Organism: Limonium bicolor; assembly: GCA_023374045.1. Lineage (NCBI taxonomy): Eukaryota > Viridiplantae > Streptophyta > Magnoliopsida > Caryophyllales > Plumbaginaceae > Limonium > Limonium bicolor. Next base: position 127,144,083 of record CM041776.1, on the reverse strand, counting down.
CGTCCTTATCTTGGTGTAAGCCTAATCGTCCACCTTTCTGGTAGAAGTTCACAATACATAAATCCGCTTTAACACTTGGTATTGAATCTGATTCAACTTGCTGAGCAATTCCCACGGCGTGGTTAACGACCGCAAGGAACTCCTTAGGTATAATCGGTACCGTTGCTCCATCTTCAGCTCGCACTTCTTGATATGTCTTGGTGTAAGGATTCCAGTCCTTACCCATGCACATCATCTTCAATTTCATTCTCGATCCACTCGGGTATTCGGGTGTGTAGAAACCTCCAGGTGTTGCTCCAAGTTCATTGCATCGTCTGATGATGTGGATTTGTGCTTCCGGTGTCAGGTATCCATTTAAGAGTATCATACCTGGTTGGATGACCTGACATTGCTCCATTGGAAAGTCGGTGATGTTGATGGTGGTTTCTTCAGCGTTTGGTGACGGTGGCATTGGATAACAAATATCGAAGGTTCCTAGATTTCCAAATTACTTATTTAGGTGACCTTCACATTATACTTTAATTCTTTACTCACATGGTAGTACACTTGGACTCACTAACACACATGAAATGCGGTATGGAATCACTTATTTCACTCAACAATTTAGGCGGTACCTGGTCTAGAAGAGGGCCCTGGCGCCTCAGACCGGTCCACCACATTCAGGGCGGCCTTGCTAGGTCCCGACTCTTTCCCATTCTGGGAATCAGTGTGCCTTTGATCTGTGGGTGGCTGGTTAGCCGACTTCGGGCCATCGATGGTCGCTGTGGCCTTACCCTTCCACTGCCCCTTGGGCTTGTTGACTCTGCTGTTGGGGTTCCGGTAACACTCATAGTCACGGTGACCCCACTTCTCGCAGTAGCAACACTGCACGTCATTTCCTTTGCAGTCTTTGCCGGGGTGGTCTCCGTTACACTCTTACAGTAGTAGTGGCGCTCCAGTCCAGAACCCACGCTAGCTGCTATCACAGTACACAATCAATACTTACTTCATAGCTTAACAACACACACTTCAACTTGACACACATGATTAAATAATTAACCTTAGGCGGGTAAGAGCGTAGGGGTTTCGCCTCATATGTGTACGTGAGCTTCAGTGGCTCCTCAGCTCTGGTGGTCTGGGCTTGGCCCTTGTCACCCTGGTTCTGACTCTTTGGGGCTGAGGGTAAGGCTTCTTCTTCTTCTTTCCTCCCCCGTACCCCTGCGGACTCTGGCCCTCGCTTGTGGCCTTGCGCTTGTGCGCATTCTCCTCGTCCCTCAGTTGGACGGTAATCTCAACCTTAGCAGCTACATGATAGAACTCCTGCAAGGTAGTATACTCAGCTGGCCCAATCCCATAGCAAAGACGGTGGCTGAGACCGTTGTAAAAACGGTTTACCAGCACCCGGTTCGAGTACCCCAGGTCCGGTAACAGGTGGATAAGGCCAGTGAAAGCGGTGTATTAATCATCAACTGACATCTTATCCCCCTGCCTTAGACTATCTAGTTCTAGGCGCTTAGCCTCTTGCACATACACAGGATAATATTTGGCTCGCAGCAGAGCCGTATGCTCTCTCTAACCAAACTGAGGATCCGCCATCCGGTCCTCTCTCACAAGCTTCCACCAACTTTGTGCCAAACCCTTCAGGTAGTAAGCGGCAAGACGGACCTTGGCTCCAGCAGGCACATACAAGGTCTCGTAGGCGGTCTCCAACTCGGAGATGTACGCCTTCAGCTTACGAGGGTCGGTCTCCCCATGAAACGACGGGGGTCTCAAATCTGCCAACGCCTTGACCCAGTTGCTCTCTCATGGCGGTGGCGGTGGTGGTTGAACTCCGGGCTGTTGCCCCTGCTGAATTGCAGCTACTAACTGTGGGACCATCTGGGCTACGGCGGCCGCTACATCATCGGCCATAACTTGTGCCGTAGGGTTCTCCCCCTGGTTCCCAGTATCACCAATGCCGCGCCCGCGGCTCGACCTCGTGGTCTACCTGACATCTGAATTCACACGAACATTCATTAGCATTGTGCTATCGGTTCCAACGGTTGTAACGTCTTCCCGACAACAAGGTATCTCCACACTTAGTTAGTGGTTAACCTTCACACAACTGCTCACTTAGGTAACTGTGGTTAGGTTTCCTAACTCGGTATATTCCTAAGCTCGGTATTCTAGTCATTAGAGCGATTCTTCGCTCTAATACCACTTTTTGTAACATCCCTACTAAATCACTTAACAATAACTGAAATCGCAGCAGAAAAACAACTAAACAATAACTAAACGATTCGGTGCTACAACGCCGTCAACCACCCACGAAACCTTGTAGGTGTGCTAGGAAGAGTTTTGCTTCAAGGCTTGATAAGAAATGCGAGGAAATTACTTTAGAGATGAAGATAGAAGTTAAATCTCCATTAATGGACTTAAGAGCTTCAAAGGAAGAAGATGAAAGAAGAAGAGAGGAGCTTACCCAACCGGTTGCAAGAGTGAAGGAAATGGAATTGCAACCGTATGACTTAAGCTAGAATTGTCTAGTTTTTTATTTGTTTATCTTGGACCCATAATTGGCATGTTAGGTCATGTCTTTCTTTATTGTTTTTATTTAGTTTATTAGGCTCCAAAATCCCTAAATTAAGGCACCTATTCGGCCATGTTACAAGACAAGGCAAGGTGGAAGAAATTATGGAAGCTAAATGACAAGGTAAGTTAGGTAAGGTTTTATTCTTTTAATTTTTCAATGTTAGAACTTGTCTTCTTCTTCCCTTGTAGGTAGACAATTTTTAGGCCTAAATGGAGCCTCTCAATCGGCAGCTAAGAGCCATAGACAAGCATGGGAAGGTCACTTGAATTTAACAAATCAAAAAGGAGAATGTAGATCTACTTTTTGCTTTAATTATTTTTGCTTTTGTCAAGCTAACATGGCCTTGTTTTCTTGCAGGATTTCGACAGCATGGAGGTCAAATGAGACCTATATTCTTTTGCCATTAAGTATTATAGCACATGGGAAGAGTAGTCACCATGTTCTATGTCTTTTATAAGTTTTAAATGTAAATTTTATACTACTTTTAGGTAGAAAATCGGCCCCTATAGAGCTCCTTGTTTGACACTGCCTTTAGTTGATTTAGAGGGTAAATGCATCCCCATTTAAGATTCATAATTCGTGGCATGTCAAAAACTACAAGGTAATTGCGTAAAACGTTTTAGTGACACCCGAAATGCGTTTTTGTGCTCTAAGGATATTTTGGAAAATAAGTTGTCTCTATGAGTTCCAAGTGTTTATAAACATTGGTTATAGTAAATAATGATATATTAAGGTGTTACATTGAGTTATATTGTAACACCCCTACTAAATCACTTAACAATAACTGAAATCACAGCGGAAAAACAACTAAACAATAACTAAACGATTCGGTGCTACAACGCCGTCAACCACCCACGTGGTTAACAAGGCAGAATAAATACAAGTGTACCGGTCTGATGATCAGACTCCCGAGCATTAGGTAACAACAACCATATTTACATAACCAACATACCGAGTGTTTAATACAAACCGTCACTGTAACTGTACCAAAATATAACGCCACGGGAGCACAGGCGCATCCTGGGCTCAACATCCAAATAACCAAAAGTATCTCTGCAGCCTAGAATCTATAGCTATTCCGCTTCCTCGATCCTCATCCTGCAGTAAAAATATGGAGCCCCCGAGGGGGTCAGCAACCCTTGGCTGGTATGGTTAACGCGCAGCCCATCGGCTACCGGGATACGCGCAACTAATTGTCATGATGACATGGAATTCATTTTAACGCAAAACATATACTCATGGCATAGCAACAATATTGCATAGCACAACATCACATACATAATGAATACACTTTCCACAATAACAAACCAAGAAGGTTAAACAATAAGAAGCCTAGAGAATGGTTCACCCTCATGTTAAGCTTGTTACACACACTCATTACCGTTCTGTTATTCGAACGAGTAACTTAAGTCAAAGAGGATCGGATATTGTGACCCGAACACACCACACAAACACATGTTCCCACTAAACCGATCATAAGTCCGAATAGGTAAGCTTTGGAGGAAGCTAGCTAGCGGGAGATCGAACGCCAAATAAAGGAGAACAATCTTAACATCATAAGATTCGAATCTGATACAGATATCTACTCTTAAACTTACACACGTGACCGGACAACCGGATTCCTCACTCCCAGTTAGCACATGTTAGAAGTTCAACAGTGGAACTTAACAACAATTCACAAGCAAGTGGTAAGTCATGTTAGACACAAAAGGGAATTGAGTCACGTCATAACATCACAATAATATAAACAACTGTAAACTCATTACATGACTAAGTCTTACAAGGTCATAACACACAAAAAAAAACAAACAACACACAAGCCGGTGTAAACCGGTAGGCAACAGACTGCAAGAAAACCATACCTTGGTCCTTGCTTCGATTGATTCTCACCGTAGGCCACTCCTATACATAATTAAGAATGTCAGTTAATTAAGTTAATTAACTTCAATTTACTTAGTGTTTAACATGGTTATATGACATGTTTTAAATCCCAAACTTATCCTTGATTACCTACAATATACCCCCTAGGGTTAACTTCTTAAGCCACATTTTGTTTGTTGTTTTTTTTTACAAGTTTTGGTCCGACCGAACTTACCGACTGACCTTACACAAGGTCGGTCCATTCCAGAACATATTACCGTCAAAATTCTACTCCGACCGACCTTGCAAGTTCGGTCACAAGTTCAGTCTATTCCCGAAAGTTTCCTTCCTTTGGAAATTTAGGCCCGACCGATCTTGGCAAGTCCGGTCGCAAGATCGGTCGGTTCCCGAGACTCACTCACGCACAAAAATTTAGGCATGACCGACCTTGTAAGTTCAGTCCTAAGGTCGGTCTATTCCAGAGACTTAATCCGTACTAAAAATCCATGCCCGACCTACCTTGCAAGTCCGGTCCCCAAGGTCGGTCCACTCCAGAAACCATTTCTCGCAGGGTAAACTGGGCTCGACTGATCTTGGCAAGTCCGGTCGCAAGATCGGTCTGCTCCAGACCCTTGTTTTTAATTGCCCATTAAACTCCAAACTTCACCTCATATATCCTAGTATGTTCTAACCTTATTTGGGCACTTCAAACACACTCAAGACCTCCATCAAATCCTTAAATCACTCAATAAAATCCTCCTCAAGCATTACACAAATTCTTATAAAAGGTTTACACTTGTAATGTTTTTCACTATGTTTCTATGTGGTGTTCATACCTATAACTTCCACTATTCCCCAAACTGTTTTCTCACACTACAACATCATCTCCCAAGCATCTTTTCTTCCTAACCAAATTCCCTGAATATCTCTACAAGTTTATAGCTCCTTCATGCAATAAATCACCTCTTCCTTATTCACCAACATTGCACAAGTCCTAAACACAATCTCACCATGATTGAACTATCCCTAACACTCATTTGCATTCTAAATCCTCTAAAATAATGCTTAAGTCCTTTTACATCTTAGAATACCTTAATGCATGTTTCTTTCACTAGTAGAACACTTAACCTTTCAAAACACTTCCTTACTCATCAAAACTCATTCTAAACACCTAAAACTCCTTATACATTATCTAAATTTCAACATGGGTTCTCCTAGAACATTACCAAGCCAAACACATTGTTTTCACCATCAAACATCCAAGAACACTAAAATCCATCAAGAACATTCTTGTACACAAGACTTCACTCATTTGACACTTCATCACAATCTAGTGCATAATTTAAATGGCTTGGCACTTAGGCCCTTAAGATGCATAAACCTTAAACACTGAATTTCCACAATATATTTGCCTTTGACCTGCAAATAACACAAAAAACATATGCCCTTTTACTAGTCCTGAGAACTTGAGAACATTTTACTAAGTCATTCACCATTGGCTCCTTAGATCATTTTTAATTAGCAACATAAGCTCATTTCTCCTAAGACTTTAAACCACATTAGGTTAACACATTTACCTCTTTTCCTCACAACTTCTTTCTTGTTTCCTTGATTAAAATCGGTAAGGATTTGATTTGCTTGTCAACTTCTAAACAATATACAAACAATATAATGAGTATTCAAGCTTTAAGCTTCATCTCGTTGTAAACCCTAGATATACATATTGTCTTAGAACATTTAGATGATTGTTTTACCTTGGATATGAAAGATAGTTTGGATATGTAGCAAGAGAGGACTCCACCAAGCCCTTGGAAGATTCAAATGAAGCTAAAACAAGCAAGGTAAGGGCACCATTAATGGTGATTTTCGGACAACATAAAAACATGAAGGAAGTGGAGTTTTTCTTTGAGTTTCCTTACCTAGAAGCAAAGGAGAACAATAATATGTGAATAGATGAGCTCAAGCCCTTCCATGGAGATTCCTCTTGGCACAGAAATGGAGCTCTTGGAATTTTGAAAGGATGAAGTTGAAAAGCTTGATGAGGCAAAGAGAATGGTGGTCTTAGTTTTTGATTTGGCAAGTGAGCTAGGAATTACAAGTGATTGAAGATGATATATGGGGTGGTACTATTGCAAAACCGTGAATGAGAGAAAGAAGCAAGGTAGAAGAGAGGTTGGAGGCGTGGGAAATGAAGAGGGAAAGAAGAAGTGAAGATAAGTTTGTTTTTGAAGATATTTAAGTAGTAAAGCAAATAGTGTTTTTACTTTAGCTCTTACTTAGCTTATTTTTTTGTAAGTGTGGTGAGTCACTAAGAAACCGGCCCCCATATTATAACAAGGGGTATTTTAGTCTTTGTTGACCAATAAATTACTTATATTGACATATGTTATAAACTTGCTTATTTGGTTACTATTCACAAAAACAAGGCACATAGTTGTGAAATTTTTGATTTCCCATTGATTTAGACTTCCTAATGTGATACTAAGTAGTACACATGTTAATTAAAGAGTAATGATGGACATTTAGCCATTCAAAACTCATTTACAAGACAATTTTTCAAAATGTGCTTTAAGACTCCTTAAAGCACATTTTGTGTTTTAACTTGTTTTCAAGCTTGGTTTTCTTTGGTAATTGGTTTAATATGTTCATTAGTATATAAATAAGGTCTTGGTAATCTCACTAGGTCTTACCCAAGCTTATCCCAAGCTTAGAGCACATTTTAGCCCTAATTGACTTTAAGGCATTTATTTGTGTTTTCTATGGTGTAAATTGTTTACTAATGTTTCTAAGACTCTTTTTAGTCTTAATATACCATATTTAAATGTTTAAACAGCACACTAAGGTTTGGGGCATTTCAATCTACCCCCCTTAAAAGAACTTTGTCCTCAAAGTTCTCACTTCCCACATATCCTAAATATTAGAACACGGGAATACATATAAACAATACTTCCATAACAACTTTAACAACATACCTACATAACATCGGACACAAGGTCCAAATAACATAACATCATTCAGACACAACGGTCTGTCACATAACAACATAACATAGACGATGTATTTAAATACACGTCGTACACACATAACCGAAACGGCTCTACCCCCCTTAAAATAGGGGTACGCCCCGTACCCTATACATACAAGTACTAAGAAGTAAACAATGACGGGTACTTCGCCTTCATCTTATCTTCCAGCTCCCAAGTGGCCTCCTCAAATCCTGGTTAGACCAGAGAACCTTCACCAGTCTCACTGACTTATGGCGAGTGTCTCGAGTCTTAGTATCCAAATCCGTACGGGAGTCTCCACTGATCGCATGGTCGGCTCTAAGGTTAGCCTTTCAGGCTGAAGTACATGAGATGGATGACACATATATTTCTTCAACTGGGAAACATGAAATACATCATGTACCTTGCCCAGCTCGGCGGGTAAATCAAGTCTGTAAGCTACCGGGCTGATCCGCTCCGTCACACATAAGGCCCCACATATTTCGGGCTCAACTTGCCTTTCTGGCCAAAATGAAATACTCCCTTCATGGGGGATACCCTAAGAAATACCTGATCGCCCACGGCGAACTCCAGGTCACGTCTGCGCACATCGGCGTACGATTTCTGCCTATCCTGAGCTGTTCATGTTAGCCCGGATTTGTTGTACTTCTGCTTGAACTTGTTCCAGATACTCTGGTCCTATAATGACCGTCTCACTCGACTCATCCCAGCATAATGGCGTGCGGCATGGTCTAACCGTACAAAGCCTGGAAGGGAGACATCTTGATCGAAGCATGGTAACTATTGTTGTAACTAAACTCGATCAGATGTAACTTGTCAATCCAGCTGGTCTGAAAGTCAAGTGCACATGCACGTAACATATCCTCAAGTGTCTGGATGGTGCGCTCACTCTGACCATCTGTCTGTGGGTGGAACGCTGTACTTAGCTTCAGCTTGGTACCAAGCGCTTCCCGTGTGGATTTCCAATACCTCGAAAGGAATCTGGTATCCCTATCTGATACAATTGTTTTCGGTACCCCATGATGTCTTACAATCTCTCTGTCGAAGAGCTCTGCTAGTTTTGCCACTTTCCAGGTGTCCTTCATCGGTATGAATCGAGCCACCTTGGTCAGTCGGTTAACAACAACCCAAATCATATTCAAACCTCCCCTTGTAGGCGGAAGCCCTACTACGAAGTCCATAGAAATGTCATGGAACTTCCACTCAGGCACTGGCATTGGCTATACCATACCACCAGGCCGTCGGTGCTCAAACTTGACCTTTTGGCAAGTGAGACACCTCAATACATAATCATTTACATCCTTTTTCATTCCAGTCCACCAAAAATAATGTTTCATAACCTTATACATCTTTGAAGCTCCGGGGTGAATCGAAGTCGTAGAACAGTGGGATTCACTCAGTATGCGCTCCTTCAGCTCAGCGCTACTCCTCGGAATACACAGTCGGCCATTGAGCCTAATCAGGTCATCATCGTGGAGTCGGAAGTCGTACTTCTGACCCTCGAATGTGCCCTCAATAAGCTTCTGCCTGATCTCCAACATATACTGATCCATCATCTGAGCACTCCGCACCTCTTCAACCAAGCTAGTATGAGAGACTAGCGAATGGAGAGAGTGTGCTCAGCGACTCAATGCGTCAGCTACCATATTTGCCTTACCCTCTTTATACTGTAGATTGATGTCGTAATCGTTTAGAAACTCGACCCACCTTCTTTGTCTCATGTTCAACTCCTTCAGAGTGAACAAGTACTTTAAACTTTTGTGGTCAGAATAAATTGTCACACTTACCCCATACAAATAATGTCCCCATATCTTCAATGCAAAGACAATGGCACCCAGTTCTAAATCGTTGGTAGGGTAGTTCTCTTCATGCCTCTTCAGCTGTCGGGAGGCGTATGCTACGACCTTCCCGTGTTGCATCAACACACAACCCATACCTCTGCCTGATGCGTCGCAATAGACCTCAAAACCATCTGGACCGTCTGGTATAGTCAGGACTGGTGCTGATGTCAGAGCATCCTTGAGACTCTGGAAAGAACTCTCACAGTCGACTGTCCACTCGAATGGTGCATCCTTCTTCATCAAGGAATTCATCGGCTTCGAGACACAGGAGAAGTCCTTCACAAACCTCCAATAATAACCTGTCAGACCGAGGAAGCTCCGGATGTCGGTAACTGTCTTCGGCCTTGGCCAGGTGCGCACTGCATCAATCTTCACCGAATCAACAACGATCCGGCCTCAGAAATCACATGGCCAAGAAAGGATACTTGGTTCAACCAAAACTCACACTTTGAAAATTTAGCATACAACTGATTCTTCCTCAATGTTTATAACACATTTCTCAGGTGGCTTTCATGCTCACCTCTCGATTTCGAGTACACAAGAATATCGTCGATGAAGACTACCACTGACTTGTCCAACTGATCTTGGAACAAGCGGTTCATTAAGTCCATGAACTTGGGTGGTGCATTACTTAAACCAAACGGCATAACCGTAAACTCATAATGTCCATACTGGTTCTGAATGCTGTCTTCTCAATGTCACTGTCACGGATGGCAATCTGATGGTATTCGGATCGTAGATCTATCTTGGGGAATACTGATGCTCCTCTCAACTGATCAAATAGGTCGTCGATGCGTGGTAAAGGATAACGGTTCTTCACCGTAACTGCATTCAGCTCTCGATAGTCAATACAGAGGCGGAGACTACCGTCCTTCTTCTTCACGAAGAGGACCGGCGCTCCCCATGGTGAAACGCTAGGGCGGATAAATCCCTTGTCGAGTAGGTCTCTCAGCTGCTCCTTGAGCTCTGTCATTTCTGCTGGAGCCATACGATAGGGCGCCTTCGCAATTGGTCTGGTACCCGGAACCAAATCAATCTCAAACTCAACCTCCCGTGTTGGCGGCATGCCCGGCAGTTCCTTAGGAAATACATCAGGAAACTTCAACACTACCGGCACATCGGGACTAAACTCTGGGTCTCTCTCTATGTCCTGGACATAGCAGAGTTATAAATCATTCCCTCGTCGTAGTTCACGATACATAGCCATGGCGGTGATGATCTGAGTCGAAGGCTCCCTTGGCCTCTAGCGGTAAGATATAGTTACCCCAGACGGACTCCGAAGAAGCAGACGATGCTCGGCACACAGGATTCTGCCCTTGTACCGCTCCAACCAGTTCATCCCGACAATCACATCAAAACCAAGTCCCTTGAACTCTATCAAGTTGATCGGAAACTCTTCGTCTCTGATTCGTACAACAACATCTCGGTGGTAGCGGGTACACCTGATCCGCTCTTTCGACGGGAGAGTGACTAGAAAATCTGGCATCTCATCACCGTCTAACCCCAGCCTCTTCGCAAAAGATAGCGAAGTAAATGTATGTGAGGCTCCGAAGTCGAACAAGATCAAAGTGTGCACACCATTGACTGGAAAGGTACCGGTGAGGATTGTGCCGCTCTTGCCGGCTTCTACCTCATTGTAGACACTCAGTATATCTCCCGTTCCGAGTGCACAGCCTAATTCATTGGCGAACTAATAAGTATTTGGTAACAACACGGTAGATATACTTCGAACAACTCCACTTTATTGATTAACACTCCCTTCACATCACAAGTCGATTACATTGTAAACTTAGCTAGATACAGCATTCTTAATATACATCTGGCTTAACACATTACATATTTATACAAGGCTTTAAAACTGTCTGAAGGTCAAATTCAAACGTCCAGGTTTCATGTGTGTGGCATTGATCACTGCCGATGGTGCGGTATTCAGTTTGATCTTCCTGATGCCATGATATAGCATCCTTGACTGCCCACCTATGATTAGCACATCTCCTGATTTCAACACTAACTTCTTTGCGAGATCAGCACGCTTCTACTTGCCGTACACAAACACTGTGGTATCACCAACAGACCAAGACACCACGGGTACTGCCTTACTTAGAGACTCGGGTGACTCGTCCTTATCTTGGTGTAAGCCTAATCTTCCACCTTTCTGGTAGAAGTTAACAATACATAAATCCACTTTAATACTTGGTATTGAATCTGATTCAACTTGCTGAGCAATTCCCACGGCGTGGTTAACGACCGCAAGGAACTCCTCAGGTATAATCGGTACCGTTGCTCCATCTTCAGCTCGCACTTCTTGATATGTCTTGGTGTAAGGATTCCAGTCCTTACCCATGCACATCATCTTCAATTTCATTCTCGATCCACTCGGGTATTCGGGTGTGTAGAAACCTCCAGGTGTTGCTACAACTTCATTGCATCGTCTGATGATGTGGATTTGTGCTTCCGGTGTCAGGTATCCATTTAAGAGTATCATACCTGGTTGGATGACCTGACATTGCTCCATTGGAAAGTCGGTTATGTTGATGGTGGTTTCTTCAGGGTTTGGTGTGGGTGGGATTGGATAACAAATATTGAAGGTTCCTAGATTTCCAAATTACTTATTTAGGTGACCTTCACATTATACTTTAATTCTTTACTCACATGGTAGTACACTTGGACTCACTAACACACATGCATGAAATGCGGTATGCAATCACTTATTTCACTCAACAATTTAGGCGGTACCTGGTCTAGAAGAGGGCCCTGGCGCCTCAGACCAGTCCACCACATTTAGGGCGGCCTTGCTAGGTCCCGACCCTTTCCCCTTCTGGGAATCAGTGTGCCTCTGATCTGTGGGTGGCTGGTTAGCCGACTTCGGGCCATCGATGGTCGCTGTGGCCTTACCCTTCCACTGCCCCTTGGGCTTGTTGACTCTGCTGTTGGGGTTCCGGTAACACTCATAGTCACGGTGACCCCACTTCTCGCAGTAGCGACACTGCACATCATTTCCTTTGCAGTCTTTGCCGGGGTGGTCTACGTTACACCACTTACAGTAGTAGTGGCGGTCCGGTCCAGAACCCGCGCTAGCTGCTATCACAGTACACAATCAATACTTACTTCATAACTTAAGAACACACACTTCAACTTGACACACATGATTAAATAATTACCCTTAGGAGGGTAAGAGCGTAGGGGTTTCGCCGCATATGCGTACGTGAGCTTCAGTGGCTCCTCAGCTCTGGTGGTCTGGGCTTGGCCCTTGAAACCCTGGTGCTGACTCTTCTGGGGCAGGGGGTAAGGCTTCTTCTTCTTCTTTCCTCCCCCGTACCCCTGTGGACTCTGGCCCTCGATCGTGGCCTTGCGCTTGTGCTCATTTTCCTCGTCCCTCAGTCAGACGGTAATCTCAACCTTAGCAGCGATGATAGCACTCCTGCAAGGTAGTATACTCAGCTGGCCCCATCCCATAGCGAAGACGGTGGCTGAGACCGTTGTAAAAACGGTTTACCAGCACCCGATTCGAGTACCACAGGTCCGGTAACAGGTGGATAAGGCCAGTGAAAGCGGTGTAGTAATCATCAACCGACATCTTATCCCTCTACCTCAGACTATCCAGTTCTAGGCGCTTAGCCTCTTGCACATGCACAGGATAATATTTGGCTCGCAGTAGAGCCGTATACTCTCTCCAACCAAACTGAGGATCCGCTATCCGGTCCTCTCTCACAAGCTTCCACCAACTTTGTGCCGAACCCTTCCGGTAGTAAGCGGCAAGACGGACCTTGGCTCCAGCAGGCACATCCAAGGTCTCGTAGGCGGTCTCCATCTCGGAGATGTACGCCTCCAGCTTACGAGGGTCGGTCTCCCCATGAAACGACGGGGGTCTCAAATCTGCCAACGCCTTGACCCAGTTGGTCTCTCTTGGCGGTGGTGGTGGTGGTTGAACTTCGGGCTGTTGCCCCTACTGAATTGCAGCTACTAACTGTGGGACCATCTGGGCTACGGCGGCCGCTACAGCATCGGCCATAACTTGTGCCGTAGGGTTCTCCCCCTGGTTCCCAGTAACACCAATGCCGCGCCCGCGGCCTCGACCTCATGGTCTACCTGACATCTGAATTCACACGAACATTCATTAGCATTGTGCTATCGGTTCCAACGGTTGTAACGTCTTCCCGACAACAAGGTATCTCCGCACTTAGTTAGTGGTTAAACTTCACACAACTGCTCACTTAGGTAATTGTGGTTAGGTTTCCTAACTCGGTATATTCCTAAGCTCGGTATTCTAGTCATCACTGATACCACTTTTTGTAACACCCCTACTAAATCACTTAACAATAACTGAAATCACAGCGGAAAAACAACTAAACAATAACTAAACGATTCGGTGCTACAACGCCGTCAACCACCCACGAAACCTTGTAGGTGTGCTAGGAAGAGTTTTGCTTCAAGGCTTGATAAGAATGCGAGGAAATTACTTTAGAGATGAAGATAGAAGTTAAATCTCCATTAATGGACTTAAGAGCTTCAAAGGAAGAAGATGAAAGGAGAAGAGAGGAGCTTACCCAACCTGTTGCAAGGAGTGAAGGAAATGGAATTGCAACCGTATGACTTAAGCTAGAATTGTCTAGTTTTTTATTGTTTATCTTGGACCCATAATTGGCATGTTAGGTCATGTCTTTCTTTATTGTTTTTCTTTAGTTTATTAGGCTCCAAAATCCATAAATTAAGGCACCTATTCGGCCATGTTACAAGACAAGGCAAGGTGGAAGAAATTATGGAAGCTAAATGACAAGGTAAGTTAGGTAAGGTTTTATTCTTTAATTTTTCAATGTTAGAACTTGTCTTCTTCTTCCCTTGTAGGTAGACAATTTTTAGGCCTAAATGGAGCCTCTCAATCGGCAGCTAAGAGCCATAGACAAGCATGGGAAGGTCACTTGAATTTAACAAATCAAAAAGGAGAATGTAGATCTACTTTTTGCTTTAATTATTTTTGCTTTTGTCAAGCTAACATGGCCTTGTTTTCTTGCAGGATTTCGACAGCATGGAGGTCAAATGAGACCTATATTCTTTTGCCATTAAGTATTATAGCACATGGGAAGGAGAGTCACCATGTTCTATGTCTTTTATAAGTTTTAAATGTAAATTTTATACTACTTTTTAGGTAGAAAATCGGCCCCTATAGAGCTCCTTGTTTGACACTGCCTTTAGTTGATTTAGAGGGTAAATGCATCCCCATTTAAGATTCATAATTCGTGGCATGTCAAAAACTACAAGGTAATTGCGTAAAACGTTTTAGTGACACCCGAAATTGCGTTTTTGTGCTCTAAGGATATTTTGGAAAATAAGTTGCTCTATGAGTTCCAAGTGTTTATAAACATTGGTTATAGTAAATAATGATATATTAAGGTGTTACATTGAGTTATATTGTAACACCCCTACTAAATCACTTAACAATAACTGAAATCACAGCGGAAAAACAACTAAACAATAACTAAACGATTCGGTGCTACAACGCCGTCAACCACCCACGTGGTTAACAAGGCAGAATAAATACAAGTGTACCGGTCTGATGATCAGACTCCCGAGCATTAGGTAACAACAACCATATTTACATAACCAACATACCGAGTGTTTAATACAAACCGTCACTGTAACTGTACCAAAATATAACGCCACGGGAGCACAGGCGCATCCTGGGCTCAACATCCAAATAACCAAAAGTATCGCTACAGCCTAGAATCTATAGCTATTCCGCTTCCTTGATCCTCATCCTGCAGTAAAAATATGGAGCCCCCGAGGGGGTCAGCAACCCTTGGCTGGTATGGTTAACGCGCAGCCCATCGCTACCGGGATACGCGCAACTAATTGTCATGATGACATGGAATTCATTTTAATGCAAACATATACATATGGCATAGCAACAATATTGCATAGCACAACATCACATACATAATGAATACACTTTCCACAATAACAAACCAAGAAGGTTAAACAACATAAGAAGCCTAGAGAATGGTTCACCCTCATGTTAAGCTTGTTACACACACTCATTACCGTTCTGTTATTCGAACGAGTAACTTAAGTCACAGATGGATCGGATATTGTGACCCGAACACACCACACAAACACATGTTCCCACTAAACCGATCATAAGTCAGAATAGGTAAGCTTTGGAGGAAGCTAGCGGGAGATCGAACGCCAAATAAAGGAGAACAATCTTAACATCATAAGATTCGAATCTGATACAGATATCTACTCTTAAACTTACACACGTGACCGGACAACCGGATTCCTCACTTCCCAGTTAGCACATGTTAGAAGTTCAACAATGGAACTTAACAACAATTCACAAGCAAGTGGTAAGTCATGTTAGACACACACAAGGGAATTGAGTCACGTCATAACATCACAATAATATAAACAACTGTAAACTCATTACATGACTTAAGTCTTACAAGGTCATAAACACACAAAAAAAAAAACAACACACAAGCCGGTGTAAACCGGTAGGCAACAGACTGCAAGAAAACCATACCTTGGTCCTTGCTTCGATTGATTCTCACCGTAGGCCACTCCTATACATAATTAAGAATGTCAGTTAATTAACTTACTTAACTTCAATTTACTAAGTGTTTAACATGGTTATATGACATGTTTTAATTCCCAAACTATCCTTGATTACCTACAATATACCCCCTAGGGTTAACTTCTTAAGCCACATTTTGTTTGTTGTTTTTTTTACAAGTTTTGGTCCGACCGAACTTACCGACTGACCTTACACAAGGTCGGTCCATTCCAGAACATATTACCGTCAAAATTCTACTCCGACCGACCTTGCAAGTTCGGTCACAAGTTCAGTCTATTCCCGAAAGTTTCCTTCCTTTGGAAATTCAGGCCCGACCGATCTTGGCAAGTCCGGTCGCAAGATCGGTCGGTTCCCGAGACTCACTCACGCACAAAAATTTAGGCATGACCGACCTTGTAAGTTCAGTCCTAAGGTCGGTCTATTCCAGAGACTTAATCCGTACTAAAAATCCAGGCCCGACCTACCTTGCAAGTCCGGTCCCCAAGGTCGGTCCACTCCAGAAACCATTTCTCGCAGGGTAAACTGGGCTCGACCGATCGTGGCAAGTCCGGTCGCAAGATCGGTCTGCTCCAGACCCTTGTTTTTAATTGCCCATTAAACTCCAAACTTCACCTCATATATCCTAGTATGTTCTAACCTTATTTGGGCACTTCAAACACACCTCAAGACCTCCATCAAACTCCTTAAATCACTCAATAAAATCCTCCTCAAGCATTACACAAATTCTTATAAAAAGGTTTACACTTGTAATGTTTTTCACTATGTTTCTATGTGGTGTTTCATACCTATAACTTCCACTATTCCCCAAATGTTTTCTCACACTACAGCATCATCTCCCAAGCATCTTTTCTTCCTAACCAAATTCCCTGAATATATCTATAAGTTTATAGCTCCTTCATGCAACAAATCACCTCTTCCTTATTCACCAACATTGCACAAGTCCTAAACACAATCTCACCATGATCTTGAACTATCCCAAACACTCATTTGCATTCTAAATCCTCTAAAATAATGCTTAAGTCCTTTTTACATCTTAGAATACCTTAATGCATGTTTCTTTCACTAGTAGAACACTTAACCTTTCAAAACACTTCCTTACTCATCAAAACTCATTCTAAACACCTAAAACTCCTTATACATTATCTAAATTTCAACATGGGTTCTCCTAGAACATTACCAAGCCAAAACACATTGTTTTCACCATCAAACATCCAAGAACACTAAAATCCATCAAGAACATTCTTGTACACAAGACTTCACTCATTTGACACTTCATCACAATCTAGTGCATAATTTAAATGGCTTGGCACTTAGGCCCTTAAGATGCATAAACCTTAAACACTGAATTTCCACAATATATTTGCCTTTGACCTGCAAATACACTCAACAACACATATGCCCTTTTACTAGTCTCCTTGAGAACATTTTACTAAGTCATTCACCATTGGCTCCTTAGATCATTTTTAATTAGCAACATAAGCTCATTTCTCCTAAGACTTTAAACCACATTAGGTTAACACATTTACCTCTTTTCCTCACAACTTCTTTCTTGTTTCCTTGATTAAAATCGGTAAGGATGTTTGATTTGCTTGTCAACTTCTAAACAATATACAAACAATATAATGAGTATTCAAGCTTTAAGCTTCATCTCATTGTAAACCCTAGATATACATATATTGTCTTAGAACATTTAGATGATTGTTTTACCTTGGATATGAAAGATAGTTTGGATATGTAGCAAGAGAGGACTCCACCAAGCCCTTGGAAGATTCAAATGAAGCTAAAACAAGCAAGGTAAGGGCACCATTAATGGTGATTTTCGGACAACATAAAAACATGAAGAAGTAGAGTTTTTCTTTGAGTTTCCTTACCTAGAAGCAAAGGAGAACAATAATATGTGAATAGATGAGCTCAAGCCCCTTCCATGGAGATTCCTCTTGGCACCGAAATGGAGCTCTTGGAATTTTGAAAGGATGAAGTTGAAAAGCTTGATGAGGCAAAGAGAATGGTGGTCTTAGTTTTTGATTTGGCAAAGTGAGCTAGGAATTACAAGTGATTGAAGATGATATATGGTGGTGGTACTATTGCAAAACCGTGAATGAGAGAAAGAAGCAAGGTAGAAGAGAGGTTGGAGGCGTGGGAAATGAAGAGGGAAAGAAGAAGTGAAGATAAGTTTGTTTTTGAAGATATTTAAGTAGTAAAGCAAATAGTGTTTTTACTTTAGCTCTTTACTTAGCTTATTTTTTTTGTAAGTGTGGTGAGTCACTAAGAAAACCGGCCCCCATATTATAACAAGGGGTATTTTAGTCTTTGTTGACCAATTAAATTACTTATATTGACATATGTTATAAACTTGCTTATTTTGGTTACTATTCACAAAAACAAGGCACATAGTTGTGAAATTTTTGATTTCCCATTGATTTAGACTTCCTAATGTGATACTAAGTAGTACACATGTTAATTAAAGAGTAATGATGGACATTTAGCCATTCAAAACTCATTTACAAGACAATTTTTCAAAAATGTGCTTTAAGACTCCTTAAAGCACATTTTGTGTTTTAACTTGTTTTCAAGCTTGGTTTTCTTTGGTAATTGGTTTAATATGTTCATTAGTATATAAATAAGGTCTTGGTAAGCTCACTAGGTCTTACCCAAGCTTATCCCAAGCTTAGAGCACATTTTAGCCCTAATTGACTTTAAGGCATTTATTTGTGTTTTCTATGGTGTAAATTGTTTACTAATGTTTCTAAGACTCTTTTTAGTCTTAATATACCATATTTAAATGTTTAAACAACACACTAAGGTTTGGGTATTTCAATCTACCCCCCTTAAAAGAACTTTGTCCTCAAAGTTCACACTTCCCACATATCCTAAATATTAGAACACGGGAATACATATAAACAATACTTCCATAACAACTTTAACAACATACCTACATAACATCGGACACAAGGTCCAAATAACATAACATCATTCAGACACAACGGTCTGTACATAACAACATAACATAGACGATGTATTTAAATACACGTCGTACACACATAACCGAAACGGCTCTACCCCCCTTAAAATAGGGGTACGCCCCGTACCCTATACATACAAGTACTAAGAAGTAAACAATGACGGGTACTTCGCCTTCATCTTATCTTCCAGCTCCCAAGTGGCCTCCTCAATGTCCTGGTTAGACCAGAGAACCTTCACCAGTCTCACTGACTTATGGCGAGTGTCTCGAGTCTTAGTATCCAAAATCCGTACGGGAGTCTCCACTGATCGCATGGTCGGCTCTAAGGTTAGCCTTTCAGGCTGAAGTACATGAGATGGATGAGACATATATTTCTTTAACTGGGAAACATGAAATACATCATGTACCTTGCCCAGCTCGGCGGGTAAATCAAGTCTGTAAGCTACCGGGCCGATCCGCTCCGTCACCACATAAGGCCCCACATATTTCGGGCTCAACTTGCCTTTCTGGCCAAAACGAAATACTCCCTTCATGGGGGATACCCTAAGAAATACCTGATCGCCCACGGCGAACTCCAGGTCACGTCTGCGCACATCGGCGTACGATTTCTGCCTATCCTGAGCTGCGTTCATGTTAGCCCGGATTTGGCGTACTTCTGCTTGAACTTGTTCCAGATACTCTGGTCCTATAATGACCGTCTCACTCGACTCATCCCAGCATAATGGCGTGCGGCATGGTCTACCGTACAAAGCCTGGAAGGGAGACATCTTGATCGAAGCATGGTAACTATTGTTGTAACTAAACTCGATCAGATGTAACTTGTCAATCCAGCTGGTCTGAAAGTCAAGTGCACATGCACGTAACATATCCTCAAGTGTCTGGATGGTGCGCTCACTCTGACCATCTGTCTGTGGGTGGAACGCTGTACTTAGCTTCAGCTCGGTACCAAGCGCTTCCCGTGTGGATTTCCAATACCTCGAAAGGAATCTGGTATCCCTATCCGATACAATTGTTTTCGGTACCCCATGATGTCTTACAATCTCTCTATCGAAGAGCTCTGCTAGTTTTGCCACTTTCCAGGTGTCCTTCATCGGTATGAATCGAGCCACCTTGGTCAGTCGGTCACACAACCCAAATCATATTCAGACCTCCCCTTGTAGGCGGATGCCCTACTACGAAGTCCATAGAAATGTCATGGAACTTCCACTCAGGCACTGGCATTGGCTGTACCATACCACCAGGCCGTCGGTGCTCAAACTTGACCTTTTGGCAAGT
Organism: Limonium bicolor; assembly: GCA_023374045.1. NCBI lineage: Eukaryota > Viridiplantae > Streptophyta > Magnoliopsida > Caryophyllales > Plumbaginaceae > Limonium > Limonium bicolor. Next base: position 127,124,018 of record CM041776.1, on the reverse strand, counting down.
GAGACACCTCAATTCATAATCATTTACATCCTTTTTCATTCCAGTCCACCAAAAATAACGTTTCATAACCTTATACATCTTTGAAGCTCCGGGGTGAATCGAAGTCGTAGAACAGTGGGATTCACTCAGTATGCGCTCCTTCAGCTCAGCGCTACTCATCGGAATACACAGTCGGCCATTGAGCCTAATCAGGTCATCATCGTGGAGTCGGAAGTCGTACTTCTGACCCTCGAATGTGCCCTCAATAAGCTTCTGCCTGATCTCCAACATATACTGATCCGTCATCTAAGCACTCCGCACCTCTTCAACCAAGCTAGTATGAGAGACTAGCGAATGGAGAGAGTGTGCTCGGCGACTCAATGCGTCAGCTACCACATTTGCCTTACCCTCTTTATACTGTAGATTGATGTCGTAATCGTTTAGAAACTCGACCCACCTTCTTTGTCTCATGTTCAACTCCTTCTGAGTGAACAAGTACTTTAAACTTTTGTGGTCAGAATAAATTGTCACACTTACCCCATACAAATAATGTCGCCATATCTTCAATGCGAAGACAATGGCACCCAGTTCTAAATCGTGGGTAGGGTAGTTCTCTTCATGCCTCTTCAGCTGTAAGGAGGCGTATGCTACGACCTTCCCGTGTTGCATCAACACACAACCCATACCTCTGCCTGATGCGTCGCAATAGACCTCAAAACCATCTGGACCGTCTGGTATAGTCAGGACTGGTGCAGATGTCAGAGCATCCTTGAGACTCTGGAAAGAACTCTCACAGTCGACTGTCCACTCGAATGGTGCATCCTTCTTCATCAAGGAAGTCATCGGCTTCGAGACACTGGAGAAGTCCTTCACAAACCTCCTATAATAACCTGCCAGACCGAGGAAGCTCCGGATGTCGGTAACTGTCTTCGGCCTTGGCCAGGTGCGAACTGCATCAATCTTCGCCGAATCAACAGCGATCCGGCCTCAGAAATCACATGACCAAGAAAGGATACTTGGTTCAACCAAAACTCACACTTTGAAAATTTAGCATACAACTGATTCTTCCTCAATGTTTGTAACACATTTCTCAGGTGGCTTTCATGCTCACCTCTCGATTTCGAGTACACAAGAATATCGTCGATGAAGACTACCACTGACTTGTCCAACTGATCTTGGAACAAGCGGTTCATTAAGTCCATGAACTTGGCTGGTGCATTGCTTAAACCAAACGGCATAACCGTAAACTCATAATGTCCATATCTGGTTCTGAATGCTGTCTTCTCAGTGTCACTGTCACGGATGGCAATCTGATGGTATCCGGATCGTAGATCTATCTTGGAGAATACTGATGCTCCTCTCAACTGATCAAATAGGTCGTCGATGCGTGGTAAAGGATAACGGTTCTTCACCGTAACTGCATTCAGCTCTCGATAGTCAATACAGAGGCGAGACTACCGTCCTTCTTCTTCACGAAGAGGACCGGCGCTCCCCATGGTGAAACACTAGGGCGGATAAATCCCTTGTCGAGTAGGTCTCTCAGCTGCTCCTTGAGCTCTGTCATTTCTGCTGGAGCCATACGATAGGGCGCCTTCGCAATTGGTCCGGTACCCGGAACCAAATCAATCTCAAACTCAACCTCCCGTGTGGCGGCATGCCCGAGTTCCTTAGGAAATACATCAGGAAACTCCGACACTACCGGCACATCGGGACTAAACTCTGGGTCTCTCTCTATGTCCTGGACATAGCAGAGGTATAAATCATTCCCTCGTCGTAGTTCACGATACATAGCCATGGCGGTGATGATCTGAGTTGAAGGCTCCCTGGGCCTCTGCGGTAAGATATAGTAACCCCAGACGGACTCCGAAGAAGCAGACGATGCTCGACACAGGATTCTGCCCTTGTACCGCTCCAACCAGTTCATCCCGACAATCACATCAAAACCAAGTCCCTAACTCTATCAAGTCGATCGGAAACTCTTCGTCTCTGATTCGTACAACAACATCTCGGTGGTAGCGGACACACCTTATCCGCTCTTTCGACGGGAGAGTGACTAGAAAATCTGGCATCTCATCACCGTCTAACCCCAGCCTCTTCGCAAAAGATAGCGAAGTAAATGTATGTGAGGCTCCGGAGTCGAACAAGATCGAAGCGTCCACGCCATTGACTGGAAGGTACCGGTGAGGATTGTGCCGCTCTTGCCGGCTTCTGCCTCATTGTAGACACTCAGTATACCTCCCGTTCTGAGTGCACAGCCTAATTCATTGGCGAACTAATAAGTATTTGGTAACAACACGGTAGATATACTTCGAACAACTCCACTTTATTGATTAACGCTCCCTTCACATCACAAGTCGATTACATTGTAAACTTAGCTAGATACAACATTCTTAATATACATCTGGCTTAACACATTACATATTTATACAAGCTTTAAAACTGTCTGAAGGTCAAATTCAAACGTCCAGGTTTCATGTGTGTGGCATTGATCACTGCCGATGGTGCGGTATTCAGTTTGATCTTCCTGATGCCATGATATAGCATCCTTGACTGCCCACCTATGATTAGCACATCTCCTATTTCAACACTAACTTCTTTGCGAGATCAGCACGCTTCTGCTCGCCGTACACAAACACTGCGGTATCACCAACGGACCAAGACACCACGGGTACTCCTTACTTAGAGACTCGGGTGACTCGTCCTTATCTTGGTGTAAGCCTAATCTCCACCTTTCTGGTAGAAGTTCACAATACATAAATCCGCTTTAACACTTGGTATTGAATCTGATTCAACTTGCTGAGCAATTCCCACGGCGTGGTTAACGACCGCAAGGAACTCCTCTATAATCGGTACCGTTGCTCCATCTTCAGCTCGCACTTCTTGATATGTCTTGGTGTAAGGATTCCAGTCCTTACCCATGCACATCATCTTCAATTTCATTCTCGATCCACTCGGGTATTCGGGTGTGTAGAAACCTCCAGGTGTTGCTACAACTTCATTGCATCGTCTGATGATGTGGATTTGTGCTTCCGGTGTCAGGTATCCATTTAAGAGTATCATACCTGTTGGATGACCTGACATTGCTCCATTGGAAAGTCGGTGATGTTGATGGTGGTTTCTTCAGGGTTTGGTGTGGGTGGGATTGGATAACAAATATTGAAGGTTCCTAGATTTCCAAATTACTTATTTAGGTGACCTTCACATTATACTTTAATTCTTTACTCACATGGTAGTACACTTGGACTCACTAACACACATGCATGAAATGCGGTATGCAATCACTTATTTCACTCAACAATTTAGGCGGTACCTGGTCTAGAAGAGGGCCCTGGCGCCTCAGACCGTCCACCACATTTAGGGCGGCCTTGCTAGGTCCCGACCCTTTCCCCTTCTGGGAATCAGTGTGCCTCTGATCTGTGGGTGGCTGGTTAGCCGACTTCGGGCCATCGATGGTCGCTGTGGCCTTACCCTTCAACTGCCCCTTGGGCTTGTTGACTCTGCTGTTGGGGTTCCGGTAACACTCATAGTCACGGTGACCCCACTTCTCGCAGTAGCAACACTGCACGTCATTTCCTTTGCAGTCTTTGCCGGGGTGGTCTCCGTTACACCACTTACAGTAGTAGTGGCGGTCCGGTCCAGAACCCGCGCTAGCTGCTATCACAGTACACAATCAATACTTACTTCATAACTTAACAACACACACTTCAACTTGACACACATGATTAAATAATTACCCTTAGGCGGGTAAGAGCATAGGGGTTTCGCCGCATATGTACGTGAGCTTCAGTGGCTCCTCAGCTCTGGTGGTCTGGGCTTGGCCCTTGTCACCCTGGTTCTGACTCTTCTGGGGCTGGAGGTAAGGCTTCTTCTTCTTCTTTCCTCCCCCGTACCCCTGCGGACTCTGGCCCTCGCTCGTGGCCTTGCGCTTGTGCGCATTCTCCTCGTCCCTCAGTCGGACGGTAATCTCAACCTTAGCAGCGGCATGATAGACTCCTGCAAGGTAGTATACTCAGCTGGCCCATCCCATAGCAAAGACGGTGGCTGAGACCGTTGTAAAAACGGTTTACCAGCACCCGGTTCGAGTACCCCAGGTCCGGTAACAGGTGGATAAGGCCGGTGAAAGCGGTGTAGTAATCATCAACCGACATCTTATCCCCCTGCCTCAGACTATCCAGTTCTAGGCGCTTAGCCTCTTGCACATGCACAGGATAATATTTGGCTCAGCAGAGCCGTATACTCTCTCCAACCAAACTGAGGATCCGCCATCCGGTCCTCTCTCACAAGCTTCCACCAACTTTGTGCCGAACCCTTCAGGTAGTAAGCGGCAAGACGGACCTTGGCTCCAGCAGGCACATCCAAGGTCTCGTAGGCGGTCTCCAACTCGGAGATGTACGCCTCCAGCTTACGAGGGTCGGTCTCCCCATGAAACGACGGGGGTCTCAAATCTGCCAACGCCTTGACCCAGTTGGTCTCTCTGGCGGTGGCGGTGGTGGTTGAACTTCGGGCTGTTGCCCCTGCTGAATTGCAGCTACTAACTGTGGGACCATCTGGGCTACGGCGGCCGCTACATCATCGGCCATAACTTGTGCCGTAGGGTTCTCCCCCTGGTTCCCAGTATCACCAATGCCGCGCCCGCGGCCTCGACCTCGTGGTCTACCTGACATCTGAATTCACACGAACATTCATTAGCATTGTGCTATCGGTTCCAACGGTTGTAACGTCTTCCCGACAACAAGGTATCTCCACACTTAGTTAGTGGTTAACCTTCACACAACTGCTCACTTAGGTAACTGTGGTTAGGTTTCCTAACTCGGTATATTCCTAAGCTCGGTATTCTAGTCATTAGAGCGATTCTTCGCTCTAATACCACTTTTTGTAACATCCCTACTAAATCACTTAACAATAACTGAAATCGCAGCAGAAAAACTAAACAATAACTAAACGATTCGGTGCTACAACGCCGTCAACCACCCACGAAACCTTGTAGGTGTGCTAGGAAGAGTTTTGCTTCAAGGCTTGATAAGAAATGCGAGGAAATTACTTTAGAGATGAAGATAGAAGTTAAATCTCCATTAATGGACTTAAGAGCTTCAAAGGAAGAAGATGAAAGGAGAAGAGAGGAGCTTACCCAACCGGTTGCAAGAGTGAAGGAAATGGAATTGCAACCGTATGACTTAAGCTAGAATTGTCTAGTTTTTTATTTGTTTATCTTGGACCCATAATTGGCATGTTAGGTCATGTCTTTCTTTATTGTTTTTCTTTAGTTTATTAGGCTCCAAAATCCCTAAATTAAGGCACCTATTCGGCCATGTTACAAGACAAGGCAAGGTGGAAGAAATTATGGAAGCTAAATGACAAGGTAAGTTAGGTAAGGTTTTATTCTTTTAATTTTTCAATGTTAGAACTTGTCTTCTTCTTCCCTTGTAGGTAGACAATTTTTAGGCCTAAATGGAGCCTCTCAATCAGCAGCTAAGAGCCATAGACAAGCATGGGAAGGTCACTTGAATTTAACAAATCAAAAAGGAGAATGTAGATCTACTTTTTGCTTTAATTATTTTTGCTTTTGTCAAGCTAACATGGCCTTGTTTTCTTGCAGGATTTCGACAGCATGGAGGTCAAATGAGACCTATATTCTTTTGCCATTAAGTATTATAGCACATGGGAAGGAGAGTCACCATGTTCTATGTCTTTTATAAGTTTTAAATGTAAATTTTATACTACTTTTTAGGTAGAAAATCGGCCCCTATAGAGCTCCTTGTTTGACACTGCCTTTAGTTGATTTAGAGGGTAAATGCATCCCCATTTAAGATTCATAATTCGTGGCATGTCAAAAACTACAAGGTAATTGCGTAAAACGCGTTTTAGTGACACCCGAAATTGCGTTTTTGTGCTCTAAGGATATTTTGGAAAATAAGTTGTCTCTATGAGTTCCAAGTGTTTATAAACATTGGTTATAGTAAATAATGATATATTAAGGTGTTACATTGAGTTATATTGTAACACCCCTACTAAATCACTTAACAATAACTGAAATCACAGCGGAAAAACAACTAAACAATAACTAAACGATTCGGTGCTACAACGCCGTCAACCACCCACGTGGTTAACAAGGCAGAATAAATACAAGTGTACCGGTCTGATGATCAGACTCCCGAGCATTAGGTAACAACAACCATATTTACATAACCAACATACCGAGTGTTTAATACAAACCGTCACTGTAACTGTACCAAAATATAACGCCACGGGAGCACAGGCGCATCCTGGGCTCAACATCCAAATAACCAAAAGTATCTCTGCAGCCTAGAATCTATAGCCATTCCGCTTCCTCGATCCTCATCCTGTAGTAAAAATATGGAGCCCCCGAGGGGGTCAGCAACCCTTGGCTGGTATGGTTAACGCGCAGCCCATCGGCTACCGGGATACGCGCAACTAATTGTCATGATGACATGGAATTCATTTTAACGCAAAACATATACTCATGGCATAGCAACAATATTGCATAGCACAACATCACATACATAATGAATACACTTTCCACAATAACAAACCAAGAAGGTTAAACAACATAAGAAGCCTAGAGAATGGTTCACCCTCATGTTAAGCTTGTTACACACACTCATTACCGTTCTGTTATTCGAACGAGTAACTTAAGTCACAGATGGTTCGGATATTGTGACCCGAACACACCACACAAACACATGTTCCCACTAAACCGATCATAAGTCCGAATAGGTAAGCTTTGGAGGAAGCTAGCGGGAGATCAAACGCCAAATAAAGGAGAACAATCTTAACATCATAAGATTCGAATCTGATACATATATCTACTCTTAAACTTACACACGTGACCGGACAACCGGATTCCTCACTTCCCAGTTAGCACATGTTAGAAGTTCAACAGTGGAACTTAACAACAATTCACAAGCAAGTGGTAAGTCATGTTAGACACACACAAGGGAATTGAGTCATGTCATAACATCACAATAATATAAACAACTGTAAACTCATTACATGACTTAAGTCTTACAAGGTCATAAACACACAGAAAAAAAACAACAAACAACACATAAGCCGGTGTAAACCGGTAGGCAACAGACTGCAAGAAAACCATACCTTGGTCCTTGCTTCGATTGATTCTCACCGTAGGCCACTCCTATACATAATTAAGAATGTCAGTTAATTAACTTAATTAACTTCAATTTACTAAGTGTTTAACATGGTTATATGACATGTTTTAATTCCCAAACTTATCCTTGATTACCTACATATACCCCCTAAGGTTAACTTCTTAAGCCACATTTTGTTTGTTTTTTTTTTTACAAGTTTTGGTCCGACCGAACTTACCGACCGACCTTACACAAGGTCGGTCCATTCCAGAACATATTACCGTCAAAATTCTACTCCGACCGACCTTGCAAGTTCGGTCACAAGTTCGGTCTATTCTCGAAAGTGTCCTCCCTTTGGAAATTCAGGCCCGACCGATCTTGGCAAGTCCGGTCGCAAGATCGGTCGGTTCCCGAGACTCACTCACGCACAAAAATTTAGGCATGACCGACCTTGTAAGTTCAGTCCCAAGGTCGGTCTATTCCAGAGACTTAATCCGTACTAAAAATCCATGCCCGACCTACCTTGCAAGTCCGGTCCCCAAGGTCGGTCCACTCCAGAAACCATTTCTCGCAGGGTAAACTGGGCTCGACCGATCGTGGCAAGTCCGGTCGCAAGATCGGTCTGCTCCAGACCCTTGTTTTTAATTGCCCATTAAACTCCAAACTTCACCTCATATATCCTAGTATGTTCTAACCTTATTTGGGCACTTCAAACACACCTCAAGACCTCCATCAAACTCCTTAAATCACTCAATAAAATCCTCCTCAAGCATTACACAAATTCTTATAAAAAGGTTTACACTTGTAATGTTTTTCACTATGTTTCTATGTGGTGTTTCATACCTATAACGTCCACTATTCCCCAAATGTTTTCTCACACCACAACATCATCTCCCAAGCATCTTTTCTATCCTAACCAAATTCCCTGAATGTCTCTATAAGTTTATAGCTCCTTCATGCAACAAATCACCTCTTCCTTATTCACCAACATTGCACAAGTCCTAAACACAATCTCTCCATGATCTTGAACTATCCCAAACACTCATTTGCATTCTAAATCCTCTAAAATAATGCTTAAGTCCTTTTTACATCTTAGAATACCTTAATGCATGTTTCTTTCACTAGTAGAACACTTAACCTTTCAAAACACTTCCTTACTCATCAAAACTCATTCTAAACACCTAAAACTCCTTATACATTATCTAAATTTCAACATGGGTTCTCCTAGAACATTACCAAGCCAAAACACATTGTTTTCACCATCAAACATCCAAGAACACTAAAATCCATCATGAACATTCTTGTACACAAGACTTCACTCATTTGACACTTCATCACAATATAGTGCAAAATTTAAATGGCTTGGCACTTAGGCCCTTAAGATGCATAAAACTTAAACACTGAATTTCCACAATATATTTGCCTTTGACCTGCAAATACACTCTACAACACATATGCCCTTTTACTAGTCTCCTTGAGAACATTTTACTAAGTCATTCACCATTGGCTCCTTAGATCATTTTTAATAAGCAACATAAGCTCATTTCTCCTAAGACTTTAAACCACATTAGGTTAACACATTTACCTCTTTTCCTCACAACTTCTTTCTGGTTTCCTTGATTAAAATCGGTAAGGATGTTTGATTTGCTTGTCAACTTCTAAACAATACACAAACAATATAATGAGTATTCAAGATTTAAGCTTCATCTCATTGTAAACCCTAGATATACATATATTGTCTTAGAACATTTAGATGATTGTTTTACCTTGGATATGAAAGAGAGTTTGGATATGTAGCAAGAGAGGACTCCACCAAGCCCTTGGAAGATTCAAATGAAGCTAAAACAAGCAAGATAAGGGCACCATTAATGGTGATTTTCGGACAACATAAAAACATGAAAGAAGTGGAGTTTTTCTTTTAGTTTCCTTACCTAGAAGCAAAGGAGAACAATAATATGTGAAAAGATGAGCTCAAGCCCCTTCCATGGAGATTCCTCTTGGCACAGAAATGGAGCTCTTGGAATTTTGAAAGGATGAAGTTGAAGAGCTTGATGAGGCAAAGAGAATGGTGGTCTTAGTTTTTGATTTGGCAAAGTGAGCTAGGAATTACAAGTGATTGAACATGATATATGGTGGTGGTACTATTGCAAAACCGTGAATGAGAGAAAGAAGCAAGGTAGAAGAGAGGTTGGAGGCGTGGGAAATGAAGAGGGAAAGAAGAAGTGAAGATAAGTTTGTTTTTGAAGATATTTAAGTAGTAAAGCAAATAGTGTTTTTACTTTAGCTCTTTACTTAGCTTATTTTTTTGTAAGTGTGGTGAGTCACTAAGAAAACCGGCCCCCACATTATAACAAGGGGTATTTTAGTCTTTGTTGACCAATTAAATTACTTATATTGACATATGTTATAAACTTGCTTATTTTGGTTACTATTCACAAAAACAAGGCACATAGTTGTGAATTTTTTGATTTCCCATTGATTTAGACTTCCTAATGTGATACTAAGTAGTACACATGTTAATTAAAGAGTAATGATGGACATTTAGCCATTCAAAACTCATTTACAAGATAATTTTTCGAAAATGTGCTTTAAGACTCCTTAAAGCACATTTTGTGGTTTAACTTGTTTTCAAGCTTGGTTTTCTTTGGTAATTGGTTTAATATGTTTATTAGTATATAAATAAGGTCTTGCTAAGCTCACTAGGTCCTACCCAAGCTTATCCCAAGCTTAGAGCACATTTTAGCCCTAATTGACTTTAAGGAATTTATTTGTGTTTTCTATGGTTTAAATTGTTTACTAATGTTTATAAGACTCTTTTTAGTCTTAATATACCACATTTAAATGTTTAAACAACACACTAAGGTTTGGGGTATTTCAATCTACCCCCCTTAAAAGAACTTTGTCCTCAAATTTCACACTTCCCACATATCCTAAATATTAGAACACGGGAATAGATATAAACAATACTTCCATAACAACATTAACAACATACCTACATAACATCGGACACAAGGTCCAAATAACATAACATCATTCAGACACAACGGTCTGTAACATAACAACATAACATAGACGATGTATTTAAATACACGTCGTACACACATAACCGAAACGGCTCTACCCAGCTTAAAATAGGGGTACGCCCCGTACCCTATACATACATGTACTAAGAAGTAAACAATGACGGGTACATCGCCTTCATCTTATCTTCCAGCTCCCAAGTGGCCTCCTCAACGTCCTGGTTAGATCAGAGAACCTTCACCAGTCTCACTGACTTATGGCGAGTGTCTCGAGTCTTAGTATCCAGAATCCGTACGGGAGTCTCCACTGATCGCATGGTCGGCTCTAAGGTTATCCTTTCAGGCTGAAGTACATGAGACGGATGAGAAATATATTTCTTCAACTGGGACACATGAAATACATCATGTACCTTGCCCAGCTCGGCGGGTAAATCAAGTCTGTAAGCTACCGGGCCGATCCGCTCCGTCACAACATAAGGCCCCACATATTTCGGGCTCAACTTGCCTTTCTGGCCAAAACGAAATACTCTTTTCATGGGGATACCCTAAGAAATACCTGATCGCCCACGGCGAACTCCAGGTCACGTCTGCGCACATCGGCGTACGATTTCTGCCTATCCTGAGCTGCCTTCATGTTAGCCCGGATTTGGCGTACTTCTGCTTGAACTTGTTCCAGATACTCTGGTCCTATAATGACCGTCTCACTCGACTCATCCCAGCATAATGGCGTGCGGCATGGTCTACCGTACAAAGCCTGGAAGGGAGACATCTTGATCGAAGCATGGTAACTATTGTTGTAACTAAACTCGATCAGATGTAACTTGTCAATCCAGCTGGTCTGAAAGTCAAGTGCACATGCACGTAACATATCCTCAAGTGTCTGGATGGTGCACTCACTCTGACCATCTGTCTGTGGGTGGAACGTTGTACTTAGCTTCAGCTCGGTACCAAGCGCTTCCCGTGTGGATTTCCAATACCTCGAAAGGAATCTGGTATCCCTATCCGATACAATTGTTTTCGGTACCCCATGATGTCTTACAATCTCTCTGTCGAAGAGCTCTGCTAGTTTTGCCACTTTCTAGGTGTCCTTCATCAGTATGAATTAAGCCACCTTGGTCAGTCGGTCCACAACAACCCAAATCATATTCAGACCTCCCCTTGTAGGCGGAAGCCCTACTACGAAGTCCATAGAAATGTCATGGAACTTCCACTCAGGCACTGGCATTGGCTGTACCATACCACCAGGCCTTCGGTGCTCAAACTTGACCTTTTGGCAAGTGAGACACCTCAATACATAATCATTTACATCCTTTTTCATTCTAGTCCACCAAAAATAATGTTTCATAACCTTATACATCTTTGAAGCTCTGGGGTGAATCGAAGTCGTAGAACAGTGGGATTCACTCAGTATGCGCTCCTTCAGCTCAGCGCTACTCCTCGGAATACACAGTCGGCCATTGAGCCTAATCAGGTCATCATCGTGGAGTCAGAAGTCGTACTTCTGACCCTCGAATGTGCCCTCAATAAGCTTCTGCCTGATCTCCAACATATACTGATCCGTCATCTGAGCACTCCGCACCTCTTCAACCAAGCTAGTATGAGAGACTAGCGAATGAAGAGAGTATGCTCGGCGACTCAATGCGTCAGCTACCACATTTGCCTTACCCTCTTTATATTGTAGATTGAGGTCGTAATCGTTTAGAAACTCGACCCGCCTTCTTTGTCTCATGTTCAACTCTGTCTGAGTGTACAAGTACTTTAAACTTTTGTGGTCAGAATAAATTGTCACACTTACCCCATACAAATAATGTCGCCATATCTTCAATGCGAAGACAATGGCACCCAGTTCTAAATCATGGGTAGGGTAGTTCTCTTCATGCCTCTTTAGCTGTCGGGAGGCGTATGCTACGACCTTCCCATATTGCATCAACACACAACCCATACCTCTGCCTGATGCGTCGCAATAGACCTCAAAACCATCTGGACCGTCTGGTATAGTCAGGACTGGTGCAGATGTCAGAGCATCCTTGAGACTCTGGAAAGAACTCTCACAGTCGACTGTCCACTTGAATGGTGTGTCCTTCTACATCAAGGATGTCATCGGCTTCGAGACACTGGAGAAGTCCTTCACAAACCTCCTATAATAACCTGCCAGACCGAGGAAGCTCCGGATGTCGGTAACTGTCTTCGGCCTTGGCCAGGTGCGCACTGCATCAATCTTCGCCGAATCAACAGCGATCCGGCCTCAGAAATCACATGACCAAGAAAGGATACTTGGTTCAACCAAAACTCACACTTTGAAAATTTAGCATACAACTGATTCTTCCTCAATGTTTGTAACACATTTCTCAGGTGGCTTTCATGCTCACCTCTCGATTTCGAGTACACAAGAATATCGTCGATGAAGACTACCACTGACTTGTCCAACTGATCTTGGAACAAGCGGTTCATTAAGTCCATGAACTTGGCTGGTGCATTGGATAAACCAAACGGCATAACCGTAAACTCATAATGTCCATATATGGTTCTGAATGCTGTCTTCTCAATGTCACTGTCACGGATGGCAATCTGATGGTATCCGGATCGTAGATCTATCTTGGAGAATACTGATGCTCCTCTCAACTGATCAAATAGGTCGTCGATGCGTGGTAAAGGATAACAGTTCTTCACCGTAACTGCATTCAGCTCTTGATAGTCAATACACAGGCGGAGACTACCGTCCTTCTTCTTCACGAAGAGGACCGGCGCTCCCCATGGTGAAACGCTAGGGCGGATAAATCCCTTGTCGAGTAGGTCTCTCAGCTGCTCCTTGAGCTCTGTCATTTCTGCTGGAGCCATACGATAGGGCGCCTTCGCAATTGGTCCGGTACCCGGAACCAAATCAATCTCAAACTCAACCTCCCGTGCTGGCGGCATGCCCGGCAGTTCCTTAGGAAATACATCAGGAAACTCCGACACTACCGGCACATCGGGACTTAACTCTGGGTCTCTCTCTATGTCCTGGACATAGCATAGGTATACATCATTCCCTCGTCGTAGTTCACGATACATAGCCATGGCGGTGATGATCTGAGTCGAAGGCTCCCTGGGCCTCTGGCGGTAAAATATAGTAACCCCAGATGGACTCCGAAGAAGCAAACGATGCTCGGCACACAGGATTCTGCCCTTTTACCGCTCCAACTAGTTCATCCCGACAATCACATCAAAACCAAGTCCCTCAAACTCTATCAAGTCGATCGGAAACTCTTCGTCTCTGATTCGTACAACAACATCTCGGTGGTAGCGGGTACACCTGATCCGCTCTTTCGACGGGAGAGTGACTAGAAAATCTGGCATCTCATCACCGTCTAACCCCAGCCTCTTCGCAAAAGATAGCGAAGTAAATGTATGTGAGGCTCCGGAGTCGAACAAGATCGAAGCGTCCACGCCATTGACTGGAAAGGTACCGGTGAGGATTGTGCCGCTCTTGCCGGCTTCTGCCTCATTGTAGACACTCAGTATACCTCCCGTTTCGAGTGCACAGCCTAATTCATTGGCGAACTAATAAGTATTTGGTATCAACACGGTAGATATACTTCGAACAACTCCACTTTATTGATTAACACTCCCTTCACATCACAAGTCGATTACATTGTAAACTTAGCTAGATACAACATTCTTAATATACATCTGGCTTAACACATTACATATTTATACAAGGCTTTAAAACTGTCTGAAGGTCAAATTCATACGTCCAGGTTTCATGTGTGTGGCATTGATCACTGCCGATGGTGCGGTATTCAGTTTGATCTTCCTGATGCCATGATATAACATCCTTGACTGCCCCCCTATGATTAGCACATCTCCTGATTTCAACACTAACTTCTTTGCTAGATCAGCACGCTTCTGCTCGCTGTACACAAACACTACGGTATCACCAACGGACGAAGACACCACGGGTACTCCCTTACTTAGAGACTCGGGTGACTCGTCCTTATCTTGGTGTAAGCCTAATCGTCCACCTTTCTGGTAAAAGTTCACAATACATAAATCCGCTTTAACACTTGGTATTGAATCTAATTCAACTTGCTGAGCAATTCCCACGGCGTGGTTAACGACCGCAAGGAACTCCTCAGGTATAATCGGTACCGTTGCTCCATCTTCAGCTCGCACTTCTTGATATGTCTTGGTGTAAGGATTCCAGTCCTTACCCATGCACATCATCTTCAATTTCATTCTCGATCCACTCGGGTATTCGGGTGTGTAGAAACCTCCAGGTGTTGCTCCAAGTTCATTGCATCGTCTGATGATGTGGATTTGTGCTTCCGGTGTCAGGTATCCATTTAAGAGTATCATACCTGTTGGATGACCTAACATTGCTCCATTGGAAAGTCGGTGATGTTGATGGTGGTTTCTTCAGGGTTTGGTGTGGGTGGGATTGGATAACAAATATTGAAGGTTCCTAGATTTCCAAATTACTTATTTAGGTGACCTTCACATTATACTTTAATTCTTTACTCACATGGTAGTACACTTGGACTCACTAACACACATGCATGAAATGCGGTATGCAATCACTTATTTCACTCAACAATTTAGGTGGTACCTGGTCTAGAAGAGGGCCCTGGCGCCTCAGACCGGTCCACCATATTCAGGGCGGCCTTGCTAGGTCCCAACCATTTCCCCTTATGGGAATCAGTGTGCCTCTGATCTGTCGGTGGCTGGTTAGCCGACTTCGGGCCATCGATGGTCGCTGTGGCCTTACCCTTCCATTGCCCCTTGGGCTTGATGACTCTGCTGTTGGGGTTCCGGTAACACTCATAGTCACGGTGACCCCACTTCTCGTAGTAGCGACACTGCACGTCATTTCATTTGCAGTCTTTGCCGGGGTGGTCTCCGTTACACCACTTACTGTAGTAGTGGCGCTCCGGTCCAGAACCCACGCTAGCTGCTATCACAGTACACAATCAATACTTACTTCATAACTTAACAACACACACTTCAACTTGACACACATGATTAAATAATTACCCTTAGGCGGGTAAGAGCGTAGGGGTTTCGCCGCATATGCGTACGTGAGCTTCAGTGGCTCCTCATCTGTGGTGGTCTGGGCTTGGCCCTTGTCACCCTGGTGCTGACTCTTCTGGGGCTGGGGGTAAGGCTTCTTCTTCTTCTTTCCTCCCCCGTACCCCTGCGGACTCTGGCCCTCGCTCATGGCCTTGCGCTTGTGCGCATTCTCCTCGTCCTTCAGTCGGACGGTAATCTCAACCTTAGCAGCGGCATGATAGCACTCCTGCAAGGTAGTATACTCAGCTGGCCCCATCCCATAGCGAAGAGGGTGGCTGAGACCGTTGTAAAAACGGTTTACCAGCACCCGGTTCGAGTACCCCAGGTCCGGTAACAGGTGGATAAGGCCGGTGAAAGCGGTGTAGTAATCATCAACCGACATCTTATCCCCCTGCCTCAGACTATCCAGTTCTAGGCGCTTAGCCTCTTGCACATGGACAGGATAATATTTGGCTCGCAGCAGAGCCATATACTCTCTCCAACCAAACTGAGGATCCGCCATCCGGTCCTCTCTCACAAGCTTCCACCAACTTTGTGCCGAACCCTTCAGGTAGTAAGCGGCAAGACGGACCTTGGCTCCAGCAGGCACATCCAAGGTCTCGTAGGCGGTCTCCAACTCGGAGATGTACGCCTCCAGCTTACGAGGGTCGGTCTCCCCATGAAACGACGGGGGTCTCAAATCTGCCAACGCCTTGACCCAGTTGGTCTCTCGTGGCTGTGGCGGTGGTGGTTGAACTTCGGGCTGTTGCCCCTGCTGAATTGCAGCTACTAACTGTGGGACCATCTGGGCTACGGCGGCCGCTACAGCATCGGCCATAACTTGTGTCGTAGGGTTCTCCCCCTGGTTCCCAGTATCACCAATGCCGCGCCCGCGGCCTCGACCTCGTGGTCTACCTGACATCTGAATTCACACGAACATTCATTAGCATTGTGCTATCGGTTCCAACGGTTGTAACGCCTTCCCGACAACAAGGTATCTCCACACTTAGTTAGTGGTTAACCTTCACACAACTGCTCACTTAGGTAACTGTGGTTAGGTTTCCTAACTTGGTATATTCCTAAGCTCGGTATTCTAGTCATCAGAGCGATACTTCGCTCTGATACCACTTTTTGTAACACCCCTACTAAATCACTTAACAATAACTGAAATCGCAAAGGAAAAACTACTAAACAATAACTAAATGATTCGGTGCTACAACGCCGTCAACCACCCACGAAACCTTGTAGGTGTGCTAGGAAGAGTTTTGCTTCAAGGCTTGATAAGAAATGCGCGGAAATTACTTTAGAGATGAAGATAGAAGTTAAATCTCCATTAATGGACTTAAGAGCTTCAAAGGAAGAAGATGAAAGGAGAAGAGAGGAGCTTACCCAACCGGTTGCAAGGAGTGAAGGAAATGGAATTGCAACCGTATGACTTAAGCTAGAATTGTCTAGTTTTTGATTTGTTTATCTTGGACCCATAATTGGTATGTTAGGTCATGTCTTTCTTTATTGTTTTTCTTTAGTTTATTAGGCTCCAAAATCCCTAAATTAAGGCACGTATTTGGCCATGTTACAAGACAAGGCAAGGTGGAAGAAATTATGGAAGCTAAATGACAAGGTAAGTTAGGTAAGGTTTTATTCATTTAATTTTTCAATGTTAGAACTTGTCTTCTTCTTCCCTTGTACGTAGAAAATTTTTAGGCCTAAATGGAGCCTCTCAATCGGCAGCTAAGAGCCAAAGACAAGCATGGGATGGTCACTTGAATTTAACAAATCAAAAAGGAGAATCTAGATCAACTTTTTGCTTTAATTATTTTTGCTTTTGTCAAGCTAACATGGCCTTGTTTTCTTGCAGGATTTCGACAGCATGGAGGTCAAATGAGAACTATATTCTTTTGCCATTAAGTATTATAGCACATGGGAAGGTGAGTCACCATGTTCTATGTCTTTTATAAGTTTTAAATGTAAATTTTATACTACTTTTTAGGTAGAAAATCGGCCCCTATAGAGGTCCTTGTTTGACACTGCCTTTAGTTGATTTAGAGGGTAAATGCATCCCCATTTAAGATTCATAATTCGTGGCATGTCAAAAACTACAAGGTAATTGCGTAAAACGCGTTTTAGTGACACCCGAAGGTGCGTTTTTGTGCTCTAAGGATATTTTGGAAAATTAGTTGTCTCTATGAGTTCCAAGTGTTTATAAACATTGGTTATAGTAAATAATGATATATTAAGGTGTTACATTGAGTTATATTGGAACACCCTTACTAAATCACTTAACAATAACTGAAATCGCAGCGGAAAAACAACTAAACGATTCGGTGCTACAACGCCGTCAACCACCCACGTGGTTAACAAGGCAGAATAAATACAAGTGTACCGGTCTGATGATCAAACTCCCGAGCATTAGGTAACAACAACCATATTTACATAACCAACATACCGAGTGTTTAATTCAAACCGTCACTGTAACTGTACCAAAATATAACGCCACGGGAGCACAGGCGCATCCCGGGCACAACATCCAAATTACCAAAAGTATCTCTTCAGCCTAGAATCTATAGCCATTCCGTTTCCTCGATCCTCATCCTGTAGTAAAAATATGGAGCCCCCGAGGGGGTCAGCAACCCTTGGCTGGTATGGTTAACGCGCAGCCCATCGGCTACCGGGATACGCGCAACTAATTGTCATGATGACATGGAATTCATTTTAACACATAACATATACATATGGCATAGCAACAATATTGCATAGCACAACATCACATACATAGTGAATACACTTTCCACAATAACAAACCAAGAAGGTTAAACAACATAAGAAGCATAGAGAATGGTTCACCCTCATGTTAAGCTTGTTACACACACTCATTACCGTTCTGTTATTCGAACGAGTAACTTAAGTCACAGATGGTTCGGATATTGTGACCCGAACACACCACACAAACACATGTTCCCACTAAACCGATCATAAATCAGAATAGGTAAGCTTTGGAGAAAGCTAGCGGGAGATCGAACGCCAAATAAAGGAGAACAATCTTAACATCATAAGAGTCGAATATGATACAGATATCTACTCTTAAACTTACACGCGTGACCGGACAACCGGATTCCTCACTTCCCAGTTAGCACATGTTAGAAGTTCAACAGTGGAACTTAACAACAATTCACAAGCAAGTGGTAAGTCATGTTAGACACACACAAGGGAATTGAGTCACGTCATAACATCACAATAATATAAACAACTGTAAACTCATTACATGACTTAAGTCTTACAAGGTCGTAAACACACAGAAAAAAAACAAACAACACACAAGCCGGTGTAAACCGGTAGGCAACAGACTGCAAGAAAACCATACCTTGGTCCTTGCTTCGATTGATTCTCACCGTAGGCCACTCCTATACATAATTATAAATGTCGGTTAATTACTTACTTAACTTCAATTTACTAAGTGTTTAACATGGTTATATGACATTTTTTAATTCCCAAACTTATCCTTGATTACCTACATTATACCCCCTAGGGTTAACTTCTTAAGCCACATTTTGTTTGTTGTTTTTTTTTTACAAGTTTTGGTCCGACCGAACTTACCGACCGACCTTACACAAGGTCGGTCCATTCCAGAACATATTACCGTCAAAATTCTACTCCGACCGACCTTGCAAGTTCGGTCTATTCCCGAAAGTTTCCTTCCTTTGGAAATTCAGGCCCGACCGATCTTGGCAAGTCCGATCGCAAGATCGGTCGATTCCCGAGACTCACTCACGTACAAAAATTTAGGCATGACCGACCTTGTAAGTTTGGTCCCAAGGTCGGTCTATTCCAGAGACTCAATCCGTACTAAAAATCCATGCCCGACCGACCTTGCAAGTCCGGTCCCCAAGGTCGGTCCACTCCAGAAACCATTTCTCGCAGGGTAAACTGGGCTCGACCGATCTTGGCAAGTCCGGTCGCAAGATCGGTCTGCTCCAGACCCTTGTTTTTAATTGCCCATTAAACTCCAAACTTCACCTCATATATCCTAGTATGTTCTAACCTTATTTGGGGACTTTAAACGCACCTCAAGACCTCCATCAAACTCCTTAAATCCCTCACTAAAATCCTCCCCAAGCATTACACAAATTCTTATAAAAAGGTTTACACTTGTAATGTTTTTCACTAAGTTTCTATGTGGTGTTTCATACCTATAACTTCCACTATTCCCCAAATGTTTTCTCACACTACAACATCATCTCCCAAGCATCTTTTCTTCCTAACCAAATTCCCTCAATATCTCTATAAGTTTATAGCTCCTTCATGCAACAAATCACCTCTTCCTTATTCACCAACATTGCACAAGTCCTAAACACAATCTCACCATGATCTTGAACTATCCCAAACCCTCATTTGCATTCTAAATCCTCAAAAATAATGCTTAAGTCCTTTTTACATCTTAGAATACCTTAATGCATGTTTCTTTCACTAGTAGAACACTTAACCTTTCAAAACACTTCCTTACTCATCAAAACTCATTCTAAACACCTAAAACTTCTTATACATTATCTAAATTTCGACATGGGTTCTCCTAGAACATTACCAAGCCAACACACATTGTTTTCACCATCAAACATCCAAGATCACTAAAATCCATCAAGAACATTCTTGTACACAAGACTTCACTCATTTGACACTTCATCACAATATTGTGCATAATTTAAATGGCTTGGCACTTAGGCCCTTAAGATGCATAAACCTTAAACACTGAATTTCCACAATATATTTGCCTTTGACCTACATATACACTCAACAACACATATGCCCTTTTACTAGTCTCCATGAGAACATTTTACTAAGTCATTCACCATTGGCTCCTTAGATCATTTTCAATAAGCAACATAAGCTCATTTCTCCTAAGACTTTAAACCACATTAGGTTAACACATTTACCTCTTTTCCTCACAACTTCTTTCTTGTTTCCTTGATTAAAATCGGTAAGGATGTTTGATTTGCTTGTCAACTTCTAAACAATATACAAACAATATAATGAGTATTCAAGCTTTAAGCTTCATCTCATTGTAAACCCTAGATATACATATATTGTCTTAGAACATTTAGATGATTGTTTTACCTTGGATATGAAAGATAGTTTGGATATGTAGCAAGAGAGGACTCCACCAAGCCCTTGTAAGATTCAAATGAAGCTAAAACAAGCAAGGTAAGGGCACCATTAATGGTGATTTTCGGACAACATAAAAACATGAAAGAAGTGGAGTTTTTCTTTGAGTTTCCTTACCTAGAAGCAAAGGAGAACAATAATATGTGAAATGATGAGCTCAAGCCCCTTCCATGGAGATTCCTCTTGGCACCGAAATGGAGCTCTTGGAATTTTGAAAGGATGAAGTTGAAGAGCTTGATGAGGCAAAGAGAATGGTGGTCTTAGTTTTTGATTTGGCAAAGTGAGCTAGGAATTACAAGTGATTGAAGATGATATATGGTGGTGGTACTATTGCAAAACCGTGAATGAGAGAAAGAAGCAAGGTAGAAGAGAGGTTGGAGGCGTGGGAAATGAAGAGGGAAAGAAGAAGTGAAGATAAGTTTGTTTTTGAAGATATTTAAGTAGTAAAGCAAATAGTGTTTTTACTTTAGCTCTTTACTTAGCTTATTTTTTTTGTAAGTGTGGTGAGTCACTAAGAAAACCGGCCCCCAACTTATATTGACATATGTTATAAACTTGCTTATTTTGGTTACTATTCACAAAAACAAGGCACATAGTTGTGAAATTTTTGATTTCCCATTGATTTAGACTTCCTAATGTGATACTAAGTAGTACACATGTTAATTAAAGAGTAATGATGGACATTTAGCCATTCAAAACTCATTTACAAGACAATTTTTCGAAAATGTGCTTTAAGACTCCTTAAAGCACATTTTGTGTTTTAACTTGTTTTCAAGCTTGGTTTTCTTTGGTAATTGGTTTAATATGTTCATTAGTATATAAATAAGGTCTTGGTAAGCTCACTAGGTCTTACCCAAGCTTATCCCAAGCTTAGAGCACATTTTAGCCCTAATTGACTTTAAGGCATTTATTTGTGTTTTCTATGGTTTAAGTTGTTTACTAATGTTTCTAAGACTCTTTTTAGTCTTAATATACCATATTTAAATGTTTAAACAACACACTAAGGTTTGGGGTATTTCATATATGGGGTTACATCAACTCATGACATAATTCCCGGGCTATTGGGACACTCCCGGGGCAAAAAGGAGCGTTAAGGAAATTCCCCAAAGATTTTGTTGAATTTTGAGAAACTAACTCGTGGGTTCTCTTTAGAATGATTATTAATGATGTTAGGAACTCTATGAATGAATTATATAGGAGTTTGTGCCGCCTCGGCACCTCTCCGGGCTTTTCATGCTTTAAGGGGCATGCGTGAGCACTCCCGAGCGTTTTGCGTTTTTCACTAAATATAGCCTAGGGACTATTTTTTTATAGTCATGTAATGAGTGTATGACCATTTGGTTTGAGTTTTAGGAGGTCATACAAGGTCATGCTTAATCGCATGTTTCTAAGGCGTTTTAGCGTTTATGGTGAAACGACTACTTTTACGTAACATTTTCATGCATGCGTACGTGAAATGATTTATCCTTAGATTAATTTTTCATTATATAATGATTTTATATTGTTAATTAGATTTGGGGTATTTCAACTCCTGTATTACAAGGTCGTGCGTAATTGTACACTTAAAGGCGTTTTACGAACGTTCTTCTTGTCAAGATGTTTAGTGCGCATCTTTGACCTTTGATGAGTTATTATATCTTCATAATATATACAATAGGTGTAACGTAAGTTGTTACATTTATCTAAATGTGTATTTCAATTTATTGTAGCATTTATACACACTTAGGCATTCGTAAAATATTTATGTTGCTCGTTTTTATACCCGTTGGTATTGTTCTTTCCTTGTTGACGCTCTCCCTATCGAGCTAGTTATGCAAACACACAAATACAAGTTAGTGTTTATGGTAAGACGACTATGTTTACGTGACATTTTCATGCGTGAGTTTGCATGCGCACGCGTAGTAATATTAATTTACATAACGTTTGCATGTATAAATTATCATGCTTAACTAAAATGATCTGTTTCTAGATCGATTCTTCATTATTTAGTAGTTTTAAGGGATTAATTAGATTTGTGGTATTTCAATCTACCCCCCTTAAAAAGGACTTCGTCCCGAAGTCTCATATCTAAGTTCAAATGGTTGTGGGGAATCAAGTTCCACTAAGCATCCACAACTCAATTCTATTTTGGGGATCAAGTCCCTAGTTTCACTACTTTTAAGTTCATAGTATATATTCAATCATAACATACGGTATAATGAACATGAAAGGTCATCACCAAAAATAACTTCAGTGTAGTGCAACATAGTGTACATAATTCATTCATAGCAGTGTAGCATAGTACAGATCATGCAAACACAGAGTCATTCCAATATAGTGTAACGTAGTACACATAATCACGTAGTAACAAGGTAGCTTCAATATAGTGTATCATCGCACACATACTCCATTCATGCTAGTGTAACGTAGTACATATCATCAAGTAAGAGTTCATAGAATCACAAAGTCATACTTGTAAACACACAAATACAAGTGCAACAGTACAACAGAAGTGTACTTCCATGCTAAAAATGCAAAAACGCACTAGGCTCTCCCCCTTAAAAGAGGGGTACACCCACGTACCCTAGACTAGTATAGCTAGTCGGTAACTAGTGGAGGAATCTACACTCTTATTTTGGACTTATGATTAGTTCAAAAAGATAGCCTCTCGGCTGTAAGACTTTTATTTTGGTTAAGATACGTGAAATTCGTTGTGCATTCCCTTTGAACTCAGTAGATAACTCTGACTGATGGGACCACCACACTTCTGCTGCGCAACTCAGATTAAATAATGTCTAATCATTCTGGAATAGTCTTAAATGCGCTTCGTAGGTGGTATGTTTAAACTTGTTTATGTACGTATGTATGGTTGATGAGTTTTGTTCATCATTTCCTTCGTTTGGTTATCATTGTTGATCTTGTCTGGACCTCTGTCCGTTTACGGGGTATTGCCCCTAAAAATCTATGTATTCTCTGACATGCTCTATTTGCATTATTATGCTTGTATATTGGAATCCCGTGTGTATGGGTGAAGGTGATCTTCCACCTTGTTTGTTGCCAAATTATTCCATGTCTTGTTTAGACTGTCGGATCGATGTGCCGCGTTATGCCACTGCTCCCGATTATCTTGTCTCGAAGTAACTGTTAGTTGCAGCATAGCTTGGTATTCTTCATTGTGTATTTTATTTCTGTACATCGGGTTGTCACCAATATTGTAAGGTTGGCCCTGATTTGATCTCTCATCATCGAGTTCTTTTCGAGTTCCACTTGATTGTTTTATGCATGTATGCTTATCTCTGATTGCTGCCTTTGACGGTGATTCCAATGGGATTTTTCTCGTCGATGATACTGAGGCGTCTTGCTCTTCATTAGAGTCTTCATTACTCTTTTTAGTTATAGTGTTAGTTGTCTCCCGTGTTCTTCACACCAGTCGTCTTCGCATGTGGGGTGCCTTCTTGATATGTCATTACTTACCTGTCCAAGTTAGGATTATTTCTCGTCAAGTCTATAAGCTCTCGCGCATTTTAGTTGAAGCATTCTTCTTCCCATGGGTCCTTACCCGATTGGTTAGCTATACATATTCTCCATTGATAGTGGTAGCGTCCAGATGGTGCGGTTCATCATCTTGTCGGTGTTGCTGATGCATTCAGTGGTTCAGTTGTTGTAGCTGTAAGGTTGCAGTAATCTTGTTGGTCTTAAATGTGTCTTCTATTCATCGCCTCCTGTAATTGTAATCGTTGGCGTTCGGGTTTTGTATAATACTGGGGCATATTAAAATTCTTCTCTTGACCTTCAGGTCATCATCCCGTGGTTCAGGTATTTGGGTTTATTGTTACCATACTCAGTTTTCACTTTTTTTAACACCCCATCTCGATCCAATCGTGGTTATCACAAACTTAACACCATATATACAAACTCTGCAGCGGATTCAAATACATACCAGGACCTTGCCACGGTCTGACTACAGAATATATCGAACATCAGTACATACGAATCTTAACCAAATACATAACCTTCTTACAAACCCCTCACAACCTATACATTTACTAATTCAAATTGTCATACGAGTGTACATGCACAACTCGTAGGCCACACTTAACCCATAACGCTTGTACCCCTTCTTACTCTCGCGACGGCCGCCTCCTGACGTTCACCTGTGTAGTAAAAACAGCCCCCAAAGGGGGTCAGCACGAATGCTGGTACGATCCTCTCATGGCCCCCAAGCTAACGTGGCTACGACGACTAATTGTCGATAGCATGGAGGTTGATTAGATGCACAACATAATGGAAGGTGCAATAAACAACAAACCAATAATGAACAATCAAAGTTCAAACACAATGAACGACTTAAATGCGTTCCCTTAATTAGAGAGTTAATTATTTAACTCCTTAAGTTATGTTTCCTCTTAATCTTAGTCCATCCTTATCGTACCTTAAACTTAGTCTTAGAAAACAACCATCCTTTAAAAAGGAATGGAAGTAGCTTATCTCAGTCTTATAATACAACCATCCTTTAAAAAGGAATGGTTGCAACTTATCTCAAACCTTATCTTAATCTTAGAATACAAACCACTCTTTAACTAGAAATGATTGTATCTTATCTCAATGTTTATTTTTGTCGGGTCAAAAGCAACCCTAGCCAATGAGCTATTAACTCCATTGTTTGAATAAACAACTTATCTTATACTTTAGGATTTAGGTGATCCTACCGCACCATCTTAATGCCACCTACCTTGGACTGTATGTCCAATGTAGCTGAGCCGGCAACCGACCCTAGGCTACAAGTCCGAAGACAAGTCCTAAAGCGGAAGTCGGATCTGCTATAGATAATGATCCCCTTTTTCCTTAGCATGCATGACCGGAGTCAGTCCCGGGTTCCTCACTCCCCCCTTAAGTTCCAGTTAGTAGAAGTCTCAAGACAATGTTTGTTGGTTAACCTCTTTCGGTTTATAACAAACTAATATTAGGGAGCGTTCCTTAGTCTCACTCAATTCCTTACTAAACGTTGGTTAGTAAGTTCTCACAGTATGTTGTGTTAGTTTTCAAACAACACACAACAATACAATAAACATAATGTTCCGGTTGCATGCTTTATCTTGTTTAGTGAGCACACAAAATCAAATAGCACACAAGCCGAGGGACACCTCATTAGCAAGCAGGTCACAAGAAGAACTGTACCATTCACCGTTGGTCGTTCGGTTGCTTACTCTCTTCCGGAGTCCACATACTCAAGCCCTAAAACATTCATTCAGTTTTAGGTTGTTAATCACTTAACTTAATTCAACTTATCTAACTTACTTAACCCATAATGATTCCCACCTAACACCTCTTAAGTTCTTATAAACTTAATCTTAAGTGAATCACTTCTCCTCATAACTTATACTTATTCACCCACTTAATTATCATTGTTACCCACCAAACATGTCTTAAACAACCTTATATTACCATTGCATATCAATTCCCACCATTAGATATCATTTCCTAACCATAAACAAAGTTTTTGGTCAAAACAGCACCGCGTCCGAACTTGTGTCCGAGCTTACCAAGTTCGGACGCAAGTCGAGACTCAAAAGGGTGCAACCAGACGTGTGTCCGAACATGTGTCCGAACTTCCCTAAGTTCGGACATGGGTCGAGGAAAAATCAAAGGAAGAATTTCAAGTGTCCGAACATCTAAGTCCGGATGGTAGTTCGGACTCTAGCCGAGACTCAAAAATTCTAATCGCAACAGGGCATGTCCGAGCTTCCAAATTCGGACGGAAGTTCGGACAGGCCAGAATATTCATCTTTTACACCCTTAAACACTTATCTCCTTTCTTGCAAAAATGCCCAACTCTTCCACAAGTGTCCCATTATGTCTTAATACCATATAGGCACTTAAACTCACCTTAGAACATCCTTTAAAACCTCCTTAACCATTTTCTCAATCCTTACAAAAATTTCTAACACTTGTTACTAATTTCCTTATTTTTCCAACATGTTACTCGGTCAGCACCCCGATCCCATCACAATCAATGTAACTTCTCCCTAAGCATTATTGCATCCCCTCTTTGCTTGCCAAACCTTCCAAGGTTACCTTGCATGTCCATTCACAATTCCTTTCTTTTTCTTTTTCTACTCATCAACCTAAACTCATGAACTTACCTATGCATTTCTCCCCATCTTCTTAGTACCTTAACCTTGTTCTTCTTTACCTTAACTATCCTACACCCTCCTTGGACATTTCCATCTTCTTTTACTCACTTACTCACCATTCTCATGATCATACGCTCTTTTACATTCCTAGTCATTTTCCTTGACATTTGGCAACATTCTCCCACACCTTTCTCTTCCATCACCTAAGTCCACTCATTAACATCTAAACTAAACCTCATTAGTCCACTACTAGCATCATCACACTTACACAAGCTATCCAAACTCCTCATTGTTTTATTCTCTAGTTCATACATAAATCACCTTAAAGCATTATACACCTTTCCATCCAAATCTTTGCTCAAGTCTTACCATTCCTCCTACCTTGACTTTGGTGGGTCTAATACACCCATCTACCCTCCAATTCCTCCTAGACATCTCTAGGTCATCCTAAAACCTCGAGAACTCCCTTAGTTAACTCATTTTCCACTCAAACTCCTTATATTGGTCCCAAGTAAACCCTAGGTCATATTAAATCATAACCATCACTTAAACCCTTTGTTTTCTACTCAAATTTCGCCATAGCTTCCCTAGTATTTATCATGCCCAAATGCATTGTTTTCCTCATTCAACCAACTCACACACATCAAGTCCTTTCTCATCTTATTTTCTCACCCAAATCAACTCATTCACAACAACTCAATATAGTGCAATAATCTTAAATTGCATAGCACCAAGGCTCTTAAATGACATGGCTCTTAGGCCCTTAAATGACTTAAACTTAAACACTGAATTTCCCACATATATAAGCTTTCAACCTGCAATACACCCATCAATCTCATAGTAGTTTTAATGCTCTTAAAATCCCTCTTAAACTATATTACTAACTCATTCGCATTGGCTCTTAGTCACAATTCATAAGCTTGTTTAAAATTCTTTTTCCTAGGTTATATAACCTATTACTTAATGTAAGCTTTAAGCTACATTAGTACTTATCTAAATACCACCCCTTAAAATTAAACCACCCTTAGGTAAGCAATTTAACTTGTTTTTCTCAGTTTCCCTCAACTTTCTCCTTAGGCTTCTTCCCTTGGAAATCTCGGCCACCATTTAAATTTCCCTTGCCAATGTTCTAATCAATATACATTGGCTCTCATGAGTGCTAAATAATAAATTAACCTTAAGGAGTAAAGCCTAGGTTAAAAATGTGTTCTAAGGTACTGAAATGAATGTTTTTACCTTGGAGTCTTAAGATAGGCTTGGATAGGAATCAAGAAGGACCCCCTCTAGCCCTTGGAGAATAGAATCAAGCTAGAACAATGGATAAAACAAGGCTCCATGAGAAGGTAATTTTCGGTCATGGTGAGGAAGTGATGAAACAAGATTTTTTCTTACATTTTCTTTACCTTAAGAGGATGGAGAAGCTAATGAATTCTTCAAACTTGATTTTCCCATCATGGAGATTTCCATGGCGCCAAAATGAAGTTTTTCCTTTTGTAAAGATAGAAAGCTAGAGCTTGAGCTAACTAAGATAATCTATGCTCACTTTTTGATTTGGAGCTAAAATGAGTAACTTATGGACATTTGAAGATGGAAAGTATGGAGCTGGTTGGGCACGGTTTGGAACAGAGAGAACAAGAAGAAAACCGGAAGAAGAAGGGGAAATGAAGAAGAAGAGAGAGTAGGCTAATAAGGATATTTGCTTTATAAAAGCAATAGTAACTTTCTTTACTTATCTCTTCTTTTTTCCCTTATTTGATGAAGTCTATGGTGACTCATCCTAAAAACGGCCCCCTCTTTATAATCAAGATATTTATGGTCTTGGTTGACCAACTAATTGACTTATGTTGACTAAAACTTCAACTAGTCACTATTTTGGCACTATTCACAAATTAGTCCACATATTTCTGAAATTTTTGATTTCCTTTTGATTTAGGCTTCCTAATGTGATACTAATTAGTAAACATGTTGATTAAGGTGTAATCATGGGCATTTAGCCACTCAAAAACCCATTTACAAGACAATTTTTCAAAAATGTGCTTTAAGACTTCTTAAAGCACATTTTTGTGTTTAACTTGTTTCAAGCTTTGTTTTCTTTGGTAATTTGTTTTAAAATGACCATTAGAATATTGCTAAGGTCTTAGCATGATATTTGGGTACTCACCCAAGTCTCTCCAAGCTTAGAGCACATTTTTGCCCTAATTGCCCTTAAGGCATTTTCTTGTGTTTTCCTTGGTTTAAATTGTCTACCAATCGTTCTAAGGCATATTTTTGCCTAACCACATCATAAATTGATGTTTACTTAGCATACTTTGGTCTGGGGTGGTTTCAATCTACCCCCCTTAAAAGAACTTTGCCCCCAAAGTTCCCATGCATCTTATCTTATTGAATACATGTCTTACCTCATTCCATAGATCACATAGATCATACTTATGTATACTTAACTCATTGAATCATTAGATCCACCATATGCTTATTCTCAAATTTCACACAGCATGCTTAAGCATGTATAACACTCAAAATTCTCTTTGTTCCTTTTTGATGATTAAACAATCACATAATTTTCATCGTATTCTCCCTTGTCACCGGTCCGTAGACAAGGCACATTCGTCCACGCCACCATGGGCCAGAATACAGAACAACTCTATTCTCCCCCATGTCACCGGTCCAAGACAAGGCTCAGCGTCCTCGACTTCATGGGCGAGAGTCATAAAAAGAAAATCCTTTTTACGATTTCATATGAGGAATAATCCTCTAATTAAAATAACAATCACTCCAATTTCATTTTATCCTAATGCCTCCAACCTTAGCATTTAAATTATGACCACTGGTAGGGAGTTTCAGGAATCATCCAACCTGATGTGATCACATCAGTGTAGAACTATCCTTTCACCCCAATTTGTGTTCGGTTTCCCTTGATCCCTAGAAAATCAAGTTCCACCTCCCACGTCATTTTTCAAACATCTAGATAATTCACTCATGTCCAATTTTCTATCTTTTTAGTTTCTTCTAATCATAATCAATCATCTCCAAAGTGTAGACTCAGTCCATCAAACATTCCCGATTAATCTCTTAGTAATTACCTCAAGACTTAAATTCCTACTAAGTTCAATAACCTCTCATACCTATTCTCACCATCTTATATCTCATAGCATTACTATCTTCTTCCTCATATCATATCGAACAGTATCCAATAGTGTTATCTTATTCTTATCTCACACATAGTCTCATATCGACTCTACCTCATATATTCCTTATTTCTTAAGTCTCCTTAATCCTCTCCTTAATTCTCTTAACTTGTACTCACAAGGAGTTAACAAGATAGGTACTAATATGTAGTATTCACATCTTCTGTGTGCAATAACCATGATTTATCTCAAAATGTTTATATAAAACAATTCTCAAATTATTTTGTGCTATGCACACAGTAGTTTATGTACTAAGTACATAAGCATACGCTAAACTTTTTTCGCTCTACCCCCTTAAAATGGATTACGCCCACGTAATCGACATTATATCATCCTGAACATAAGTTCAAGATGTCTAATTCTCACCAAGCATTCTAGCTTTCATGTCATCTATCTCACTTATAATTCGATCAGAAATGACTTAGTCTCTGTATCGAGGATTCTTACGGTATTTATACCATTTTCTTAACTTAGTTTTGGTCTAATCTCAAAGGTACTGATCTGCTAGCTTCAGCTGCGTAACTCTGATAATCTTAGGCTTAACTGCCTTTTTTTTATACACACCGGTCTTAATGAGTTGTAACTCGTCTATCCAGTCTCCCTGAAGATTTTATGTTCATACTCTTAGTGTTTTTCTCGAATGTCTAAATTGTTCTCCCAACTGACCTTGGTCTGAGGATGACCCTTAATCTGCAACTACTGTTTAAGTGCTTATTGCGCTTTACAGGTTTAATCTTTAACGTCTTAAGTCATGTCCAATGTTGTGCTTAACAATCCGTGCTCTTCGCACCTCATAGTCCTTAATTATTTTTCCCGATTCCTTGGTGTTGTTGGTTCACTGAATCCTTCTCTTCGACTGTTTGTGGTAATACTGCTCTTGTCTGATCTTGCGTCGTTGTCCTGGTACGGAGTCGCCTACTTCCCGTGTTCCTTACACCACTCGTCTACATGCATGGGGTACCCTACTGGTACATTACTACTTACCCAACTAACTCATAAATGAGCGTGTCAGGCCTGCAAGCCCCTGTGGGGTGCAGTCGTCCCACGTCTCGTTATAGTAAACTCATAGTGTCCGTCACACGTTTAGCTATTGCTAATTATGAAGTATTCTGTTGTTGATCTCCTCTTTCATCGTTCTATAATAACATTTATTGTTCTTCTTGAAGTTAATCAAGGGAAATCCATTTACTGTGTTCTTGGGTATGGTATGCTCTAGCTCCTTTCTGTATTCTGTATTGACTCAATTTCTTAGTAGCTTAGGTCTCTTTCCATAGAGCCTCTTATCTTCTTTCTCATATTTATTCTACTAGGAATGCACTTCCAGTTCCTTAAGGAATGGGTAGTGTGCTTCCTGTGTAATCTTACCAAACTAGGTCCAGACTACTAGCATCAATGCACAGTTCGTCTACCATCTTATTTCCTTACTTATGCTGGTCTTAACTCATAAATCTAATTGCCTCAGTGTCGATATTTGACGGCTCATACATAACGGTTGCTTTACCGCGCACCATGACTTAATCCCCTTATATAAATATTGGACACACGACCACTACTACCGTGGTAGTTGGCCTTTACTCTGTTGCCCATTGATGGTGCAACTCCTTACTCATTTATTCTAACATCTTATCTTATATTCAATTCCTTCCTGGTGTAAACACGCTAGGGTTTCTTAATTCCGGTGTTTGGCGGTTGCCGTACCGTGTTGTAAAATGGTTGACTCTTAATATGAAGATGTTCTGCTTCAATCTCAGATTCGTAAGTAGGCTAATTTCTCTCGCATTCTTTCATCCTTATGATGTTGTTTACCATGTAATTTAACCGGTTACTGAAGAAGTCATCCGCTGAATCACAAGCTCTTTTGAGCATTGGTCATTTGACGTGTCATTATGTGCACTCACAATGTTTATCTCTGACGATTGTTATTTCTTAAATCATGGGTGTTGGATATGAGGTCTGTCTCTGCAGCCTTCGTTCTACTCAAGTGCATCTGGTATGTTCTAAGGTAATCTCAAGGTTTACAATTTCCATTCTCCAACAAACGTATTATTTCTCTAATAAGTGAAGGCCCTTTTTGAGGGGTTTATTCCCACTCTTGGCCTCATAACAAGGAGAGGTATCCCCATCCTAAAAGGCATGGTTCGTTCTCCGCCCCTGCCAATGTACTATCTCATTATTCTCATTGGTGCCTTTTCCTGGCAATATTTTCCACAATCTAAGTTATAGGTTTGGTAACCGTTCATATCTTCGAATTGTAGTTCCTTCGTGGCTTAAATAAGCTCTCTTACAACTTACTGCGCCTCGGGCTCTGATGTGGTTAACATCCTTGGCTCGTAGGCTCTTAGTGCTTAATGTCTCAGTTCATTACTTGTACTCTTACTCATCTGTTGGACATCCTTATATGTTTTGTTCCTTTGAACACTATCCACCGTTAGATTACTTATTAAATGTAGTAACAGGTCTCTGCAGAATGATATTTTATTGTGAGTTATTAGCACAGGTGAAATTGATAAAAGAAAGAAATTAATACTCAAAATATCCGTCGGGCTGCAAATTAAAACCCGGTCGTAGTAGTATAGAAGACAGAAGCGGCCGGGGTCAAACCGTGGGACTTAAAGAGAGTTAAAACAGTTCCTAAGCTTGTCACAAAAGGGGGGAAGTTAATTGACTTGTTTTTAGAGAATTAAAAGAGCAGATTAAATTACTGAGTGCAGATGAATTAAATGGAACTCCGGGTTCAGGTTTTATATAATCTGATTAATTATGCTATCTCTACCGGTTTAATATATTAGTTTGGCAAAATTCCTGTTATTATCCTAAGGACTAAGTCATAGACCCTTAAGAACTCGTTTACCAGAAAATGCTCGGTCTAATCAAGGTTCAAGCAATACTATGTAAACGGACGTTAAATACAAGGAATTATAATTGCATCTATAAATACTAACTTATTAAATCATAATAAGTTTTCTCCAGATTTACGGCTTAAATAACCTGTCTATTTATCACCTGGTCTGATCAAAATAGACTTAGGAAAGCATTTTAATAAATTCATGTAATTTATTAAAATGGTGAGAGATAACCTTTAAGCGTAACAAACTGTATTTATTAAAACCGGTAGAAATATTGATTACATAATTAAACAAACCATAATTTAAAACCTTGCCCGGAGCAAATCCTCCTTAGCCAGACATATTAACTGGTAATAAATCTGACAGAGGTTGGACGTAATAACAACACGGAGACGTGATTAGTGAATGGAGAAATGGAGAGGAAGAAGAATGGAACATGTACGTAGGTTATTGTAAGTGAAGTGGGTGAATTAGAGAATTAATGGAGTGAAATGGTATACGGGAGTGATTTACTGGAAGAGAATGAGATGAGGTGAGTGTGAGTGATTTTCAGGTTTTCTCCGTGCACTCGTATAAGGTTGCATGGATGGTTATTTTATAGAAGAAAGAAAACTACGTAGAGGATTTGCAGTTGATTGCCTCTGTTGATTTCTTCACTGATTGAAGCATTGATTGCTGGGGACAAGCTGATTAATTGCAGGGGACAAGCCGAAACGCGTGAGCAAATTAAGGTAGGCGGAGCAGATACGAGTTGTAGAGTCGGCGCGAAGAAGAAAACTGTTTCGGGCGTGTTTTTAGTCTTGACCGCCTGTAGAACCGCCTCTGTTTGGGCGGTTTCACTCACGTCCGCCTGAAGAACCGCCTGATTATGGGCGGTTGTGAATGTGGTGTCCGCCCCCATTTTGGGCGGTTGCCCTATGTCTTGTCCGCCAGTTCTTGGGCGGTTGCAAGGCATACACGTCCGCGCGGTTGTAGCTTGTGGTCGTCACTTGATTTCTTCAAACTTCGACCGGCTCTAGCTTCTTCGTTTGGACTCCGTTTTCTGAGCCGTTTGCGTCTATGTGTTCGTCTCTTCGTATACTTTACTCCCAGCTTGGTTTTCCTCATGTTAAACCAATAATTTTGTGAGATAAACAATAAAATATAAACTAGAGGAAAACTAACCGAAGTGGAGAAATGAGCAAGAAAAGTGCTAATATTATACATGAAATACACCTATAAAACATGCTCATTTGGACACTTATCACACCCCCACACTTATCTTTTTGCTTGTCCTCAAGCAAAACCACGTACCCAAGTAAGTAGGGAATGCTCAATACTAACAAATATTATTATGAAGGGTAGGATAAACATGATCTTTTTAACTTATTGAGGAGTGTGAAAAATTAACTGCTGGTGGCATAGGTGTGCTCAGGGTAAAAATAAAATATAGAGTTTCGGGGTATGATCTAAGGTACTTCAATGTTTCTTTTGTGTGACTCTGAGAACTTTTACCATGGCCAACTTCTCTCAAGAACGGTCATTGAGAAGAAAACAAAAGGAAAAATAGATTTATGCATTTGTTTCACTTTTGCATAAGAGATGAGAAAATATAGGCATCACGCCTTTATATTCAAGAACACTCAACCCTCTTTTGTTGGTTACCAATGGTGTCTCGCAAGTCCTTATTATTATTATTTTTTTTAACAGAGAAGCACCCCTTAGCAATCCCTAAGAGAGACAGAAAGAAACCCTGAGCAATAAAATCCAACCATTTGCAGATTATTTGTTCACACCGCATATAAAATGCTCCTCAAAAGTAATCAAAATTTTAAAATTTGTACCATTTATCCCACAATTCATAACAATATTTATTTTTAAAGAGAACAACCTACATTAGCAAGGTACATAATTTTAATTTTTGAACAATTGCAAGATAAGCAGAGAGAGTTAACAATTTAAGCACAAAATGCCCTAAAAAGGCTCTTCCCCCACACTTAAGTTCAAGCAATGCCCTCATTGCGTAGATAGAATAAAATTAATAGGGCATGCAATTAATAAAGGAAAGAGTGTACTCCCCAGATTTCGTAGAGTGTGTAGAGCTCCCCCACACTTGAGTGTTGCTGTGGAATGTCATGAATTAACCTGTAAAGAATATTCGACACAGCGAGAAGAACTCAAGTGAAGCCTGCATTTTATTATAACAAATAAAAGGGAAATATAGTACAAAAAAGAAAACAACATTAAATTAAAGGAAAGAGAAAAGATAGATAGTGGGATGCCTCCCACCGAGCTGCCCGGGTTTAACGTCTCTAGCTAGACGCATGTACGTCATTATCCCGGATCATAAATGAATGTTGACAATGGTAGTATCGGGAACAGGAAATTGGCAATATGTAGGACCGAACCACCTGGATCAAAACAAAGAATTACGGCAACAATTACAGTAGGAAAAGACAAACTCCACAAAACCTGGTTTTGAAGGAGGTGTTTGTTGCCATTAATATTGTATTGAAATCCGGGTGGTGGTGGTAGTGCTTCCTCAAACTGGAGAATGTAAACATTCTCCCTATGTTGTTTAGCCGTATGCATGGAAGATGGTAGTGGTGGTGTTTGCTCATAGTCGAGGATGTAAATTTTCTCCTCTGGAATGTAAATGAAGGTGGAAGTGGGCTTCAACGGGTGGGTTGGGTGGGCATTATTTTTCTTTGTCGAAGAGCCCAAATTTTCCAATGGATGATCCTTAGTGTGAATATCATCCTTTTCAAATTCAAGGATGAAGACATCCTTAACTGCGTTGAGTGGTTCAGGGAGAACTTCTGGGAAATTTGTATCTTCAAATTCTGACCCTGGATCAAATGGAAAGATGGCCTTCTCACTCAGCGAGCCGACTTCGAGTTTCCACCCTACTTCTTTGTTGCACAAGAGGGGAAGGCTGTGATCCTCCAGATGAAGATCAAAGTTGGATGGCTTTTCCTCTTCAAATTTGAGGATGTAATAATCCTCGTCTTCTTTGAGAGGCTCAAAGGAAGAGCCTTGGTTGAATTCAACTTCAGAGGGAGGTGGTTCCTCGAAGGTGATATTGGTATTTTGTTCGAATCTTCTGGCGGGAGCGAGCATTTCCTCCTCTTCATTCTCGAGGATGTAACAATCCTCATTGTCTGGGTATAGCACAGAGAAGGAGGGAAAATAACGGTAATTGACTTCAGAGGGAGGAGACTCCATGAAGTTGAGGTAGAAGTTATCCTCTGATGGCTTGTCTTCAAGCTCAAGCAGAAGGTTTGATACCGTTTGCTCATTTTCGAACGGGGGTGGTGGTATTGAGTAACTCAAATCCTCAGGTAAATCGTCCACTACATGAACCAGTTTGCTCTCAGGTTGCTGTGATGTAAGGTCTAGTGGACCTTCCATCATTTCGTTTATCGCAACTAATTTTGCATAGAGCTTCATTTGGTTCATATCGAGGTATTCTTCCTCAGCCTGCTGCTCCACTTCAGGGACCATTTCACTCTCGGGTTGTTGCTCCTTTTGAGCTAATGTGATGGGCTGGTCCACTACGTAAATTGCACCTGCAAACTCTTTTGGATTTGGATTGGTTTGTGAGGGGAATTTACCAGGGGGTCTTTGTTGAGTTAGAAGCTGTTGTATTTGGGACTGCAAGGCTGTTTGGTCTTTGCGCAGAGCTGCGACCTCTTCTTGCGTATCTCTGGACTTACCCATCATTGCCTTAAACATCTCTTGCATTTGAGACATATCAGACTCAGGATTCGAAGGAGGTTGAGTTGGTCGGCTCGATGAAGCTTCATTGCCATAAGGCTGTTGTTGATATTGCCTTTGGCCTCCTTGGAAATTGGACTGAGGTCTGTAGTTTTGGGATGTTTGTAGGGTATGTGGGTTCTGGATATTTCCGGTGTTTGAGTAGCTAAGATTGGATTGCATGTTACGTTGCCATGGTTGTCTGTATCCTGAATTGTTGGTGATGTAGTTTGCCTCCTCCGCTGCTTTTAATTCTTGTAGTTGGGGGCATTGTTCATAATCATGAGGCCCGCCACATTGCGTACAAGAATTAGTTGGAGATGGTTGGGATAGAGGAGCATAGCCTGGAGGGGTAGTAGGTGTTCGGGAAATCATCGACCTAGCTTGCTGAGGGAAGGAATTCATAGCCATCTGTTCAACCACTTTCTGTAGAGTGCTCACTTTTGTTGCTTGCTGAGCATTGCTTTCCATGAGTTGCTCATGGCTTTTCATTAATTGATCGAACTTGTTATCACTTTCCCCGACATGATATAATCCTGGAGTACCGCTCCTTGATCCACCGGAGGCCCAGTCTCTGATTTCCTCACAGAGAGACTCTATGCTGTTTAGAAATTGTGCTCCCGGCTTTTTCAGAACGTCAGCCCCTAACGAAGATAACACCATTGTTCTGCACGGACTGATCAAGCCCTTGTAGAACAATTGTGATACTTGTTCCTTCGTTAGACCGTGGTGAGGACAAGTGAGTAGTAGACCTTTGAAACGGTCCCAAGTTTCACAAATATTCTCCGACCCTGGTTGCTTGAAATTATAAATTTCAGCAATCATCTCCAAAGTTCGGCTCGGAGGTAGGAATTTGTCGTAGAACTTGGTGGCCATGTCGTCCCAGGTACCAATGGTACTTGGTGTTAACCTATGATACCACTTGCTCGCGTTTCCCGTCAGGCTGTGAGGGAATAATGACAATCTTGCATATTGAAGTACTGCGTCGGTTGCAGTAAGACTATTGGCATGTTGCAAGAATTTTGTAACATGTAACAGGGCTTCGTCCGGACTGGTGCCATCAAACATGCCCAATTCCTTCACACATCGAATCTGATGATATGGCTTCAGCTTCTGCCACTCATCGTATTCGGATGGGCTGAGGTGAGGAAGGATGATAGCAGGCTGTTGTCCTTGGTTAGACGGCCTGTTGATATTTCGAACCGTTGCTGTGTAGCTTGCCATGTTAGCTTCCGGGTCAGAATCTATCACTGTGGTGGTATTTCGTTGAGTTCGTCTCTGCCTTAGGGTACGCAGAAAGGTTCTCTCGATCTCTGGATTATAACCAACCGTGTGATTATTAAAATTTTCTGGGAGACTGTTTGACCTGGTAAAAGGCATTCACCACTCAAAACAGAGAAAAGAACTGGTTATACGTTAGAATAATAAAAATGTTAGGAATTAGTAGACAGAAATTTAAAGTTAGTAGTTAGAGACAATGGAAAGAAATGACAATGGAACGAAATGACAATGGAACGAAATGACAGAAAATTTAAAGTTAGTAGTTAGAGAAAATGGAAAGAAATGACAATGGAACGAAATGACAGAAAATTTAAAGTTAGTAGTCGGATGTCCAAGTCAGATCAGAAGTTAGATGTCCAATGTCCAAGTCAGATGTCCGAGGGTATATGTCCGAAATTGGATTAACAGTTTTTTTTTATTTTTTTTATAAATTATCAGATTATTATAATGTAACAGGTGAATTAACCGGGGCTTAGGGACTAGATTAAATCAAGTCCCTGGCAACGACGCCATTTTGCAGAATGATATTTTATTGTGAGTTATTAGCACAGGTGAAATTGATAAAAGAAAGAAATTAATACTCAAAATATCCGTCGGGCTGCAAATTAAAACCCAGTCGTAGTAGTATAGAAGACAGAAGCGGCCGGGGTCAAACCGTGGGACTTAAAGTGAGTTAAAACAGTTCCTAAGCTTGTCACAAAAGGGGGGAAGTTAATTGACTTTTTTTAGAGAATTAAAAGAGCAGATTAAATTACTGAGTGCAGATGAATTAAATGGAACTCCGGGTTCAGGTTTTATATAATCTGATTAATTATGCTATCTCTACCGGTTTATATATTAGTTTGGCAAAATTCCTGTTATTATCCTAAGGACTAAGTCATAGACCCTTAAGAACTCGTTTACCAGAAAATGCTCGGTCTAATCAAGGTTCGAGCAATACTATGTAAACGGACGTTAAATTCGAGGAATTATAGTTGCATCTGTAAATACTAACTTATTAAATCATAATAAGATTTCTCCAGATTTACGGCTTAAATAACCTGTCTATTTATCACCTTGTCTGATCAAAATAGACTTAGGAAAGCATTTTAATAAATTCATGTAATTTATTAAAATGGTGAGAGATAACCTTTAAGCGTAACAACTGTATTTATTAAAACCGGTAGAAATATTGATTACATAATTAAACAAACCATAATTTAAAACCTTGCCCGGAGCAAATCCTCCTTAGCCAGACATATTAACTGGTAATAAATCTGACAGAGGTTGGACGTAATAACAGCACGGAGACGTGATTAGTGAATGGAGAAATGGAGAGGAAGAAGAATGGAACATGTACGTAGGTTATTGTAAGTGAAGTGGGTGAATTAGAGAATTAATGGAGTGAAATGGTATACGGGAGTGATTTACTGGAAGAGAATGAGATGAGGTGAGTGTGAGTGATTTTCAGGTTTTCTCCGTGCACTCGTATAAGGTTGCAGTGGATGGTTATTTATAGAAGAAAGGAAAACTACGTAGAGGATTTGCAGTTGATTGCCTTTGTTGATTTCTTCACTGATTGAAGCATTGATTGCTGGGGACAAGCTGATTAATTGCAGGGGACAAGCCGAAACGCGTGAGCAAATTAAGGTAGGCGGAGCAGATACGAGTTGCAGAGTCGGCGCGAAGAAGAAAACTGTTTCGGGCGTGTTTTTAGTCTTGACCGCCTGTAGAACCGCCTCTGTTTGGGCGGTTTCACTCACGTCCGCCTGAAGAACCGCCTGATTATGGGCGGTTGTGAATGTGGTGTCCGCCCCAATTTTGGGCGGTTGCCCTATGTCTTGTCCGCCAGTTCTTGGGCGGTTGCCCTATGTCTTGTCCGCCAGTTCTTGGGCGGTTGCCCTATGTCTTGTCCGCCAGTTCTTGGGCGGTTGCAAGGCATACACGTCCGCGCGGTTGTAGCTTGTGGTCGTCACTTGATTTCTTCAAACTTCGACCGGCTCTAGCTTCTTCGTTTGGACTCCGTTTTCTGAGCCGTTTGCGTCTATGCGTTCGTCTCTTCGTCTACTTTACTCCCAGCTTGGTTTTCCTCATGTTAAACCAATAATTTTGTGAGATAAACAATAAAATATAAACTAGAGGAAAACTAACCGAAGTCGAGAAATGAGCAAGAAAAGTGCTAATATTATACATGAAATACACCTATAAAACATGCTCATTTGGACACTTATCAGTCTCATGGCAAGTTGCTACATTCAGATTCCCGCTATAAAAGTTCGTTCAGGTGATCTGAGGTCACTTAGTGCCCTTCTTGTCGTTTTACTAGACTTATGTCTTTTAGTAATTAAGGCTAAGTTCGTATTAAGCGCTTGCCTTACGGTGTCCAAGTTGGATATCATCTTATCATCTTACACTTCCATCTCAACGCTTCATTCAACTTCTGTTGACTACGCCACCCGTTGATGACCAATCCTACTTGGGTGTTAATGAGTTAGAAAAACAGCATTAACTGTCATTCATCAATTTATTCGGCTCGACTATGCCCGCTCTATGGGGGTAGTCCTCTGAGCTTTCCTTTCCCAGGGTTGTACGTCTTTAATCCTTACTAGGTTATAGCTCACGCTCATTTCTTTTATCCTTGTTTCCGGGGTTTACTAACATCTTCATTGAAGAATGCTTACTACTGGTATTCTTAGTGATCAATCTGGGAGTCTTATCCCTTTCTTGTTGAAAGTCGTTGTGTCAACGTCTCCATTGTATTCCGTAATGCATTCCTTGTACGTTATCACTTACGTAGTGTTTTGCTCGCATTGTCGAGCGATCTCTTACGTTTTCCTCTCGGGGTTTGGGATTGATGTTCTCACCGCATGTCGGTTGCTGTTGTAGTAGGTTGTACCGTTGCTAATATTTATATCCTTTAGTATTCTGTCCAAGTTCAGCTCCCTACTGACTGGTGTATCCACTCATCTCATCATGGTCAGGCCGTCGGGCCTTTCCAAGGTCTTATTCTTCTGTTCTTATGGATTTACAATCTGGTATTAGTGTGTACTACAACTGTAGTGTTCTGTTATCTCGCCATGATGGCTTTCTGTGTAGCTTAACCGTAGTAGCACTTGCTATGGCAAGTGCGCCATGCAAGATGGGCTACCGGTACTGCGTGCGTCGGTAGTTGTACTTCCACCTATTTCTTTATATCTTTGGTAGCCCCAGGACTCCTTTAATGTTCTCTTATTTTCGGACAACTAGCCATTCGGCAGTTCCCTGGTTGGTTTGACAGTACTGTCGTTTATCAGGGTGTTCCTCATTCTGAGGGAACCCCTCGTTACTTCTTATATCTTAATCCTCGCTCCCGTCTTCACGTATTTTGTTGTGATTATTAAGTAATGATTTTCCTTTAGGCACTACATCGTAGTCCTATTCCAGTATACTGTTTGTATGTGTTTTCATCGTCGTCTGCGATATGTCGGCCAGGTTTGTAACCTTCCTCATTGTATGGGGTTTGGAGTCCCTGTTTCTAACTGGACTTTCCAGTAATCTTAACCCTCGTGCCTGTATTATCCACGGTTATGCTCATTCGGACCACTGTCCGGTGCTCATGTCGCTTAACCTTTCTTACCCATTGCACTCGTAGTGCTTTTCTTATCATTGGTATTGCGGTGTAACTCGACTGCGTAGCATGTCGACCCATGTTGCCGGTAATTTCCATTCTCTTACTGATAGAATTTCATTGGTAGCGCATGTT
Organism: Limonium bicolor; assembly: GCA_023374045.1. Taxonomy (NCBI): domain Eukaryota; kingdom Viridiplantae; phylum Streptophyta; class Magnoliopsida; order Caryophyllales; family Plumbaginaceae; genus Limonium; species Limonium bicolor. The sequence continues at coordinate 127,082,850 of CM041776.1, read as the reverse complement.
TCACTGATGCGCTCCATTAAAACGTTCAAGTTCTCATAATCTGTTGTTCAACAAGATGTTTCTCGCATTGCTTACTGTTAACTAACTACCAGATCGGGTTTTCCCGAGTAAGAGAAGGCTTTCTTCTCTCTGGCGTTTGTCCCCCATAATTCAAGCAAGGGATGTGGAGGGCGGGTCTAGGTACTATGGATATCCGGTGAACACCGGGAAGTCCTAGCTAACGCACCTCTCACTCTAACACTCAACCCTTAACCCATAACTCAATTTCAACCTCGGTATTCTCCTAAGTTCGGTAATTCTTATCTTCAGAGCGTAACTACGCTCTGATACCACTTTTTAACAACTCATCTCGATCCAATCATGGTTATCACAAACTTAACACCATATATACAAACTCTGCAGCGGATTCAAATACATACCAGGACCTTGCCACGGTCTGACTACAGAATATACCGAACATCAGTACATACGAATCTTAACCAAATATATAACCTTCTTACAATCCCCTCACAACCTATACATTTACTAATTCAAATTGCCATACGAGTGTACATGCACAACTCGTAGGCCACACTTAACCCATAACGCTTGTACCCCTTCTTACTCTCGCGATGGCCGCCTGCTGACGTTCACCTGTGTAGTAAAAACAGCCCCCAAAGGGGGTCAGCACGAATGCTGGTACGATCCTCTCATGGCCCCCAAGCTAACGTGGCTACGACGACTAATTGTCGATAGCATGGAGGTTGATTAGATGCACAACATAATGGAAGGTGCAATAAACAACAAACCAATAATGAACAATCAAAGTTCAAACACAATGAACGACTTAAATGCGTTCCCTTAATTAGAGAGTTAATTATTTAACTCCTTAAGTTATGTTTCCGCTTAATCTTAGTCCATCCTTATCGTACCTCAATCTTAGTCTTAGAAAACAACCATCCTTTAAAAAGGAATGGAAGTAGCTTATCTCAGTCTTATAATACAACCATCCTTTAAAAAGGAATGGTTGCAACTTATCTCAAACCTTATCTTAATCTTAGAATACAAACCACTCTTTAAATAGAAATGATTGTACCCTATCTCAATGTTTATTTTTGTCGGGTCAAAAGCAACCCTAGCCAATGAGCTATTAACTCCATTGGTTGAATAAACAACTTATCTTATACTTTAGGATTTAGGTGATCCTACCGCACCATCTTAATGCCACCTACCTTGGACTGTATGTCCAATGTAGCTGAGCCGGCAACCGACCCTAGGCTACAAGTCCGAAGACAAGTCCTTAAGCGGAAGTCGGATCTGCTATAGATAACGACCCCCTTTTTCCTTAGCATGCATGACCGGAGTCAGTCCCGGGTTCCCCACTCCCCCCTTAACTTCCAGTTAGTAGAAGTCTCAAGACAATGTTTGTTGGTTAACCTCTTTCGGTTTATAACAAACTAATATTAGGGAGCGTTCCTTAGTCTCACTCAATTCCTTACTAAACGTTGGTTTGTAAGTTCTCACGGTATGTTATGTTAGTTTTCAAACATCACACAACAATACAATAAACATAATGTTCCGGTTGCATGCTTTATCTTGTTTAGTGAGCACAAAAAAACAAATAGCACACAAGCCGAGGGACACCTCGTTAGCAAGCAGGTCACAAGAAGAACTGTATCGTTCACCGTTGGTCGTTCGGTTGCTTACTCTCTTCCGGAGTCCACATACTCAAGCCCTAAAACATTCATTCAGTTTTAGGTTGTTAATCACTTAACTTAATTCAACTTATCTAACTTACTTAACCCATAATGATTCCCACCTAACACCTCTTAAGTTCTTATAAACTTAATCTTAAGTGAATCACTTCTCCTCATAACTTATACTTATTCACCAACTTAATTATCATTGTTACCCACCAAACATGTCTTAAACAATCTTATATTACCATTGCATATCAATTCCCACCATTAGATATCATTTCCTAACCATAAACAAAGTTTTTGGTCAAAACAGCACCGCGTCCGAACTTGTGTCCGAGCTTACCAAGTTCGGACGCAAGTCGAGACTCAAAAGGGTGCAACCAGACGTGTGTCCGAACATGTGTCCGAACTTCCCTAAGTTCGGACATGGGTCGAGGAAAAATCAAAGGAAGAATTTCAAGTGTCCGAACATCTAAGTCCCGACGGTAGTTCGGACTCTAGCCGAGACTCAAAAATTCTGATCACAACAGGGCATGTCCGAGCTTCCAAATTCGGACGGAAGTTCAGACAGGCCAGAATATTCATCTTCTACACCCTTAAACACTTATCTCCTTTCTTGCAAAAATTCCCAACTCTTCCACAAGTGTCCCATTTTGTCTTAATACCATATAGGCACTTAAACTCACCTTAGAACATCCTTTAAAACCTCCTTAACCATTTTCTCAATCCTTACAAAAATTTCAAACACTTGTTACTTATTTCCTTATTTTTCCAACATGTTATTTTTGTCTAAAACTCTAACCATCCAAAGTGTTTCCTTCCCAATCAATATAACTTCTCCTTAAGCATTATTGCATCCCCAATTTGCTTGCCAAACATTCCAAGGTTACCTTGCATGTCCATACACAATTCCTTTCTTTTCCTTTTTCTACTCATCAACCTAAACTCATGAACTTACCTATGCATTTCTCCCCATCTTCTTAGCACCTTAACCTTGTTCTTCTTTACCTTAACTATCCTACACCCTCCTTGGACATTTCCATCTCCTTTTACTCACTTACTCACCATTCTCATGATCATACGCTCTTTTACATTCCTAGTCATTTTCCTTGACATTTGGCAACATTCTCCCACACCTTTCTCTTCCATCACCTAAGTCCACTCATTAACATCTAAACTAAACCTCATTAGTCCACTACTAGCATCATCACACTTACACAAGCTATCCAAACTCCTCATTGTTTTATTCTCTAGTTCATACCTAAATCACCTTAAAGCATTATACACCTTTCCATCCAAATCTTTGCTCAAGTCTTACCATTCCTCCTACCTTGACTTTGGTGGGTCTAATACACCCATCTACCCTCTAATTCCTCCTAGACATCTCTAGGTCATCCTAAACCTCGAGAACTCCTTAGTTAACTCATTTCCACTCAAACTCCTTATATTGGTCCTAAGTAAACCCTAGGTCATATTAAATCATAACCATCACTTAAACCCTTTGTTTTCTACTCAAATTTCGCCATAGCTTCCCTAGTATTTATCATGCCCAAATGCATTGTTTTCCTCATTCAACCAACTCACACACATCAAGTCCTTTTCATCTTATTTTCTCACCCAAATCAACTCATTCACAACAAACTCAATATAGTGCAATAATCTTAAATTGCATAGCACCAAGGCTCTTAAATGACATGGCTCTTAGGCCCTTAAATGACTTAAACTTAAACACTAAATTTCCCACATATATAAGCTTTCAACCTGCAAATACACCCATCAATGTCATAGTAGTTTTAATGCTCTTAAAATCCTCTTAAACTTAATTACTAACTCATTCCCATTGGCTCCTTAGTCACAAGTTCATAAGCTTGTTTAAATTCTTTTTCCTAGGTTATATAACCCATTACTTAATGTAAGCTTTAAGCTACATTAGTACTTATATAAATACCACCCCTTAAAACTTAAACCACCCTTAGGTAAGTAATTTACCTTGTTTTTCTCAAGTTTCCCTCAACTTTCTCCTTAGGCTTCTTCCCTTGGAAATCTCGGCCACCATTTAAATTTCCCTTGCCAATGTTCTAATCAATATACATTGGCTCTCATGAGTGCTAAATAATACATTAACCTTAAGGAGTAAACCCTAGGTTAAAAATGTGTTCTAAGGTATTGACATGAATGTTTTACCTTGGAGTCTTATGATAGGCTTGGATATGAATCAAGAAGGACCTCCTCTAGCCCTTGGAGAATAGAATCAAGCTATAACAATGGATAAAACAAGGCTCCATGAGAAGGTAATTTTCGGTCATGGTGAGGAAGTGATGGAAACAAGATTTTTCTTACATTTTCTTTACCTTAAGAGGATGGAGAAGCTAATGAACTCTTCAAACTTGATTTTCCTCCATCAATGGAGATTTCCCATGGCTCCAAAATGAAGTTTTTCCAATTTTGTAAAGATAGAAAGCTAGAGCTTGAGCTAACTAAGAATAATCTATGCTCACTTTTTGATTTGGAGCTAAAATGAGTAACTTATGGACATTTGAAGATGGAACAAGTATGGAGCTGGTTGGGCACGGTTTGAAACAGAGAGAACAAGAAGAAAACTGCGGAAGAAGAAGGGGAAATGAAGAAAAGAGGATAGAGGTAGGCTAATAAGGATATTTGCTTTATAAAAGCAATTAGTAACTTTCTTTACTCATCTCTTCTTTTTCCCTTATTTGATGAAGTCTATGGTGACTCATCCTTATAAAACCAGCCCCCTCTTTATAATCAAGATATTTATGGTCTTGGTTGACCAACTAATTCACTTATGTTGACTAAAACTTAAACTAGTCACTATTTGGCACTATTCACAAATTAGTCCGCATATTTCTGAAATTTTTGATTTCCCATTGATTTAGACCTCCTAATGTGATACTAATTAGTACACATATTGATTAAAGAGTAATGATGGACATTTAGCCACTCAAAACTCAATTCTAAGACAATTTCTCAAAAATGTGCTTTAAGACTTCTTAAAGCACATTTTGTGTTTTAACTTGTTTTCAAGCTTGGTTTTCTTTGGTAATTGGTTTAAAATGACCATTAGAATATTACTAAGGTCTTAGCATGATATTTGGGTACTCACCCAAGTCTCTCCAAGCTTAGAGCACATTTTTGCGCTAATTGCCCTTAAGGCATTTTCTTGTGTTTTCCTTGGTTTAAATTGTCTACCAATCTTTCTAAGGCATATTTTAGCCTTACCACATCATAAATCGATGTTTACTTAGCATACTTAGGTCTGGGGTGTTTCACTTTTCAATTTATAGTATGAGCTACGGTCGAGCCGTGCATCTTGTATATAATGTAGAAAGATTCCTGTTATTATTGATTCACAAATTATCGGTAGTACATACACGATCTTTTATTGTCTGTTCATCAAGTACACTACTGTAGGGTTCCCGTTAAGGTTTCTAACAAGGTACAATTTTCTTACAATTCCACATGTTCTTGCGGTTTATAAAACAACTCATGTGAATATTAGTATAATGTTTCTACTCTTTATATTCTACCATACATATAGGCAGGTTCTCGTTTAATATAGTTGGTTTGAATTCATAAAGAAATACTTAAAGTCGATCCTTCCCTTCAGATGGCAATAAGGCCATAACATAGAAGGTAGCTTGTAAATACTGTCATTATAGATATATGTCTCTTGATCTCATATTTAATTTATTATCATGACTCATGGTATAATAACAGTTAGTATTTCCTTCATAGTTGACTATTTTTCCGACATACGCGGAGTCGTTTTAGCTATTAAATCTCTTCAGGATAGCTTGGTTATTTTTAACCTTTTAACTTACATCCTCAACATCCAATATATTCTTTTAGACAGATCATGCATTAGAAATAGGAACAAATATTTACTTATCACAGAGATATTGGTGACCACTTGTTTAATACCCCAGATCTAAAAATGGTGATTAAATTACTCTAATATGATTATTAAAGGCCTGATAGTGCCTAGAGAGTATTGGTATAGAGAATAAAACCAAAAGAAAAGAGAAAATGCGTAAAACGCGAAAAACACAAAAACACGCATTAAATGAATAAAGGAGAAATATGATCTCGTTAGGGTCCGAGATGGACTCCTAAGGCTTAATTATGCCTAATTAATATGTGGGAATAATTCCCGAAGAAAACGGATCCAAATAATGGATTAAAAATGCTAACAGAGTTTTATAGCACGCTTTTCGAGAGAACCCGAAAACGCTACTTTAAGTGGTCAAACGGACCCGTAAAAATTATAGTTGATTAAATAACTATAATTAAGTATTAATGGAAGCTTAATAACCATTAAAAATGAGGAAACATGAAAAATTCGAAAAACGGACCCAGTGAGTGAATAGTGTAAAAACCGGGAAGTTGTGGGGCGTTAATGTAATAAGTAAAAATTAAACCCCCTTGTAATATATATGTGTCCGGTTATTTAAATACAGTGGGCTCGTTTAATTTTTTCCATAGCAGCCCTCTGATTCCTAATACACTATCAGACAAGAAAAATAAAGTAAGGGGTGAATAGTGTTAAAAGGGATATTTTACCCTCTCTCTTCTATTCTCTGATTCACACGTTTTTCCCCCTTCCAAACTGGGTCTTCTTCTTCCTCTGCATACCATGGCGATTTGTTAAGAGAACAAACAGCACTCACCTTCTCCTTCCCTTATCTTGCTCAAATCAACACCAAATCACACAAGAATACCACCGTTGGATTCCTCTTGTTCAGGGCAACCTTTTCCACCCTTCAAAAACTTAAAACCCTCATTTTCATTTCCATGACCGTAGCCTCTGATGAAGCTTGAAGAGGTGTTTTTGAGTCTCCTTCTTCTCCTTAATACTCCAAGGTAAAAAGGAAACCAAAAGCTCCATGTTTACTAGCTTATTCTTGCAGAAAAAAAAATTGAATTCCCACGTGAACTCTTTCTTCAATTTTTCCAGCCAGTTTCCTTGGTCTTTTGAGAAGCTGGAAATCTACACGTTTGGTTGCCAAACTCTCCATTGGTATACTTGAAGGTAAACTCCAAACTAAGCCCTAAACTAGCTCTTGAAAAATTCTAGTTTAGTGTGGGATCAGTGAATTAATTAGCTTATTTGGTACGGAATGGAATGTGATAGTAGCTAGCAATCTAAACTCCATTGTTTGGTGAGAAAACAAGAAGAGGAAGAGAGAACAAGAGAAGGAGGAAGAAGGGAAAAGAAAACAGAAAAAAAAACTAGCAAGGTAATGGTTTGCCTTAAGTTGGTTTGTTCTCTATAAAACTCATTTTTGAACGTAAATAGTGACCATGAAGTAGTGTAGTTTTGATACTACAATATTGTTTGCTGAATGAGGAAGTTTTAATGTTGTTTGGGGGTGCAAAACAAACATAGAAAGTGAGCAAGTATTGTGTGATAACAGAGAGGGATTAAATGTGCTGCTGTAAGGATTTTTACGCTTATGTAACAGGGATGTAAACTGATGTTTGTGAGCTGTTGTAGTGTGGAGAGAATGTTTAGAATGTGGGTAAGCTATGTCAAAATTTGTCTAGGAAACTAAGGCCTTGATTGTGTCACAGCGTGGAGTAGAAGGAAGGAAAGAAAAGATTGGAAACTACAACAGAAAGAAGAACTAGGAATCTGTAACAGAGAAGAAAATTACAGTGGAAATGGTGTAGTTGTGCATGAATTCAGTGATAAGTTTTGTCCATGGTTTAAGGAGGTTAAGAGCTTGATTAAGGTGTTAAAATATGTTGGATTACATGTGGAATGATTAGGAAGAGATTGGGTATGAATTAGGGGTTGAAAAGAGGTCAAAAACTATAAATTTTGACAGTTCCAGGAGTGGTCCGGGTTTGCAAATCGGTACGCAAACCCGGACCATAGCAAAAACATGGCAGAAGGTCATCCAGGGGTGGTCCGGGTTTGTAAACCCGGACACAAACCCGGACCACATGAAAAATGCGACAGAAACTGATTCCAGTGTTTGGTCCGGGTTTGTAAACCTGGACACAAACCTGGACCAGGCAAAAAATGTGACAGAATGTATTTTAAAGTGTCCTGATGATGAGGAAATGAATGGTAATGGTTTTAGGTGATGTTTAGGCCTTTTTTGGTGACTAATAAAGGTCCTAAGAAGTGTAAACAAGTTTGAGAAGTGAGTGAGAAAGTTGTGAGTTAAGAACACAAGAACTAAACTAGGATTAACGGGATAACGGGGTTAAGTACGGGAGTATTAGTTTTACATACCGTAACACCTTAATGTTAATATAAACATTTGAATGTTATCAGTGGACCAAGTGCGAACCGTGCATGGTGAGATCACACGGTAAAGCTAACCCCGGTGAAAGGTATGATTTTCTCATACTCCACGTGCTAACCGAGTTACGTTGATTTGTGTGTTTGTATGCCGGCTTAATCAAGACTAAAGAATGAAAATAATCCCTTGTTTGATTATGTATGTCTTGTTGTATGTTGAATGAGCTAACATACCTGTGTGCCGGTGTGGTCTAACATAGAGTAAAGACCGACTCATAGTGGAGTATCGTTTGGTTAGAGACCCATAGATCGGGTCGACGCTTATGATAACGAAAACGTGCAAACACACAAACTATCCGTTAAAGTATAACGATAACGCAAACATACGAACTCCCTAGAATGTGAGGAGATGTGCGGGTGGAGTAATTACCCGATAACGGTTAGTAAACCATAATGACACAACCCATGAAACTAATGAGAGTGGAAAGATAAGTGAATCTCCTTCAAGAGGATGAAGATAGTTCGAAGATGAAAACTAGTAAAGAAGGTAAAGAGACCTAAGGGATTAGTAGCTCCTTGAGACATGGTCGACCTCCTAAATGAGGATTTTACCCGATATAAGAAAATAACCGAAAGTATGAGTAAGTGAAATGTATGGGTAACTCTTAAAACCTAAGAATAACCGAAAATAAGTAATGCTCCCAAAGTCATTAGAAACATCGAGAGTGATGTTTCTAGACTAATATTCATAATATTATTAAACTCCGAGAGAGGAGTGTAGGGGAATGTAAATAGTCCGAGAGTAGTCCGACCTAAGTGATAAGAGATAGGAACTAAGAGAAAGTTCCGTGAGCTAGTTGAACCTTCCCACCATGCTAGACCCATAGTAGGGTCGAAACCGGGGAAGTAAGACTATGCTCGAGAGCCATGAGTTTGGCTTGAGTATGTAATAAGAGTAACAAGCGTGACGTATGAGACTATAGTGTCTCGAGAATCTATAAGAGCTTGAGTAAAAATAACCGAGAGCATGGGTGAGATAATGAGTATAAGTAACCCGGGAGAATGGGTGAGTACAGAATGAATAGCCCAAGAGAATGGGTGTGTATAAGAGTAAGTAACCCGAGAGAGCGGGTGAGTTATTGAATGAGTAACCAAGGCAAGTGAGGTATAACCCTCAAGGCCAAAGTGTAAACAGATACAACTAACAACCTTGTTATGTTAGTTAGGATTTGTGTTCCATGATTGGATGTAGATTCCTTGAGCATTACATGTACTTATTGTATTGCTATGATGCATGTTGTTTGACTAAAATGAACTCCATGTATATCCGACAAAGTGGTCGGCGTACCCCGGTTAGCGCTCGGGGTATGCGAATTTCATATGCAGCTTTAAGCTGAGCCCCTAGGGGCATCGTTTTTATTCTCAGGTACACCGAAGACGAACCATACGAGAGTAGGACGGGGTCGGTGGTAGCGTGGGTAGTTAGATTGTAATTACTTATACATTTGAATGAGGTGTAAGTCCGAGTATGTTGTCGGCATCCGTATATTGTAGACTCGGTATAGCAAAGTGATGGGTTGAGTTTGTATTTTTATTGAGTACTCGGTTGTTCCAGTTCATTAGACCGTTATGGTATGTAAGGAAGGCCTGGTTAGCCACATGGGTGGCTAACGGCGTTGTTTCACCCCTCGTTGTACTTAGAGTTCCGCTATGTGAGCAAGAGTAATTAGTGACGGTTAAGAGGTAATGACGAGATTAACGGTTGGGGTGTTACAAAAATGGTATCAGAGCGAAGTATCACTCTGATGACTGGAAATACCGAGCATAGGAGATACCGAGTTAGGAACTAGAGACTTAGGGCTATGGGTTGAGTGGTAGCGTGAGAGATGCGCTAGTTAGGAACTTCCAGTATGATCTGGATACCTACAATACCAGACCCGCCCTCCACAAACCCCGTATTTAAAAGCTTGGGAAGGAACGCCAGAGAGACGGGGAATCCGATCTGGCACTTAATTATTATTTCGATATGAACCAGAATCTGTCATGTGGTAGATCCCGAGAACCGGAGATCCCAGAGACGGATCCCACTGGAACGACAATAACCGCACACAATGGCGGGAGATCGAGAAATCCTAATCCAAGGAGACCGAAATCTGCGGCAGCCTGGGGCGACATGCTTAGCAGTCGCGAGAACCCAGCTGGTCGAGCAGCAGTAAGAAGGATGCACCAATCGTGCGACAAGACGGACTCATAAGAACTAACGAGAACCGGGACACATGTCTATGGACCGCCATAGTTAAATAATACCACCAACGGTATACCCATTACTAAGAATCTAGTCAAAGGTAGATGCACCCACCCTGCCACACCCAAAGAGATTGCAATACTTAACTGATACAGCTTAGACAGCTACGAGCATAACTACGGGATACCCGAATAGGACTACAGAAGTAGTACCTAAATAAGTTAAACCTCGGTAACCACAGTAAAGACGTGGGAACGAGCAACGAGGAAAGCATATAATTAAGTAATTAAGGAACTCCGAGAGTGGAGGAGAACCTAAATGAATGACTGTAACACCCCAACTCAATCCAATTGTGGTCTCGCAACTTAACAGCATATATATATACATGTCACAGCGGAATTCTTTACAATCCAGGACCTTGCCATGGTCTGACTACAGAATATACCGAACATTAGTACAACAATCTTAACCATATACATATCCTTCTTACAACCCCCTCATCCTATACATCTTACTAACTCAAATTGCCATACGAGTGTACATGCACAACTCGTAGGCCACACTTAACCCTTAACAACTGTATCCTCTTCTTACTCTCGCGTCGGCTGCTTCCTGATGTACCTGTGTAGTAAAAACAGCCCCAAAGGGGGTCAGCACGAATGCTGGTACGATCCCCTCATGGCCCCCAAGCTAACGTGGCTACGACGACTAATTGTCGATAGCATGGAGGTTGATTAAATGCACAACATAATAGTAAATGCTATAAACAACAATCCATATATGAACAATCAAAGTTCACACATAATGAACGACTTAAATGCATTCCCTTAATTAGAGAGTTAGTTATTTAACTCCTTAAGTAAGTTCCCTCTTAATCTTAGACCAACCTTATCTCACCTCAATCTTAGTCTTATCTTAATCTTAGCAACAACCATCCTTTAATAAGGAGTGGATGTCACTTATCTTAATCTTAATTATACAAACCATCCTTTAAAAAGGAATGGTTGCAACTTATCTTAATCTTATCTTAATCTTAATCTTAACAATACAAATCACCCTTTAAAAAGGAATGATTATAACTTATCTTAATCTTAACTTAATTAATCTTAACAATACAAATCAGCCTTTAAAAAGGAATGATTGTAACTTATCTTAATTAACTTATTCTCAGAATACAAACCGTTCCTGGAGGGGAATGGTTGTAGCCTAAGTCCAAACCTAGGATTTAGGTGATCCCACCGCACCATCTTAATGCCACCTACCCTGGACGGGAATCCAGCGTAGCTGAGCCGGCAACCGGCCCTAGGCTACAAGTCCGAAGACAAGTCCTTAAGCGGAGGGCGGATCTGATTCAGATACCATCCCCCTTTTTCCTTAGCATGCATGACTGGAGATCGGTCCCGGGTTTCCTCCCTCAAGTTCCAGTTAGTAATAGTCTCAAGACCATGTTCGTTGGTTAACCTCTTTCGGTTCATATCGTCCCTTATTAGGGGCGTTCCTTAGTCTCACTCAATTCCTTACTAAACATTGGTTAGTAAGTTCTCACAGTATGTTGTGTTAGTTTTCAAACATCACACAACAATACAATATATATAATATGTTCCGGTTGCATGCTTTATCTTGTTTAGTGAGCACACAAAACAAATAGCACACAAGCGAGGGACACCTCGTTAGCAAGCAGGTCACAAGAGAACTGTACCGTTCACCGTCGATCGTTGTTTGATTATCCTTCCTCGGGGTCCCAATTCACAAACCTAAATCATTCATTCATTTTAGGTCATTAGTTATTTGCACCTTACTTAACTCACTTAGTCTCTAAAGATTCCCATACAATAACCTCTCAAGTCTTAGCCACTTAGCTTACAAGCTTAACTTTAAATATTAATATTTATACTTAACTTAACTTAAGCCTTTAAGTTCTTAGGGTCACAATCATTACCACCCTACCAAGGTATACCTTATCACCATTTATCATTCTTAGAATTCAAAATTTCTTTTTTTTTAAGTGTTAAGGGCCGTCCGACCCACCTTTGGGTCGGACCATTCCAGTAACTTTCGGGTTTGGAAAACCCTAATGTCCGACCACGTCCGACCCACCAACTGGGTCGGACCATTCCAGAAACTTTCCGTCTTCTAAAACCTCCCATGTCCGACCCACGTCGACCCAACCTTCTGGGTCGGGACATTCAGAAACTTATACTGCCCTCTCAAACTCACCCGTCTGACCCATGTCCGACCCAAGACCTCTGGGTCGGACCATTCCAGAACCTTTCCCTGGTGTTAAACAGAGGCCGTCCGACCCAAACTTGGTCGGACCCTGGGTCGGACGCCACTAAAACATGCCCAAACTTTGCCAAATCTTCACTAAACCTTTCCTCAAGCCATCCAATGTGTTCTAACATCATTTAGACCCTTAAACCACCTTAGAGCATCCTCCAAACACATTAAATCATTCACCAAGATTCACCTTAATCATTATACATTTTCCTTGTAATAATGCTAAACTTGTAATGCTTTCCTCAGGTTTCTAGGTGGTGGTTCATACCTAATGTAACCACTATGCCAAATGTTTTCCTCACCACTATAACATCATCTCCCAAGCATCTTTCACCACCGAAAATTCTTTTATGCATTTACTTAAAGTTCCTTCACAAGCTTAAGCTTCCCTCCATCAACACCTTATTTCCTTCCTAGTTGTTTACCAACAACCTAAGTCCTAAATACTCAATTACATTCTCTTGATTCCTAATCCTTCAAAGTAATGCCTAAGTCATTATAACTCGTTATAACATTTATCTCACCCTTTTCATCAAGACCTCTAAGACTTCCTAGTACTTCCTTAGTCATTATATTCCCTTAGGACATATCTTAATCACCTTAAGCATTATACCTTCTCCTTAAACTTATGCACAAGTCTTACATTCCTCATATCATGATTTTGGTGTGTTCAAAAACACTCACCAATCCTCTAATTCATCATAGACATCTCTAGATCATACTAAACCTCAAGAACTCCTTAGTTAACTCATTCCCATCAAATTCCTCATAGTGATTCCTATTAAATCCTAGGTCATATTAATTCACCACCATCACCTAAACACTTATTTTCTACTCAAATTTTGCCATGGCTTCTCTAGTATCTTATCATGCCCACACACAGTGTTTTCCTCATTCAACCTTCTCACACACACATCAAGTCTTCTCATCATCTCATCACCAAACTAACTCATTCACAACAAACTCAATATTGGCAATAATCTTAAATTGCATAGCACTAAGGCTCAAATGACATGGCTCTAAGGCCCTTAAATGACTTAAACTTAAACACTAAATTTCCCACATATATAAGCTTTCAACCTGCAAATACACCCATCAATGTCATAGTAGTTTTAATGCTCTTAAAATCCCTCTTAAACTTATATTACTAACTCATTCCCATTGGCTCCTTAGTCACAAGTTCATAAGCTTGTTTAAATCTTTTTCCTAGGTTATATAACCCATTACTTAATGTAAGCTTTAAGCTACATTAGTACTTATATAAATACCACCCCTTAAAACTTAAACCACCCTTAGGTAAGTAATTTACCTTGTTTTTCTCAAGTTTCCCTCAACTTTCTCCTTAGGCTTCTTCCCTTGGAAATCTCGGCCACCATTTAAATTTCCCTTGCCAATGTTCTAATCAATATACATTGGCTCTCATGAGTGCTAAATAATACATTAACCTTAAGGAGTAAACCCTAGGTTAAAAATGTGTTCTAAGGTATTGACATGAATGTTTTACCTTGGAGTCTTATGATAGGCTTGGATATGAATCAAGAAGGACCTCCTCTAGCCCTTGGAGAATAGAATCAAGCTATAACAATGGATAAAACAAGGCTCCATGAGAAGGTAATTTTCGGTCATGGTGAGGAAGTGATGGAAACAAGATTTTTCTTACATTTTCTTTACCTTAAGAGGATGGAGAAGCTAATGAACTCTTCAAACTTGATTTTCCTCCATCAATGGAGATTTCCCATGGCTCCAAAATGAAGTTTTTCCAATTTTGTAAAGATAGAAAGCTAGAGCTTGAGCTAACTAAGAATAATCTATGCTCACTTTTTGATTTGGAGCTAAAATGAGTAACTTATGGACATTTGAAGATGGAACAAGTATGGAGCTGGTTGGGCACGGTTTGAAACAGAGAGAACAAGAAGAAAACTGCGGAAGAAGAAGGGGAAATGAAGAAAAGAGGATAGAGGTAGGCTAATAAGGATATTTGCTTTATAAAAGCAATTAGTAACTTTCTTTACTCATCTCTTCTTTTTCCCTTATTTGATGAAGTCTATGGTGACTCATCCTTATAAACCAGCCCCCTCTTTATAATCAAGATATTTATGGTCTTGGTTGACCAACTAATTCACTTATGTTGACTAAAACTTAAACTAGTCACTATTTGGCACTATTCACAAATTAGTCCGCATATTTCTGAAATTTTTGATTTCCCATTGATTTAGACCTCCTAATGTGATACTAATTAGTACACATATTGATTAAAGAGTAATGATGGCATTTAGCCACTCAAAACTCATTCTAAGACAATTTCTCAAAAATGTGCTTTAAGACTTCTTAAAGCACATTTTGTGTTTTAACTTGTTTTCAAGCTTGGTTTTCTTTGGTAATTGGTTTAAAATGACCATTAGAATATTACTAAGGTCTTAGCATGATATTTGGGTACTCACCCAAGTCTCTCCAAGCTTAGAGCACATTTTTGCGCTAATTGCCCTTAAGGCATTTTTTGTGTTTTCCTTGGTTTAAATTGTCTACCAATCTTTCTAAGGCATATTTTAGCCTTACCACATCATAAATCGATGTTTACTTAGCATACTTAGGTCTGGGGTGTTTCACTTTTCAATTTATAGTATGAGCTACGGTCGAGCCGTGCATCTTGTATATAATGTAGAAAGATTCCTGTTATTATTGATTCACAAATTATCGGTAGTACATACACGATCTTTTATTGTCTGTTCATCAAGTACACTACTGTAGGGTTCCCGTTAAGGTTTCTAACAAGGTACAATTTTCTTACAATTCCACATGTTCTTGCGGTTTATAAAACAACTCATGTGAATATTAGTATAATGTTTCTACTCTTTATATTCTACCATACATATAGGCAGGTTCTCGTTTAATATAGTTGGTTTGAATTCATAAAGAAATACTTAAAGTCGATCCTTCCCTTCAGATGGCAATAAGGCCATAACATAGAAGGTAGCTTGTAAATACTGTATTATAGATATATGTCTCTTGATCTCATATTTAATTTATTATCATGACTCATGGTATAATAACAGTTAGTATTTCCTTCATAGTTTGACTATTTTTCCGACATACGCGGAGTCGTTTTAGCTATTAAATCTCTTCAGGATAGCTTGGTTTTTTTAACCTTTTAACTTACATCCTCAACATCCAATAATTCTTTTAGACAGATCATGCATTAGAAATAGAACAAATATTTACTTATCACAGAGATATTGGTGACCACTTGTTTAATACCCCAGATCTAAAAATGGTGATTAAATTACTCTAATATGATTATTAAAGGCCTGATAGTGCCTAGAGTATTGGTATAGAGAATAAAACCAAAAGAAAAGAGAAAATGCGTAAAACGCGAAAAACACAAAAACACGCATTAAATGAATAAAGGAGAAATATGATCTCGTTAGGGTCCGAGATGGACTCCTAAGGCTTAATTATGCCTAATTAATATGTGGGAATAATTCCCGAAGAAACGGATCCAAATAATGGATTAAAAATGCTAACAGAGTTTTATAGCACGCTTTTCGAGAGAACCCGAAAACGCTACTTTAAGTGGTCAAACGGACCCGTAAAAATTATAGTTGATTAAATAACTATAATTAAGTATTAATGGAAGCTTAATAACCATTAAAAATGAGGAAACATGAAAAATTCGAAAAACGGACCCAGTGAGTGAATAGTGTAAAAACCGGGAAGTTGTGGGGCGTTAATGTAATAAGTAAAAATTAAACCCCCTTGTAATATATATGTGTCCGGTTATTTAAATACAGTGGGCTCGTTTAATTTTTTCCATAGCAGCCCTCTGATTCCTAATACACTATCAGACAAGAAAATAAAGTAAGGGGTGAATAGTGTTAAAAGGGATATTTTACCCTCTCTCTTCTATTCTCTGATTCACACGTTTTTCCCCCTTCCAAACTGGGTCTTCTTCTTCCTCTGCATACCATGGCGATTTGTTAAGAGAACAAACAGCACTCACCTTCTCCTTCCCTTATCTTGCTCAAATCAACACCAAATCACACAAGAATACCACCGTTGGATTCCTCTTGTTCAGGGCAACCTTTTCCACCCTTCAAAAACTTAAAACCCTCATTTTCATTTCCATGACCGTAGCCTCTGATGAAGCTTGAAGAGGTGTTTTTGAGTCTCCTTCTTCTCCTTAATACTCCAAGGTAAAAAGGAAACCAAAAGCTCCACGTTTACTAGCTTATTCTTGCAGAAAAAAAAATTGAATTCCCACGTGAACTCTTTCTTCAATTTTTCCAGCCAGTTTCCTTGGTCTTTTGAGAAGCTGGAAATCTACACGTTTGGTTGCCAAACTCTCCATTGGTACTTGAAGGTAAACTCCAAACTAACCCTAAACTAGCTCTTGAAAAATTCTAGTTTAGTGTGGGATCAGTGAATTAATTAGCTTATTTGGTACGGAATGGAATGTGATAGTAGCTAGCAATCTAAACTCCATTGTTTGGTGAGAAAACAAGAAGAGGAAGAGAGAACAAGAGAAGGGGAAGAAGGGAAAAGAAAACAGAAAAAAAACTAGCAAGGTAATGGTTTGCCTTAAGTTGGTTTGTTCTCTATAAAACTCATTTTTGAACGTAAATAGTGACCATGAAGTAGTGTAGTTTTGATACTACAATATTGTTTGCTGAATGAGGAAGTTTTAATGTTGTTTGGGGGTGCAAAACAAACATAGAAGTGAGCAAGTATTGTGTGATAACAGAGAGGGATTAAATGTGCTGCTGTAAGGATTTTTACGCTTATGTAACAGGGATGTAAACTGATGTTTGTGAGCTGTTGTAGTGTGGAGAGAATGTTTAGAATGTGGGTAAGCTATGTCAAAATTTGTCTAGGAAACTAAGGCCTTGATTGTGTCACAGCGTGGAGTAGAAGGAAGGAAAGAAAAGATTGGAAACTACAACAGAAAGAAGAACTAGGAATCTGTAACAGAGAAGAAAATTACAGTGGAAATGGTGTAGTTGTGCATGAATTCAGTGATAAGTTTTGTCCATGGTTTAAGGAGGTTAAGAGCTTGATTAAGGTGTTAAAATATGTTGGATTACATGTGGAATGATTAGGAAGAGATTGGGTATGAAATAGGGGTTGAAAAGAGGTCAAAAACTATAAATTTTGACAGTTCCAGGAGTGGTCCGGGTTTGCAAATCGGTACGCAAACCCGGACCATAGCAAAAACATGGCAGAAGGTCATCCTAGGGGGTGGTCCGGGTTTGTAAACCCGGACACAAACCCGGACCACATGAAAAATGCGACAGAAACTGATTCCAGTGTTTGGTCCGGGTTTGTAAACCTGGACACAAACCTGGACCAGGCAAAAAAATGTGAAGAATGTATTTTAAAGTGTCCTGATGATGAGGAAATGAATGGTAATGGTTTTAGGTGATGTTTAGGCCTTTTTTGGTGACTAATAAAGGTCCTAAGAAGTGTAAACAAGTTTGAGAAGTGAGTGAGAAAGTTGTGAGTTAAGAACACAAGAACTAAACTAGGATTAACGGGATAACAGGGTTAAGTACGGGAGTATTAGTTTTACATACCGTAACACCTTAATGTTAATATAAACATTTGAATGTTATCAGTGGACCAAGTGCGAACCGTGCATGGTGAGATCACACGGTAAAGCTAACCCCGGTGAAAGGTATGATTTTCTCATACTCCGCGTGCTAACCGAGTTACGTTGATTTGTGTGTTTGTATGCCGGCTTAATCAAGACTAAAGAATGAAAATAATCCCTTGTTTGATTATGTATGTCTTGTTGTATGTTGAATGAGCTAACATACCTGTGTGCCGGTGTGGTCTAACATAGAGTAAAGACCGACTCATAGTGAGTATCGTTTGGTTAGAGACCCATAGATCGGGTCGACGCTTATGATAACGAAAACGTGCAAACACACAAACTATCCGTTAAAGTATAACGATAACGCAAACATACGAACTCCCTAGAATGTGAGGAGATGTGCGGGTGGAGTAATTACCCGATAACGGTTAGTAAACCATAATGACACAACCCATGAAACTAATGAGAGTGGAAAGATAAGTGAATCTCCTTCAAGAGGATTGAAGATAGTTCGAAGATGAAAACTAGTAAAGAAGGTAAAAGAGACCTAAGGGATTAGTAGCTCCCTTGAGACATGGTCGACCTCCTAAATGAGGATTTTACCCGATATAAGAAAATAACCGAAAGTATGAGTAAGTGAAATGTATGGGTAACTCTTAAAACCTAAGAATAACCGAACTTAAGTAATGCTCCCAAAGTCATTAGAAACATCGAGAGTGATGTTTCTAGACTAATATTCATAATATTATTATAACTCCGAGAGAGGAGTGTAGGGGAATGTAAATAGTCCGAGAGTAGTCCGACCTAAGTGATAAGAGATAGGAACTAAGAGAAAGTTCCGTGAGCTAGTTGAACCTTCCCACCATGCTAGACCCATAGTAGGGTCGAAACCGGGGAAGTAAGACTATGCTCGAGAGCCATGAGTTTGGCTTGAGTATGTAATAAGAGTAACAAGCGTGACGTATGAGACCTATAGTGTCTCGAGAATCTATAAGAGCTTGAGTAAAATAACCCGAGAGCATGGGTGAGATAATGAGTATAAGTAACCCGGGAGAATGGGTGAGTACAGAATGAATAGCCCAAGAGAATGGGTGTGTATAAGAGTAAGTAACCCGAGAGAGCGGGTGAGTTATTGAATGAGTAACCAAGGCAAGTGAGGTATAACCCTCAAGGCCAAAGTGTAAACAGATACAACTAACAACCTTGTTATGTTAGTTAGGATTTGTGTTCCATGATTGGATGTAGATTCCTTGAGCATTACATGTACTTATTGTATTGCTATGATGCATGTTGTTTGACTAAATGAACTCCATGTATATCCGACAAAGTGGTCGGCGTACCCCGGTTAGCGCTCGGGGTATGCGAATTTCATATGCAGCTTTAAGCTGAGCCCCTAGGGGCATCGTTTTTATTCTCAGGTACACCGAAGACGAACCATACGAGAGTAGGACGGGGTCGGTGGTAGCGTGGGTAGTTAGATTGTAATTACTTATACATTTGAATGAGGTGTAAGTCCGAGTATGTTGTCGGCATCCGTATATTGTAGACTCGGTATAGCAAAGTGATGGGTTGAGTTTGTATTTTTATTGAGTACTCGGTTGTTCCAGTTCATTAGACCGTTACGGTATGTAAGGAAGGCCTGGTTAGCCACATGGGTGGCTAACGGCGTTGTTTCACCCCTCGTTGTACTTAGAGTTCCGCTATGTGAGCAAGAGTAATTAGTGACGGTTAAGAGGTAATGACGAGATTAACGGTTGGGGTGTTACAAAAATGGTATCAGAGCGAAGTATCACTCTGATGACTGGAAATACCGAGCATAGGGATACCGAGTTAGGAACTAGAGACTTAGGGCTATGATGGTTGAGTGGTAGCGTGAGAGATGCGCTAGTTAGGAACTTCCAGTATGATCTGGATACCTACAATACCAGACCCGCCCTCCACAAACCCCGTATTTAAAAGCTTGGGAAGGAACGCCAGAGAGACGGGGAATCCGATCTGGCACTTAATTATTATTTCGATATGAACCAGAATCTGTCATGTGGTAGATCCCGAGAACCGGAGATCCCAGAGACGGATCCCACTGGAACGACAATAACCGCACACAATGGCGGGAGATCGAGAAATCCTAATCCAAGGAGACCGAAATCTGCGGCAGCCTGGGGCGACATGCTTAGCAGTCGCGAGAACCCAGCTGGTCGAGCAGCAGTAAGAAGGATGCACCAATCGTGCGACAAGACGGACTCATAAGAACTAACGAGAACCGGGACACATGTCTATGGACCGCCATAGTTAAATAATACCACCAACGGTATACCCATTTACTAAGAATCTAGTCAAAGGTAGATGCACCCACCCTGCCACACCCAAAGAGATTGCAATACTTAACTGATACAGCTTAGACAGCTACGAGCATAACTACGGGATATACCCGAATAGGACTACAGAAGTAGTACCTAAATAAGTTAAACCTCGGTAACCACAGTAAAGACGTGGGAACGAGCAACGAGGTAAAGCATATAATTAAAGTAATTAAGGAACTCCGAGAGTGGAGGAGAACCTAAATGAATGACTGTAACACCCCAACTCAATCCAATTGTGGTCTCGCAACTTAACAGCATATATATATACATGTCACAGCGGAATTCTTTACAATCCAGGACCTTGCCATGGTCTGACTACAGAATATACCGAACATTAGTACAACAATCTTAACCATATACATATCCTTCTTACAACCCCCTCACATCCTATACATCTTACTAACTCAAATTGCCATACGAGTGTACATGCACAACTCGTAGGCCACACTTAACCCTTAACAACTGTATCCTCTTCTTACTCTCGCGTCGGCTGCTTCCTGATGTACCTGTGTAGTAAAAACAGCCCCCAAAGGGGGTCAGCACGAATGCTGGTACGATCCCCTCATGGCCCCCAAGCTAACGTGGCTACGACGACTAATTGTCGATAGCATGGAGGTTGATTAAATGCACAACATAATAGTAAATGCTATAAACAACAATCCATATATGAACAATCAAAGTTCACACATAATGAACGACTTAAATGCATTCCCTTAATTAGAGAGTTAGTTATTTAACTCCTTAAGTAATGTTCCCTCTTAATCTTAGACCAACCTTATCTCACCTCAATCTTAGTCTTATCTTAATCTTAGCAACAACCATCCTTTAATAAGGAGTGGATGTCACTTATCTTAATCTTAATTATACAAACCATCCTTTAAAAAGGAATGGTTGCAACTTATCTTAATCTTAATCTTAACAATACAAATCACCCTTTAAAAAGGAATGATTATAACTTATCTTAATCTTAACTTAATCTTAATCTTAACAATACAAATCAGCCTTTAAAAAGGAATGATTGTAACTTATCTTAATCTTAACTTATTCTCAGAATACAAACCGTTCCTGGAGGGGAATGGTTGTAGCCTAAGTCCAAACCTAGGATTTAGGTGATCCCACCGCACCATCTTAATGCCACCTACCCTGGACGGGAATCCAGCGTAGCTGAGCCGGCAACCGGCCCTAGGCTACAAGTCCGAAGACAAGTCCTTAAGCGGAGGGCGGATCTGATTCAGATACCATCCCCCTTTTTCCTTAGCATGCATGACTGGAGATCGGTCCCGGGTTTCCTCCCTCAAGTTCCAGTTAGTAATAGTCTCAAGACCATGTTCGTTGGTTAACCTCTTTCGGTTCATATCGTCCCTTATTAGGGGCGTTCCTTAGTCTCACTCAATTCCTTACTAAACATTGGTTAGTAAGTTCTCACAGTATGTTGTGTTAGTTTTCAAACATCACACAACAATACAATATATATAATATGTTCCGGTTGCATGCTTTATCTTGTTTAGTGAGCACACAAAACAAATAGCACACAAGCCGAGGGACACCTCGTTAGCAAGCAGGTCACAAGAGAACTGTACCGTTCACCGTCGATCGTTGTTTGATTATCCTTCCTCTCTCCTGGGTCCCAATTCACAAACCTAAATCATTCATTCATTTTTAGGTCATTAGTTATTTGCACCTTACTTAACTCACTTAGTCTTAAAGATTCCCATACAATAACCTCTCAAGTCTTAGCCACTTAGCTTACAAGCTTAACTTTAAATATTAATATTTATACTTAACTTAACTTAAGCCTTTAAGTTCTTAGGGTCACAATCATTACCACCCTACCAAGGTATACCTTATCACCATTTATCATTCTTAGAATTCAAAATTTCTTTTTTTTTAAGTGTTAAGGGCCGTCCGACCCACCCTTTGGGTCGGACCATTCCAGTAACTTTCGGGTTTGGAAAACCCTACATGTCCGACCCACGTCCGACCCAACCAACTGGGTCGGACCATTCCAGAAACTTTCCGTCTTCTAAAACCTCCCATGTCCGACCCACGTCCGACCCAACCTTCTGGGTCGGACCATTCCAGAAACTTATCTGCCCTCTCAAACTCACCCGTCTGACCCATGTCCGACCCAAGACCTCTGGGTCGGACCATTCCAGAACCTTTCCCTGGTGTTAAACAGAGGCCGTCCGACCCAAACTTGGGTCGGACCCCTGGGTCGGACGCCACTAAAACATGCCCAAACTTTGCCAAATCTTCACTAAACCTTTCCTCAAGCCATCCAATGTGTTCTAACATCATTTAGACCCTTAAACCCACCTTAGAGCATCCTCCAAACACATTAAATCATTCACCAAGATTCACCTTAATCATTATACATTTTCCTTGTAATAATGCTAACACTTGTAATGCTTTCCTCTAGGTTTCTAGGTGGTGGTTCATACCTAATGTAACCACTATGCCAAATGTTTTCCTCACCACTATAACATCATCTCCCAAGCATCTTTCACCACCGAAAATTCTTTAATGCATTTACTTAAAGTTCCTTCACAAGCTTAAGCTTCCCTCCATCAACACCTTATTTCCTTCCTAGTTGTTTACCAACATTTACCTAAGTCCTAAATACTCAATTACATTCTCTTGATTCCTAAATCCTTCAAAGTAATGCCTAAGTCATTATAACTCGTTATAACACTTTATCTCACCCCTTTTTCATCAAGACACCTCTAAGACTTCCTAGTACTTCCTTAGTCATTATATTCCCTTAGGACATATCTTAATCACCTTAAGCATTATACCTTCTCCTTAAACTTATGCACAAGTCTTACATTCCTCATATCATGATTTTGGTGTGTTCAAAAACACTCACCAATCCTCTAATTCATCATAGACATCTCTAGATCATACTAAACCTCAAGAACTCCTTAGTTAACTCATTCCCACTCAAATTCCTCATAGTGATTCCTATTAAATCCTAGGTCATATTAATTCACCACCATCACCTAAACACTTATTTTCTACTCAAATTTTGCCATGGCTTCTCTAGTATCTTATCATGCCCACACACATTGTTTTCCTCATTCAACCTTCTCACACACACATCAAGTTCTTTCTCATCACATCTCATCACCAAACTAACTCATTCACAACAAACTCAATATTGGCAATTAATCTTAAATTGCATAGCACTAAGGCACTCAAATGACATGGCTCTTAGGCCCTTAAATGACTTAAACTTAAACACTGAATTTCCCCACATATATAAGCTTTCAACTTGCAAATACACTCATCAATCTCATAGTAGTTATAATGCTCTTAAAATCCACCTTAAACTTATATTACTAACTCATTCTCATTAGCTCCTTAATCACAAGTTCATAAGCTTGTTTAAGTTCTTTTTCTTAGGTTATATAACCCAATACACAATGTAAGCTCTAAGCTACATTGGTACTTATCTAAAACTCATTCCTTAATCTTAAACCACCATTAGGTAAGCATTTTACCTTGTTTTCTCAAGCTTATCTTAATCTCCTCCTTAGACCTTCTTCTTGCATAGATCTCGGCCACCACTTAAATTCCCCTTGCCAATGTTCTAATCAATATTAAATGACTCATATGAGTACTAAACAATGCACTAACCTCAAGGAATGAAAACCTAGGTTAGAAATGTGTTCTAAAGCATAAAAGTGGATGATTACCTTGAAGTCTCAAATTAGACTTGGGCATTGAATGAAATAGGACCTCCACTAGTCCTTGGTGAATAAATCAAGCTAGAACAAGGCATAAAAACATAGCCCCATGAGAAGGAATTTTCGGCCAAGTACAAGAAATGATGGAAACATGGTTTTTCTTACATTTTCTTTACCTTAAGAGAATGGAGAAGCTAATGAGCTCTTCAAACTTGGTTTTCCTCCATCAATGGAGTTTTCTCATGGCACCAAAATGGAGCTTTGAAGGATTTGACAAGATAGAAAGATAGGTCTTGACCTAACTAAGAGAAATATGTGTTTAGTTTTTGATTTGGAGCTAAAATGAGTAAGTTATGGACAAGGCAAGGTGGTGTTGCCATGGGTGCTGCTCCTACGTGAATGAAGGGTGGAAGAAGATGGTATAACCGTGTGAAGAAGAGAAATGAAGAGAGAGAAGAAGAAAGGTGGCTAATATAAGGTATTTGCTTTAATAAAGCAAATAGTACTCTTTTACTTATCTCTTCTTTTCTTCCTTATTTGACTACTTATGGTGACTCATCCTCCCTTAGAAAAACCGGCCCCCTCATTATGAACAAGATATTTATGGTCTTGTTTGACCAACTAATTGACTTAAGTTGATTAAAACTTAAACTAGTCACTATTTGGCACTATTCACTAATCAGTGCACATATTTCTGAAATTTTTGATTTCCCATTGATTTAGACCTCCTATGTGATACTAATTTAGTACACAATTGATTAAAGAGTAATGATGGACATTTAGCCACTCAAAACTCAATTCTAAGACAATTTCTCAAAAATGTGCTTTAAGACTTCTTAAAGCACATTTAGTGTTTTAACTTGTTTTCAAGCTTGGTTTTCTTTGCTAATTGATTTAAAATGACCATTAGAATATTACTAAGGTCTTATCATGATATTTGGGTACTCACCCAAGTCTCTCCAAGCTTAGAGCACATTTTTGCCCTAATTGCCCTTAAGGCATTTCTTACGTTTTTTCCTTGGTTTAAATTGTCTACCAATCTTTCTAAGGCATATTCTAGCCTTACCACATCATAATTTGATGTTTACTTAACATACTTAGGTTTGGGGTATTTGAATCTACCCCCCTTAAAAGAACTTTGTCCCCAAAGTTCCCATGCATCTTTTCTTATTAGAATACATGTCTTACCTCATTCCTTAGATCATATAGATCATACTTATGTATACCTAATCTCATTGGATCATTGGATCCACCATATTCTTATACTTAAATATCACACAACATGCATAAGCATGTGTAGCACTCAAAGTTCCTTTTGTTCCTTTTTGATGATTAAAACATTCACATAACTTACAACGTATTCTCCCATGTCACCGGTCCGTAGACAATGGCTCATTCGTCCTCGTCACCATGGGCCAGAATACAAAACACTCTGCTCTCCCCATGTCACCGGTCCGAAGACAAAGGCTCGTGTGTCCTCAACTTCATGGGCGAGACTCAGTAAAAAGGTAATCCTTTTTACGAGGTCATGTGAGGAATAATTCCTCTAATTAAAAATACAAACAACTCCAATTTCATTTTATCCTAAGGCCTCTATTCTTAGTGTGATTTAATTGTGACCACTGGTAGGGAGTTTCAGGAATCATCCAACCCTGATGTGATCAGCATCAGTGTAGAACTATCCTTCCACCCCAATTTGTGTTCGGTTTCCCTTGATCCCTAGAAAATCAAGTTCCACTTCCCACGTCATTTTCAAACATCCAAATTCAATCATGTCCAATTTTCTATCTTTCTAGTTCTTCTAATCATGATCAATACATCTCCAAAGTGTGGACTAAGTCCATCAAACATTCCCGATTCATCTCTTAGTAATTACCTCAAGACTTAAATTCCTACTAAGTTCTATAACTGTCCCATACCAATTCTCACCATCTTATATCTCATAGCATTACAATTTCCTTCCTCATACTCATATCAAATAATATCTCATAGTGTTATCTTATTCATATCTCACACATAGTCTCATATCGACTCATACCACATATATTCCTTATTCCTTAAGTCTCCTTAAACCTCTTCCTTAATTCTCTTAACTTGTACTCACACCGGAGTTGACAAGATATGTACTTAATATGTATGATATTCACATCTTCTGTGTGCGATAACCGTAATTTATCTCAAAATGTTTATGTAAAACATATTCTCAAATTATTTTGTGCTATGCACACCGTAGTTTATGTACTCAGTACACAAACATACGCTAAGCGGTTTTCGCTCTACCCCCCTTAAAATGGATTACGCCCACGTAATCAGCGTCACATCATCTTTGAACATAAGTTCAAGATGTCTAATTCTCACCAAGCATTCTAGCTTCCACGTCATCTATCTTGCTTATAATTCGATCAGAAATGGCCTTAGTCTCTGTATCGAGGATTCTTAACGGTACTTATACCGTATTCTTAACTTAGTTTGGTCTAATCTCAAAGTAGTGGTCTGCTAGCTTCCGCTGTGCGACTCTGATAATCTTAGGCTTAATTGTCTCAATGGACACGTGTTATCTTTATATATACACGACCTTAATGAGTTGTAACTCGTCTATCCATTCTCCTTGAAGATCTTACGCTCATACTCTTAGTATTTTCTCGAATGTCTAAATTGTTCTCCCCAACTGACCTTTGGTCTGAGGATGATTCTTAGTCTGAAACTACTGTTTAGTGCATATCGCACTTTACAGTCTTAATTCCTTACATCTTAAGACATATCCAATGTCTGTACTTAACATTCCGTGCTTTTCGCACTTCATAGTCCTTAATTATCTATTCTCTGGTTCCTCTGTGTTGCTGATTCAACTGAATTCTTCTCTTCGACTGTCTGTGGTAGTAGCTGCTCTTGTGTGATCTTGCGTCGTTGTCCGTGGTACGGATTCGACTACCTCCCGTGTTCCTTACACCACTCGTCTACAAGCATGGGGTACCTTATTGGTACATTACTACTTACCCAACTAACTCATAAATGAGCGTGTCAGGCCTGCAAGCCCCTGTGGGGTGCAGTCATCGCACGACTCGTTTTAGTAAACTCATAGTGTCCGTCACACGTTTAGCTATTGCTAATTATGAAGTATTCTGTTGTCGATCTCCTCTTTCATTGTTCCATAATAACATTTGTTGTTCTTCTTGAAGTTAATCAAGGGAAATCCATTTATTGCGTTCTTGGGTATTGTATGCTCTAGCTCTTTCTGTATCCCGTACTGATTCGGTCTCTTAATAATTGAGGTCTATTTCCGTAGAGCCTCTTATCTTCTTTCTCATATTTGTTCTACTAGGAATGCACTTCTAGTTCCATGAGGAATGGGTAGTGTGCTTCCTGTGAAATCTTACCTAATTAGGTCCAGACTACTGACATCAATGCTCAGTTCGTCTACCATCTTATTTCCTTACTTATACTGGTCTTAACTCATAAATCTAATTGCCTCAGTGTCAATATTTGACGGCTCATACATAATGGTCGCCTTACCGCGTACCATGACTTAATCCACTTATCTAACTATTGTACTCACGACCACTACCATCGTGGTAGTTTGCCCATTAATGGTGCAACCCCTTATTCACTTATTCTCATGTCTTACCTTATACTCAATCCCTTCTTGGCGTGAACACACTGGGAGTTCTCTCATTCTGGTGTATGGCAGTTGCCGTACTGCGTTATAAAATAGTTGACTCTAGATGTAAAGATGTTCTGCTCCAATCTCAGATTCATAAGTAGGCTAATTTCTTTCGCTTTCTTTCATCCTTGGTGATGTTATCTACCATGTAGTTTAACTGATTACTGAAGAAGTCATCCACTGAATCACAAGCTTTTCTGAGCATTGATTAATTGACGTGCCATAATGTGCAGTCACGGTGTTTATTTCTGACGATCACTAATTCTTACATTCTGGGTGTTGGATACGGGGTCTATCTCTGTATCCTACCTTATTACTCAAGTGTATCTGGTAAGTTCTAAAGAAATCTCAATTTTACAGTTTCCATTCTCTAGCAAAAGCGTATTGCATCTCTAATAAGTGAAAGCCCTTTTGAGGGGTTCATTCCCACTCATGGCCTCACAACAAGGAGAGGTATCCCCACCCTAAAAGGCATGGTTCGTTCTCCGCTCCTGTCCTTAGCATTAACTTAATTTTCTCATTGGTACCCTTTCTTGGTAATGTTCTTCCCAATCTAAATTATAGGTTTGGTAACCGTTCATATCTACAAATTGTAGTCCCTTCGTGGCTTAAACAAGCTCTCTTATAACTTATTGCGCCTCGGGCTCTGATGCGGTTAACATCCTTGGCTCGTAGGCTCTTAGTGCTTAATGTCTCAGTTCATTATTTGTGCTCTTACTCATCTGCAGGTCATCCCTTGTAAGATTCTGGTTCTTTGAGCATTATCCACCGTTAGGTTACCTACTAAATGTAGTATCGGTGAAATACCCCAAACCTTGATATGTGGTTTAATTATCAAACTATGTTATATAAAGGCTAAAAAGTGCCTTAGAAACATCAGTGAACAATTTAAACCATAGTAAATGCAATAAAACACTAAGACACGGTTTGAGCAAAAACATGCTCTAAGCTATGAGTGAACTTGGTTAGGACCCAAAGAGCCTACCGAGACTTAATAATATTCAAGTATGATTTAATAAGGCTAATTAAGTCCTTAGGAAACCTTGGTAGACAATGAAACCAAACAAAACACAAGAATATACCTTAAAGATGATAAGAGCAAAATGTGCTCTAAGCTTGGGATAAATGGTATAAGACCTAATGGTCATACTTATACCTTATAAATATGTTAATGAACATATTAAATCAATTACCAAAGAAAACCAAGCTTGAAAACAAGTTAAAACACAAAATGTGCTTTAAGGAGTCTTAAAGCACGTTTTTGAAAAATTGTCTTGTAAATGAGTTTTGAATGGCTAAATGTCCATCATTACTCTTTAATTAACATGTGTACTATATAGTATCACATTTGGGTGGCTATATCAATGGGAAATCAAAAATTTCACTTCTATGTGCCTTGTTTTGTGAATAGTGATTTTATAAGCTAGTGTTGTAACATATGTTATCATAAGTAATTAAATTGACAAATAAAGACTAAAACACCCTCATTATAATAAAGGGGGCCGGTTCCTTAAGTGTGGTGACTCACCACTCACTTGTTAACTTGTTAAAGAAATGAAGATGACTAATATAGTTACTATTTGCTTTATAAACACAAATATCTTCAAAAAGCAAACTTATCTCATTTCTCTCATTCCTTCTCCATTTCACACGGTTCCAACTTCTTCTTCCTCCCTTCTTGCTGTTCTCTCACGGTAATACAGCACCACCACCATGGAAGTCCACCTTTGATCTCTTGTAAAATCTAGCTCACTTATCCAAATCAAAAACAAACACCACCATTCTCTTCCTCTCATCAAGCTCTTCATTTCTCTTCTCAAAACTTCAAAAGCCCCATTTCGGTGCCATGGAGTTCCACCATTGAAGGAGCTTGAGCTTGTCTTTCCACATATTATTGATCTCCTTTGCTTCTAGGTAAGGAATCTCAAAGAAAAATCAAGTTTCCTCCATGTTTTGTTGTTGACCGAAAATACTCATTGATGGAGCTCTTTGTGTGACTTTGTTATAGCTTCATTCCAATCTTATGGACTAGGTGGAGTCCTCTCTTCATAGATATTCAAACCCTCTTCAAAGATCAAGGTAAAACAAGTACATTAATGTTTTTGAAACAATGTAAATCTAGGGTTTACAATGAGATGAAGCTTAAAGCTTGAATACTCATTAAGTTGTTTGTACAATGTATAGAACTTGACAAGGAATCAAATACCTTACCTTTTATAAGGAAACGAGAAAGAAGTTTGTTGGAAAAGAGGTAAATGTACTAACCTAATGTTGTTTAATGCCTTAGGAGAAATGAGCTTATGATGCTTGTTAAAACTACCTAAAGAGCAAATGGTGAATGACCTAGAAAATGCTCTCAAGGAAACTATTAAGGGGCATATGTGATGTTGAGTGTATTTGCAGGTTAAAGGCATTATTTATGTGGGAAATTCAGTGTTCAAGATTTATGTTATTTAAGGGCCTAAGAGCCATGTCATTTAAGGGCCTAAGTGCCAAGCAATTTAAGTTATGCACTATATTGTGATGTAGTGCTAAATGGGTGAAGTTTGTGTATAAAAATGTGTTTGATGGATTTTAGGTGTTTTTGGAGGAAATAAGGTAAAAACCTAAGTGTTGGATGTGAGTATATACAAGAGAAGCTATGGCCAAATTTGGGAAAATGTGTGAGAAGTTCTAAGTGTTTTAAGAAAGTTTTGGTGAACTAGGAAGTTGTTTAAGGTTTAGGTAATGTTGATATCCAAGGAATAAGTGATGTTTAGGTAAGGTGTGAAAATGAGGTTTAGTTAGTAAGAAAAGAAGCTTGAGAGATGATGTTAAGGTGTAGAGGAAACACCTTGGTATAGTGGTCATTAAAGGTAAAATACCACTTGGAAATCTTAAGGAGAAAACAACATAAGTGTTAGGAATTTTGGTAAGAAGAGAGTAAGTGTTTAAGGAGTTATAAAATGAGTTTTATGGATGTTATATGAAGGTTTAAGGGTGCTACATGATGTTAGAACACATTAGGAGGCTTGAGGAAAAGTTTGGAGAAAGTTTGACAAGTTTTGGACAACTTCTGATGTTGTCCGACCCAGTGGTCCGACCCAGGGTGGGTCGGACAGCCTCTGTTAAGTCACCTGTTGATGTTTCTGGAATGGTCCGACCCAGAGGTCTTGGGTCGGACATGGGTCGGACATGTGTGCTCTAGGTCTCTGGAATGGTCCGACCCAGATGGTTGGGTCGGACATGGGTCGGACATGAGTATTTAGCAGACGGGAAAAGTTTCTGGAACGGTCCGACCCAGCTGTGGGTCGGACAGTGGGTCGGACGGCCCAAAATTATGCAAAAAAAAAGAGAAGGACAATGTTGTAAAGAGAATCAAAGTGATATTTTGGTATTAGAATATGCCTAAGTTATGTATGAAGTTTGGGTAATCAATGGATGAAGAGAATAGGTGAAACAAGACTTGAAAATGTCATATTTGGGATTCTGTTACAGTGGTCCGGGACCTAGGTAGTGGATAATGTCCCGGACCATACACAAAAAGGGCCGAGAGTTTCACCAATGTTCTGGTCCGGGACTTGGGGTCAGTACAAGGTCCCGGACCAGTCTGTGAAATCACCCGAGAGCTTCATTAAGTGTTGGTCCGGGACTTAAGGTAAGGACCAAGTCCCGAACCACTCTAAAATTGTTGTTTTAGGCTATTAAAAGATGTCTAATGATGGGGATTGATGGATAATGGTGTTATAAGGTTGTGTAGGACATGTTAGGTGAGTTATAGTCACAATTTGGTGGGTGAAAAGTTGAAGTAAAATGGAAGAGTGAAACATGTTAAATATGTAAAGTTATTTAACCAAGTTAACGGGGAAAAGTTATAAGCATTAGACTTTAAACAAACATGCTACCCCAATGTTAATGAAAGTACATGTAATGTTGTCAGTTGTTCGAGAATTGCTCGAGGAACATAAGTGGACGTGGTAAAGTGGACTCCGGTGGCAGGTATGGTTTTCTTGCAACCTGTGTCCTACCGGATTACACCGGCTTGTATGCCAATGTGTTTTTCTGTATGTTTGCCACGTTGTAAGATTACACATGTAATGAGTTTACAGTAATTCATTTATGTGGCGTGTACAACTCCGATACCATTTAACCTCGGAAGTGTTAACCTTAGTTAACTGAGTCTAGGATCACATGAGAGTTCGGTATTCGGAGTAAACGACCCGAAGTATGGGACGTTCTAACCACGGCTATGCGTGTGTTAATTGTGTGATATGTGTATGTGAATGTAGGGATCTCCCTTGTATGTTTAACCCAGTTGTAATACTGTATGTGTTGTCACGTGATAGGCTCCATAGTGGGGTTCTAACTAATATCTAAAAGTAAGTATGTACTAACAGTAGTGAGGAATCCGGTTTGGCCGGTCGCCCGTTGTTTGGGAGAGGGTATCCTTCTTAGCCTTACCCTTCTCTTTGTTATGGTTGTTTCCCTCCTGGGTTATGATCTCCCATTAGCTTACTCCAAAGCTTAGCTATTCTGACTTATGATCGGTTTAGGGGAACATGTGTTTGTGTGGTGTGTTCGGGCCTCCAAACCCGAACCGCCTTAACTTGAAGTTACCGTCCGACTATTAGGACGGTAATGAGTGTTGCTGTTATTGTATAACGAGCTTATCATGAGACTGGCAATATTCTCTAGGCTCACCAGTGTATAAACAATGTTTTGGGTCGTTCCTAGAAACCATTCCCGTTAAGTTATGTATTTTTTGTGAAGCAATATCTATTGCGGTGTTATGTGTGCACGTTGAACCGTGCAAAGTGTTTGTTGTGTGATGTTTATGGTAGTGTATGTTATATGTTGTAAAATGGAGTATGTGGATCATGGATATGAATCCCGTTTGTGAAAAGGCGTAAGGATAACACGATTTAAGGGGTAAGTGTCGCCTATTAAGGAAGTAGCTCCATTAGATAGGAACACTCAGGAATAAAGAAACACCATGAGTGACTTATTAAGTAAGGATATATTCGCGTTTGTTGAGGCCGTTGAGGCGAAATATTTGTTGTATGTTACAGTTGCATGCTGATTTAACTAAACAACCGCATGCTAACGACAATTATTGTGGCGTGGCCCGGTAGCAGTGGGCTGCGGGTTACCATACCAGCAAGGTGCTGAGCCCCTTGGGGCCACCCTTTCTCTTCTTTTCCTATTTCAGGTACAGAGCTGGAAGCCGTTTCGAGGTAGGACGGGGGTTCATTGTACAAGGGTATTCATTTAAGTGTATGTATACAGTAGTGTTAGTAAGACCGATTTGTTTGTCGGCATCAGTTTATTAATACTCTGATAAGTTGAGAGGTGTAGTTGTTTGTTGTTTTTCATAGCAAGGAATGAAGGAATTTGTGTATAGGAGAATAGAATTTACGGCAACCGGTCGACTGCGAAGCAGTCGAGATTAACCAGCTTGCAACGCACCAACCGTGCAACAGAGCAAGAAAGGATCCATAAAATCCGAGACGAATGTCACGGAACCACAGTTGATCAATAATACACCAACGGTGTACCAACCGATAAAGGAACTGCAATATTGCCCAAACAAGAGACAATCTCAGTAACCACGACAAATACGTGGAACGGGCTACGAAGAGGAAACATACAAAAGGAAGGGGACTCCAAGAAGGGGAGACACCCAGTTTGATATTATATGTGAATACAGTGAGATCACCTAGAGAAGTTATTATCAGACAGTAACATCAGTGAGGGCCAACCAAGGCCCCTGTGACAGTGCGGATAAAAAACAATACCACAACCGGTATGTGTTAAACCGATAGCCAGTTAGCATGGCGCACTTGCAATAGCAGTGCTGCTATGACAGGGCTGTTCGAAATTTATAACCACACAGTACTTAGTAAAGTATTAGAAAGTTAAATGTGGTCGTCATAACAGTGGAAGGCCTGTTTAGCCTAACCTCTGTAATTGTAAGTAACACCAGTCAACAAGAGCTAGACTTGGCTAAGGTAAGAAGATGTTTGTGAAATCATGAAAAATTTCTTTCAAACCCAGATTTATTTAAAACCCTTTTCTTTTCAAAACCAGATTTTCTTTCAAACCACACTTCTTTCTAACCTTCTTTTAAACCAAACCAGTAACCAAGACATTGACAGATACAACAATGGATAAACTCTCCCTCGATTAAGTTCGGGAAGCATGGAATGAATATTGTCCTGGGACAATATAAGGAGTTTGACAACAAATATTCACCTAGGCTTGGACGACACTACGAGTGTACCAACTGAATTGTGGGACGACCGCACTCCATGGAGCATTGGGGCCTGACAGACCTACTTATGGGTTAGTTGGGTAAGTAGCATGTAGCATATGGTACCCCCATATGTATACGAGTAGAGTCTGAAACACGGGAAGTAGCGACTCCGTTCTACGGTCATATATAATAAAAGTCAAACAACAGCTAAGGATTACCATGAGGTTGAAGTTAAGGAACTCAGTTAAGTTACGGGATTAAAAGGATTAGTGAATTCCTTTCAAGGAATGTTTAAGAGTTAGGAGTGCGAAGTGCACAAACTGGTTATAAAGACTATCAATATGTCTAAGAATCCTCGGGGATAACTGATAGCTGGAAAGCAAGGCAAGGCAATGCCTAAGTGACACATTAATGTGCAATGGACGATGAAACTCCC
The DNA here is from genome assembly GCA_023374045.1 of Limonium bicolor. Lineage (NCBI taxonomy): Eukaryota > Viridiplantae > Streptophyta > Magnoliopsida > Caryophyllales > Plumbaginaceae > Limonium > Limonium bicolor. The sequence continues at coordinate 127,048,416 of CM041776.1, read as the reverse complement.
AGAATGAGTACATACACTATCAAGAAATGTTGATCTTCACAGAAGAAGATAATAACCAGTTAGAACGCAAAGGCGTGGCTAACAGAATGTACCAATAATTGTGATCCAAATGTAACGGCATAACATAGCAACACCCAGGAGCAATCCTTGAAGGGTGTTCGCATCAACAATTGTTGAATGAAACCCGAGGAGCGGTAGTTATGTAAATCAAGTTCAAAAAATATGTTGGATGGACGTTATTATTGAAAGAGAGCTGTTAGCTTAGTAGTATGTGTTATAAAGTGAAACACCGAGCTGAATAATGCCGGCTTGTGACTCGAATGATCGATGCTCAAGGAGCATTCAGTAGTCATCCAAATGAGTGATGAACCATAATACGAATGATATAAGTATATGCGTGGAAGTTAATGTGATAGTGAATACGATGTAAGTTAGTGTTATACAACAAGCACGGTGCGCAGTAAGCGACCGTTGTATAAGTGTTGTGGCGGATAAGACCAGTTATGGGTTGAACTCAATGGACATGCAAGCAAGTGATGATACACAGACTAGGCAATAAGCCAATGGTCGGTACTATGTGATAAGGAAACTCAGTGTGAATTCCATGGCGAATCACATAAGGAATTTACTGTCAAGAGTTTACGCCTCTGCACTCTATATGACTGAGTGTTTTGGTATTGCACTTGTGCAGTAATGAACGAGTGGGATAGCTAAGAATTGGAAACATGTTAATTGTGAAGCAAATGTGGAGGCATGATTAACAGTAAGTGACTACAGTAGCACTAACTGCCAAATAGTGGTATGGAATATACCACAAATGTTGTAAATAGCTGAGAGAGCACTACATACTAGGTAGTAGCTCAATCTCAACCGACAGTAAGTCGGAAGGGAACAAGTCAATCATTGTGAAATACATAGCTGTATACACAGTAAACTACTATGGAAGTGGATAGAAAGTTTATAACTCACCAAATTCGCTAACGGTAAAAGATACCACGCGTCGGTTGAGAAACCATTGTTACCAAGAAGAAGGTGACAATTGGTGATGCACAATACATTAAGAATAACAAAAAGGGGGCAAGTAAGCTCTACAGTTATTAGAGTTTCGCAGCAGAAACTAGTGAGCCAGTGATTCAAGTGTTGAATGTGCATGGTGAACATGAGTGAACGGCTAATTATTAACGCCTAGAAGCCTAACAGGCCAGAATCGAAACCAACTAAGAGTTTAAACAAACTCCAATGAGAATTCTTGGTTTAGGAACTAAACCGCTAATATGGTTAAGATCCTCTAATCAGAATCCATTGCGTAATAGACCGCGTGGAAGTTAAAACACCTCACGACGGCAGAACATTTAAGCCAATGTTTAGTGATTGATTACGTGGGCGTAATCCCTTTTAAGGGGGGTAGAGCGCAAAACCACTTAGTGTATATTACCGTACAAGAGTACGTAGTGTATGTGACTTATATTGTGCATAGCACAAAATTATTGTTTTGATGATTGGTGTGTGTGTTACGTAAACATACACATTCATTCATGGTTTAATTGTGGTAATTGCGCACAGAAGATGCGAATACCATTGTGGTAAGTGTGTTGATTTATTAACAGTTGTGAGTGATAGTACAAGTGTGGGGAGTAGAGAAACTCCCGGGGGAGCAAACCCCGACAGTGTATAAATGTGAAATTGTGTGTTGTATTTTGATAAAAATATATGTGTATATATATACTATATAGTGATTCAAGAAAGGGTATGATACCGACATAGAACCTAGTGAGAATAAGATTCCCTAGGCAACAGGATTAAAGTGAATGGAGGTAACTGATAGACGGAGTTCTATCCTTTGAAGATGTTATGATCATGATTAGAATGATTTAAAAGATAGAAAATTGGAAATGAGTGATTTATTTGATGCTTGAAAATGAAGTGGGAAGTGGAACTTGATTTGCATGTGATCAAGGGAAGCCGAACACAAACTGGAGTGGAAGGATAGTTCTACACTGATGCTGATCACATCAGGGTTGGATGATTCTTGAAGCTCCCTATAAGTGGTCACAAATAACCACGCTAATAAAAGAAGCAAAGAGCTTAAGTTGGACTTGGAGTTGTGTGTGTTTTCAAAAGGATTTTCAATTGGTATTTATAAAACGTTGATATACTTTACATAATTAAAGTTCTTTTACTTAACCTCACAAGGAAATTTTAAACTTAAGTGATTGTTTTGATCTCCCAAGGACACGGGGACGGAAGGTGTCCATCGCGACCGGGTTCTGCGGGATCACAATGTATACCAAAGATATTTTTGATTGCTATACATGCTATGACATGTTGTGTGGAATGTGTAATAAATGTTATTTTGACCTTGATTTGTTAAAGTGGATGTTATCAAGACCTATGAGTCTAAATGTGTTGTGTTACATAGACCTATGTGTCTAAAGAATGTTATGTTAACGGGACCTATGTGTCCAAATGTTGTTATGTTACCCAAGACCAGTGAGTCAAAGGGGTTGTTATGTATGTGTAAGTGTTGTTAAGATACCCGGACCATTGAGTCCGAGGGTATCATGTGAATATGTTATGTTATGTATGGATGTGAATGTGTTGCCCGGACCATTAAGTCCGAGGTTGTAATGTAAAGTGTGTTTGGTTATGGAAGTTTATTTCCAAGTGATTACTGTGTTCTAATCTAATGATGTGTGGAAAGTGTGAACTTCGAGGACGAAGTTCTTTTAAGGGGGGTAGATTGAAATACCCCAAACCTTGATATGTGGTTTTTTCAAACTATGTTATATAAAGGCTAAAAAGTGCCTTAGAAACATCAGTGAACAATTTAAACCATAGTAAATGCAATAAAACACTAAGACACGGTTTGAGCAAAAACATGCTCTAAGCTATGAGTGAACTTGGTTAGGACCCAAAGAGCCTACCGAGACTTAATAATATTCAAGTATGATTTAATAAGGCTAATTAAGTCCTTAGGAAACCTTGGTAGACAATGAAACCAAACAAAACACAAGAATATACCTTAAAGACGATAAGAGCAAAATGTGCTCTAAGCTTGGGATAAATGTGTATAAGACCTAATGGTCATACTTATACCTTATAAATATGTTAATGAACATATTAAATCAATTACCAAAGAAAACCAAGCTTGAAAACAAGTTAAAACACAAAATGTGCTTTAAGGAGTCTTAAAGCACGTTTTTGAAAAATTGTCTTGTAAATGAGTTTTGAATGGCTAAATGTCCATCATTACTCTTTAATTAACATGTGTACTATATAGTATCACATTAGGGTGGCTATATCAATGGGAAATCAAAAATTTCACTTCTATGTGCCTTGTTTTGTGAATAGTGATTTTTATAAGCTAGTTTGTAACATATGTTATCATAAGTAATTAAATTGACAAATAAAGACTAAAACACCCTCATTATAATAAAGGGGGCCGGTTCCTTAAGTGTGGTGACTCACCACTCACTTGTTAACTTGTTAAAGAAATGAAGATGACTAATATAGTTACTATTTGCTTTATAAACACAAATATCTTCTAAAAAGCAAACTTATCTCATTTCTCTCATTCCTTCTCCATTTCACACGGTTCCAACTTCTTCTTCCTCCCTTCTTGCTGTTCTCTCACGGTAATACAGCACCACCACCATGGAAGTCCACCTTTGATCTCTTGTAAAATCTAGCTCACTTATCCAAATCAAAAACAACACCACCATTCTCTTCCTCTCATCAAGCTCTTCATTTCTATCTTCTCAAAACTTCAAAAGCCCCATTTCGGTGCCATGGAGTTCCACCATTGAAGGAGCTTGAGCTTGTCTTTCCACATATTATTGATCTCCTTTGCTTCTAGGTAAGGAATCTCAAAGAAAAATCAAGTTTCCTCCATGTTTTGTTGTTGACCGAAAATACTCATTGATGGAGCTCTTTGTGTGACTTTGTTATAGCTTCATTCCAATCTCTTATGGACTAGGTGGAGTCCTCTCTTCATAGATATTCAAACCCTCTTCAAAGATCAAGGTAAAACAAGTACATTAATGTTTTTGAAACAATGTAAATCTAGGGTTTACAATGAGATGAAGCTTAAAGCTTGAATACTCATTAAGTTGTTTGTACAATGTATAGAACTTGACAAGGAATCAAATACCTTACCGGTTTTATAAGGAAACGAGAAAGAAGTTTGTTGGAAAAGAGGTAAATGTACTAACCTAATGTTGTTTAATGCCTTAGGAGAAATGAGCTTATGATGCTTGTTAAAACTACCTAAAGAGCAAATGGTGAATGACCTAGAAAATGCTCTCAAGGAAACTATTAAGGGGCATATGTGATGTTGAGTGTATTTGCAGGTTAAAGGCATTATTTATTGGGGAAATTCAGTGTTCAAGATTTATGTTATTTAAGGGCCTAAGAGCCATGTCATTTAAGGGCCTAAGTGCCAAGCAATTTAAGTTATGCACTATATTGTGATGTAGTGCTAAATGGGTGAAGTTTGTGTATAAAAATGTGTTTGATGGATTTTAGGTGTTTTTGGAGGAAATAAGGTAAAAACCTAAGTGTTGGATGTGAGTATATACAAGAGAAGCTATGGCCAAATTTGGGAAAATGTGTGAGAAGTTCTAATTTTTTTAAGAAATTTTGGTGTAGGACTAGGAGTGTTTAAGGTTTAGGTAATGTTGATATCCAAGGAATAAGTGATGTTTAGGTAAGGTGTGAAAAGGAGGTTTAGTTAGTAAGAAAAGAAGCTTGAGAGATGATGTTAAGGTGTAGAGGAAACACCTTGGTATAATGGTCATTAAAGGTAAAATACCACTTGGAAATCTTAAGGAGAAAAACACATAGTGTTAGGAATTTTGGTAAGAAGAGAGTAAGTGTTTAAGGAGTTATAAAATGAGTTTTATGGATGTATATGAAGGTTTAAGGTGTGCTACATGATGTTAGAACACATTAGGAGGCTTGAGGAAAAGTTTGGAGAAAGTTTGACAAGTTTTGGACAACTTCTGATGTTGTCCGACCCAGTGGTCCGACCCAGGGTGGGTCGGACAGCCTCTGTTAAGTCACCTGTTGGTTTCTGGAATGGTCCGACCCAGAGGTCTTGGGTCGGACATGGGTCGGACATGTGTGCTCTAGGTCTCTGGAATGGTCCGACCCAGATGGTTGGGTCGGACATGGTCGGTCGGACATGAGTATTTAGCAGACGGGAAAAGTTTCTGGAACGGTCCGACCCAGCTGTGGGTCGGACGGTGGGTCGGACGGCCCAAAATTATGCAAAAAAAAGAGAAGGACAATGTTGTAAAGAGAATCAAAGTGATTTTTGGTATTAGAATATGCCTAAGTTATGTATGAAGTTTGGGTAATCAATGGATGAAGAGAATAGGTGAAACAAGACTTGAAAATGTCATATTTGGGATTCTGTTACAGTGGTCCGGGACCAAGGTAGTGGATAATGTCCCGGACCATACAAAAAGGGCCGAGAGTTTCACCAATGTTCTGGTCCGGGACTTGGGGTCAGTACAAGGTCCCGGACCAGTCTGTGAAATCACCCGAGAGCTTCATAAGTGTTGGTCCGGGACTTAAGGTAAGGACCAAGTCCCGGACCACTCTAAAATTGTTGTTTTAGGCTATTAAAAGATGTCTAATGATGGGGATTGATGGATAATGGTGTTATAAGGTTGTGTAGGACATGTTAGGTGAGTTATAGTCACAATTTGGTGGGTGAAAAGTTGAAGTAAAATGGAAGAGTGAAACATGTTAAATATGTAAAGTTATTTAACCAAGTTAACGGGGAAAAGTTATAAGCATTAGACTTTAAACAAACATGCTACCCCAATGTTAATGAAAGTACATGTAATGTTGTCAGTTGTTCGAGAATTGCTCGAGGAACATAAGTGGACATGGTAAAGTGGACTCCGGTGACAGGTATGGTTTTCTTGCAACCTGTGTCCTACCGGATTACACCGGCTTGTATGCCAATGTGTTTTTCTGTATGTTTGCCACGTTGTAAGATTACACATGTAATGAGTTTACAGTAATTCATTTATGTGGCGTGTACAACTCCGATACAATTTAACCTCGGAAGTTTTAACCTTAGTTAACTGAGTCTAGGATCACATGAGAGTTCGGTATTCGGAGTAAACGACCCGAAGTATGGGACGTTCTAACCACGGCTATGCGTGTGTTAATTGTGTGATATGTGTATGTGAATGTAGGGATCTCCCTTGTATGTTTAACCCAGTTGTAATACTGTATGTGTTGTCACGTGATAGGCTCCATAGTGGGGTTCTAACTAATATCTAAAAGTAAGTATGTACTAAGAGTAGTGAGGAATCCGGTTTGGCCGGTCGCGCGTTGTTTGGGAGAGGGTATCCTTCTTAGCCTTACCCTTCTCTTTGTTATGGTTGTTTCCCTCACGGGTTATGATCTCCCATTAGCTTACTCCAAAGCTTAGCTATTCTGACTTATGATCGATTTAGGGGGAACATGTGTTTGTGTGGTGTGTTCGGGCCTCCAAACCCGAACCGCCTTAACTTAAGTTACTCGTCCGACTATTAGGACGGTAATGAGTGTTGCTGTTATTGTATAACGAGCTTATCATGAGACTGGCAATATTCTCTAGGCTCACCAGTGTATAAACAATGTTTGGGTCGGTTCCTAAGAGAACCATTCCCGTTATGTTATGTATTTTTGTTGTGAAGCAATATCTATTGCGGTGTTATGTTGTGCACGTTGAAACGTGCAAAGTGTTGTTGCGTGATGTTATGTAGTGTATGTTATATGTTGTAAAATGTGGAGTATGTGGATCATGGATATGAATCCCAGTTTGTGAAAAGAGGCGTTAAGGATAACCCGATTTAAGGGTAAGTGTCGCCTATTAAGGAAGTAGCTCCATTAGAGGAGGAACACTCTAGGAATAAAGAACACCATGAGTGACTTATTAAGTAAGGATATATTATCCGTTTGTTGAGCCCGTTGAGGCGAAATGATTATGTGTTGTATGTTTACAGTTGCATGCATGATTTAACTATAATCAACCGCATGCTAAGACGACAATTAGTTGTGCGTGGCCCGGTAGCATGTGGGCTGCGGGATTACCATACCAGCAAAGGTGCTGAGCCCCTTGGGGGCCACCCTTTCTCTTCTTTTCCTATTTCAGGTACAGAGAGCTGGAAGCCGTTCGAGAGTAGGACGGGGTAGTCATTGTACAAGGGTATTCATTTAAGTGTATGTATACAGTAGGTGTAGTAAGACCGATATGTTGTCGGCATCAGTTTATTAATATCGGTATAGTTGAGAGGTGTATGTTGTTGTTGTGTAATGGAAAGGGATAATAATGTGTAGTTGCTCGGGAATTTAGCCCATCAGACCGGTACGGTGTATATGTATTAGCCTTGTTAGCCACGTGGGTGGTTAACGGCGTGTAACACCAACGAGTCAAGTTATTTGATGAAGTGTGTATTCCGCTGCAGTTTATTGTTATGTGTTTGTTGTTGGATGGGGTGTTACAATCGGGTTTCATGATAAGTTGCTGCATCCTGCTTCCTGCTAGGGAAGTTGTTCAGGTGATCTGAGGTTACATAGTGTCTTTGACAATGCTGTCGTTTTATTAGACTTATGTCCTTTAGTAATTAAGGTTCAGTTCGTACTAGGTGTTTGCCTTAAGGTGTCCAAGTTGGATATCATTCTGTCATCTTATACTTCCATCTCAACGCTTCGTTCAACTTCTGTTGATTACGCCACCCTTTGATGATCAATCGTACTTGGGTGTTAATGAGTTAAACAAACAGTGTTAACTGTCATTCATCAGTTGTTCGGCTCGACTATGCCCGCTCTGTGGGGGTAGTCCTCTGAGCTTTCCTTTTCCAGGGTTGTACGACTTTAATCCTTGGTAGGTTATAGCTTACGTTTATTTCTTTTATCCTTGTTTTATGGGTTTTCCAACATCTTCATTGAGGAATGTTGTTATTGGTATCCTTAATGGTTACTCTGGGAGTCTTATCCCGTTTTCATTGTAAGTCGATGCTTCAACAGTCTCAATAGTATCTTATAATACATCCCTTGTTTATCATTGCTTATATAGTGTTTTTTTCTCGCATTACCGAGCGATCTCTTAGGTTTTCCCCTTGGAGTTCGAGATTGTGTCCTTACCGTACTGTCGGTTGTTGTTGTAGTGGGTTTTACCGTTGTTAATATTCATACGGTTTAATACTTTGTCCAAGTTCTGCTCCCAGCAGACTGGTGTGTCATCTCATCTCATCATGGTCAGGCCGTCGGGCCTTTCCAAGGTCTTATTTTTCTGTTCTTATGGATTTACAATCCGGTATTAATATGTGTTACAACTGAAGCGTTCTCCTATCTCGCCTTGATGGCTTTTTGTGTAGCTTAACCGTGGTAGCACTTGCTATGGCAAGTGCGCCATGCAGGATGGGTTATTGGTACAAGGTACATCGGTAGTGACACTTCCTTTGAATTTCCATGTAATTGGTAGTCCCCGGGACTCCTTCGATAATCTCTTATTTTGGATAACCGTCCATCCGACAGTTCCTTGTTGTTTGACAGTACTGTCATCTATTAGGGCGTTCCTCTTTCTGAGGGAATCCCTTAATATTTTCTTTCTTAATCCTCCCTTCTGTCTCCACACGTTTTGTTATGGTTACTAAGCAACGGTTTTCCTTTAGGCACTACATTGTAGTCCTATTCCGGTATACCATTTATATGAGTTCCTATCGTCGTCCGCATTATGTTGGCCAGGTTTTATAACCTTCCTTGTTGTATGGGGTTGGAGTTCCCGTTTCTAACTGGACTTTCCAGTAATCTCAAATCTCAGGCTTTGTATTATCCCACTGTTATGCTCACTCGGACCGCTGTCCGGTACACATGTCGCTTCCCTTTTCCTTTTTATTGCACCCGTAGTGCTTTCCTTATCATTGGTATTGCGGGTTATTTCGACTGCGTATGTAACACCCCAACTACAACAACGTACTTAAACAATACCTTGCAGCGGAAATCATAACTCACAACATAATTTAACTCCTTGGTGTTACACGCCGTTAGCCACCCACGTGGCTAACAAGGCTAACATACATACATCGTACCGGTCTGATGGACTAAACTCCCGAGCATCTAAACATAAATCCCGTTCCATGTCCAACATTCCTCATACACTTACATTACAACTGTACCGAGTATTTACAAACTAGTGCCGATAACAATTTCTGTCTTACTACACCTACAATACACTCTCAATTTGAATGCCCACCCATGTGCAACAACTACCCGTCCTACTCTCGAACGGCTTGCAGCTCCTTCGTACCTGTAGAGTAATGGGGGCCCCCAAAGGGGGTCAGCACCTTTGCTGGTATGGTAATCCCGCAGCCCGTATGCTACCGGGCCACGCACAACTATTTGTCATCTTAGCATGCGGTTGATTACATTTAAATCAGGCATGAACATTTTAAACACACAACATATAACATTTCCCAATAATGGGTTCAATAACAGGTAACACATTTATACCTAACAGATCACTCGTTGAGTACTTCAACCCTAGAGTATTTCTCCTCTAATGGAGCTATTTCCTTAATAGACGACACTTACCCGCTATCGGGTTATCCTTAACATCTCTTGTTATAACTGGGATTCATATCCATGATCCACACATTTCACTTTTAAACAACATAAAACTTCACATCGTAATTAACATTACAGTACATCAACAACACATAACATAACGGGTACGGGTCTCTTTAGGAACCGTCCCAAACATAGTTAGTTCACTGGAAGAGCCTAGAGAATGCTGACAAACTCATGCTAAGCTCGTTTACATAACTCGTTACCGTCCTGTTAAACGGACGGATAACTTAACATAAAGATGGTTCAGATTTGGTGATCCGAACTCATCATACATAGTTCCCCAACAGACGTGAGTCAAGAGCCTTGGTTAAACTCAGGGGTGATTGAAGACCAATGAAGGAAAACAACCAACAGAATGAAAGTTGAAGAAACTGTATACAACAACTCCCAAACACCGCGCGACCGGAACGACCGGATTCCTCACCCCCCATAATATATACATAACATAGTTAAGGGCTCCACTATGGAACCTATCACATTCTTACACCTTACAGTATTACAACTGGGTTAGACACACATGAGTAGTGTACATAATAACACACACAAACATCACATAACTAATTCACGCATAGTCTGGGTTAGAACGTTCCCATGGTTTGGGTCGTTGAATCCGAATACCGATCTGTATATAATTCTAGAGTCGATTAGTTAAGTTTAGTACACATTTAAAGCTAAACGGTATCGGAACTATGCACGCCACATAAATAAACAACTGTAAACTCATTACATGTTTTTATCTTATAAGGTGGCAAACATTCAGAAAAACACATTGGCATACAAGCCGGTGTAATCCGGTAGGACACAGGTTGCAAGAAAACCATACCTTACACCATGGGTTTATCTTTACCGGGTGATCTCCCGTTCCTTGGTTCACACTTGTTCAACTGATAACATTCAAATGTTTTCATTAACATCGAAGCATTACAGTATGTAACACTATACTCCCGTACTTAACCCGTTATCCCGTTGTTTCGGTTTTTAACTTTGTGTACTTAAACTCACAATTTTCTCACATCCAACCTAACACTTGTTTACACCTTCTAAGGCCTTTAAAACTCACCAAACAAGGCCTAGTCAACATCTAAAACCATTACCATTCACTTCCCCATCATAACAACACTTTAAAACACATTCTGACACATTTTTATGATGGTCCGGGTTTGTGTCCGGGGTTACAAACCCGGACCACCACGGATTGCAGTTTCTGGACAATTTTTCATGTGGTCCGGGTTTGTGTCCTGGTTTCAAACCCGGACCACCCCCCTGGGATAGTCTTCTGCCATGTTTTTGCTATCGTCCGGTTTGTAAACAGGTTTGCAACCCGGACCACCTTTGGAACTGTCAAAATTTACAGTTTTTGAGCGGTTTTCAACCCCTAATTCACCTCTAATCATTTCCTAAACTTTCCACATGTTTCCTACATGTTTAAACACACTAAAACATGCACTAAGCCACTTCAAAACATAGGTCCATTCCTTACTCAAATTTCTTGCTCCCATTCTTAATTTTTCCATTCTCTGTTACACTTATGCACACTTGTGCTACAGATTTTCACCCTTCCAATATCATTCTCCTTCTACCATTTCAAGGTCATCAAGTATCTCAACTCAACCACATACACACCTAGCTCCCCCAGTTTACCAAGTCACCTTAAAACACTTATTTCCTATCGAAATTTCACCATAACTTCCCCATAAACTTAACATCTCCCAAACCATCAATTTACATTCCTAATCTAGCCACACCCATAAGGGTCCTACCAGCACATAATATCCTTTCAAAATTCACCAAACAACACTACAAACACAATTCCCAAATCACTTGGCTCCAAGGCCCTCAATTCAAACCAACATTTCACAAAATCCAACTAACCAACATCAAGCACCTTATTGCTCCAGATTTTATTTCATCCTTTATTTTTCCCAAACCCAAATCCTAAAACAATTAATATAGGCATTAAGGTAGATTTCTTACCTTAATTCACAAGTCTCACATTAATTCTCCTCTTGCTCCTCATCTCCTCAAAATCGGTCAAGAGGGAATGGAGTTTCCAACCTCCATTCCAACATCCAAGAAACACAAAATACATTCCATTAACCATCTAAACCCTTATGAAATCTCAATTCAACAAAAGGGCTTAGAGCACAAGTTAGGGTTTTACCTTTGGAGATTTTTGAATGGTTTTCAACTCTTGAATCTTAAGAGGGACTCCCACCACCATTTAAAGCTTGGAGAATATCTCAACAAGGAAGAAAAGCTAGTCATTACAAGAGCCAAAATCGGCCAAGGTGGGAAAATGGAGAAAACATGACTTGTTCATGGATATTTTTACCTTGATAGAACGAGGAAGCTTCAAGCTTCAAAATGGTGTGCTTTTCTCTTCAAATGGCCAACACCCACGAAAATGAAACTCATCCTTTTCGAATTTTGAAAAGAGAGAGTGATAGAGGGTGATGAGAGGATCACAAATATGTGATTATTTTTTAGTTTGGAGCTTGGGTGTAGCTTGGGCATGAGAGGAAAGTTGGAGAAGCGATGGAAGGGGAGAGGAAGAAATCGCTGGCCTGAAGAAGAAAGAGAGAACGTAGGGAAGAAAGGAGAAACGAAAGAGAAAAGGAAAGAGAGAAATGAGAGGAGAGAGAGGGTGGGGGCTCCTTTTACTTTTCTTTCTTTCTTTTCCTTTTTTTTTCTAGCTTATTAGGTGTGTGAGAGGGCTGTCTCACAATTAAAAACCGGCCCACTTAATTATTACAAGCTGGAGCGTTTTTTGTCTTTTACCGAAAACACTCGTTATTTTACCCGGTTTAGCACTATTCACTAACCGGGCCCGTTTTCCGGAATTTTCTCGTTTACTTAATTTTAATGGTTATTATACTCCCATTAACGCTTATTTATAGTTATATGATAAACTATAATTTTTACGGGGTCATTTGACTGTTTAAAGTCACGTTTTCGGGTTTTCTCGAAAAACGCGCTTTAGACTCCGTTAGCGCTTTAACGCATTATTTGGATCCGTTTTCTTCCGGAATTTTTCCCACATGTTCTTAGTACGTAATTAGGGTATAAAAATATATTTATAACCCTAGTGAAGGTTATATACCTCCTAAAATAATTAAAACGCGTTTTCACGTTTAGTGACCTTTACGCATTTTCTTTTTCTTTTTGGTTTTCATTTCTTCACCAAACATCTTAAGGACTTAATTAGCCATAGAAAATTATAATTACACAATTAATTAATACATTAAGGTTTGGGGTATTTCAGCGTAGCATGTCGACCCATGTTGCCGGTAATTACCGTTCCCTTATTGATAGAATTCCAAAGGTAGCGCCTGTTTCTCTGTTACGCTCCATTAAAAACCTCCCAGTTCTCCGTAACTGTTGTACAACAAGTTGTTTCTTGTATTGCTCACTGTTAACTAACTGCCAGATCGGGTTTCTCCGAGTAAGAGAAGGCTTTCTTCTCTCTGGCGTTTGTTCCACATATTTTGGGTTAGGGATGTGGAGGGCGGGCCTAGGTACTATGGATGTCCGGTAAACACCGGGAAGTCCTGACTAACGCACCTCTCACTCTATCTGTCAACCCTTAACCCATAACTCAATCTCAACCTCATCATTCTCCTAAGTTCGGTATTTCTTGTCTTCAGAGCGTAACTACGCTCTGATACCACTTTTTGTAACACCCCAACTCAATCCAATTGTGGTCTCGCAACTTAACAGCATATATATATACATGTCACAGCGGGATTCTTTACAATCCAGGACCTTGCCACGGTCTGACTACAGAATATACCGAACATTAGTACAACAATCTTAACCATATACATATCCTTCTTACAACCCCCTCACATCCTATACATCTTACTAACTCAAATTGTCATACGAGTGTACATGCACAACTCGTAGGCCACACTAAACCCTTAACAACTGTATCCTCTTCTTACTCTCGCGTCGGCCGCTTCCTGATGTACCTGTGTAGTAAAAACAGCCCCCAAAGGGGGTCAGCACGAATGCTGGTACAATCCCCTCATGGCCCCCAAGCTAACGTGGCTACGACGACTAATTGTCGATAGCATGGAGGTTGATTAAATGCACAACATAATAGTAAATGCTGTAAACAACAATCCATATATGAACAATCAAAGTTCACACACAATGAACGACTTAAATGCGTTTCCTTAATTAGAGAGTTAGTTATTTAACTCCTTAAGTAATGTTCCCTCTTACTCTTAGACCAACCTTATCTCACCTCAATCTTAGTATTATATTAATCTTAGCAACAACCATCCTTTAATAAGGAGTGGATGTCACTTATCTTAATCTTAATTATACAAACCATCCTTTAAAAAGGAATGGTTGCAACTTATCTTAATCTTAACTTAATCTTAATCTTAACAATACAAATCACCCTTTAAAAAGGAATGATTATAACTTATCTTAATCTTAACTTAATCTTAATCTTAACAATACAAATCACCCTTTAAAAAGGAATGATTGTAACTTATCTTAATCTTAACTTATTCTCAGAATACAAACCGTTCCTGGAGGGGATTGGTTGTAGCCTAAGTCCAAACCTGGGATTTAGGTGATCCCACCGCACCATCTTAATGCCACCTACCCTGGACGGGAATCCAGCGTAGCTGAGCCGGCAACCGGCCCTAGGCTACAAGTCCGAAGACAAGTCCTTAAGCGGAGGGCGGATCTGATTCAGATACCGTCCCCCTTTTTCCTTAGCATGCATGACCGGAGATCGGTCCCGGGTTTCCTCCCTCAAGTTCCAGTTAGTAATAGTCTCAAGACCATGTTCGTTGGTTAACCTCTTTCGGTTCATATCGTCCCTTATTAGGGGCGTTCCTTAGTCTCACTCAATACCTTACTAAACATTGGTTAGTAAGTTCTCACAGTATGTTGTGTTAGTTTTCAAACATCACACAACAATACAATATATAATATGTTCCGGTTGCATGCTTTATCTTGTTTAGTGAGCACACAAAACAAATAGCACACAAGCCGAGGGACACCTCGTTAGCAAGCAGGTCACAAGAGAACTGTACCGTTCTCCGTCGATCGTTGTTTGATTATCCTTCCTCGGGGTCCCAATTCACAAACCTAAATCATTCATTCATTTTTAGGTCATTAGTTATTTGCACCTTACTTAACTCACTTAGTCTCTAAAGATTCCCATACAATAACCTCTCAAGTCTTAGCCACTTAGCTTACAAGCTTAACTTTAAATATTAATATTTATACTTAACTTAACTTAAGCCTTTAAGTTCTTAGGGTCACAATCATTACCACCCTACCAAGGTATACCTTATCACCATTTATCATTCTTAGAATTCAAAATTTCTTTTTTTTTTAAGTGTTAAGGTCCGTCCGACCCACCGTCCGACCCACCCTCTGGGTCGGACCATTCCAGTAACTTTCTGGTTTGGAAACCCCTACATGTCCGACCCACGTCCGACCCAACCAACTGGGTCGGACCATTCCAGAAACTTTCCGTCTTCTAAAACCTCCCATGTCCGACCCACGTCCGACCCAACCTTCTGGGTCGGACCATTCCAGAAACTTATCTGCCCTCTCAAACTCACCCGTCCGACCCATGTCCGACCCAAGACCTCTGGGTCGGACCATTCCAGAACCTTTCCCTGGCGTTAAACAGAGGCCGTCCGACCCAAACTTGGGTCGGACCCCTGGGTCGGACGCCACTAAAACATGCCCAAACTTTGCCAAATCTTCACTAAACCTTTCCTCAAGCCATCCAATGTGTTCTAACATTATTTAGACCCTTAAACCCACCTTAGAGCATCCTCCAAACACATTAAATCATTCACCAAGATTCACCTTAATCATTATACATTTTCCTTGTAATAATTCTAACACTTGTAATGCTTTCCTCTAGGTTTCTAGGTGGTGGTTCATACCTAATGTAACCACTATGCCAAATGTTTTCCTCACCACTATAACATCATCTCCCAAGCATCTTTCACCACTGAAAATTCTTTTATGCATTTACTTAAAGTTCCTTCAAAAGCTTAAGCTTCCCTCCATCAACACCTTATTTCCTTCCTAGTTGTTTACCAACATTTACCATAGTCCTAAATACTCAATTACATTCTCTTGATTCCTAAATCCTTCAAAGTAATGCCTAAGTCATTATAACTCGTTATAACACTTTATCACACCCCTTTTTCATCAAGACACCTCTAAGACTTCCTAGTACTTCCTTAGTCATTATATTCCCTTAGGACATATCTTAATCACCTTAAGCATTATACCTTCTCCTTAAACTTATGCACAAGTCTTACATTCCTCATCTCATGATTTTGGTGTGTTCAAAAACACTCACCAATCCTCTAATTCCTCCTAGACATCTCTAGATCATACTAAACCTCAAGAACTCCTTAGTTAACTCATTCCCACTCAAATTCCTCATAGTGATTCCTAGTAAATCCTAGGTCATATTAATTCACCACCATCACCTAAACACTTATTTTCTACTCAAATTTCGCCATGGCTTCTCTAGTATCTTATCATGCCCACACACATTGTTTTCCTCATTCAACCTTCTCACACACACATCAAGTTCTTTCTCATCACATCTCATCACCAAACCAACTCATTCACAACAAACTCAATATTGGCAATTAATCTTAAATTGCATAGCACTAAGGCTCTTAAATGACATGGCTCTTAGGCCCTTAAATGACTTAAACTTAACACTGAATTTCCCCACATATAAGCTTTCAACCTAAATACACTCATCAATCTCATAGTAGTTATAATGCTCTTAAAATCCACCTTAAACTTATATTACTAACTCATTCTCATTAGCTCCTTAATCACAAGTTCATAAGCTTGTTTAAGTTCTTTTTCTTAGGTTATATAACCCAATACACAATGTAAGCTCTAAGCTACATTGGTACTTATCTAAAACTCATTCCTTAATCTTAAACCACCATTAGGTAAGCATTTTACCTTGTTTTCTCAAGCTTATCTTAATCTCCTCCTTAGACCTTCTTCTTGCATAGATCTCGGCCACCACTTAAATTCCCCTTGCCAATGTTCTAATCAATATTCAATGACTCATATGAGTACTAAACAATGCACTAACCTCAAGGAATGAAAACCTAGGTTAGAAATGTGTTCTAAAGCATAAAGTGGATGATTACCTTGAAGTCTCAAAGTAGACTTGGGCATTGAATGAAATAGGACCTCCACTAGTCCTTGGTGAATAAATCAAGCTAGAACAAGGCATAAAAACATAGCCCCATGAGAAGGAATTTTCAGCCAAGTACAAGAAATGATGGAAACATGGTTTTTCTTACATTTTCTTTACCTTAAGAGAATGGAGAAGCTAATGAGCTCTTCAAACTTGTTTTCCTCCATCAATGGAGGTTTCTCATGGCACCAAATGGAGCTTTGAAGGATTTGAAAAGATAGAAAGATGTCTTGACCAACTAAGAGAAAATGTGTTTAGTTTTTTATTTGAGCTAAAATGAGTAAGTGATGGACAAGGCAAGGTGGTGTTGTCATGGGTGCTGCTCCTACGTGAAGGAGGAGGAAGAAGATGGTAGAACCGTGTGAAGAAGAGAAATGAGAGAGAGAAGAAGAAAGGTGGCTAATAAGGTATTTGCTTAATAAAGCAAATAGTACTTTTACTTATCTCTTCTTTTCTTCCTTAGTTTGACTACTTATTGACTCATCCTCCTTAGAAAAACCCGCCCCTCATATGAACAAGATATTTATGGTCTTGTTTGACCAACTAATTGACTTAAGTTGATTAAACTTAAACTAGTCACTATTTGGCACTATTCACTAATCAGTGCACATATTTCTGAAATTTTTGATTTCCCATTGATTTAGACCTCCTAATGGGATACTAATTAGTACACATATTGATTAGAATATTACTAAGGTCTTATCATGATATTTGGGTACTCACCCAAGTTTCTCCAAGCTTAGAGCACATTTTTGCCCTAATTGCCTTAAGGCATTTTCTTACGTTTTCCTTGGTTTAATTGTCTACCAATCTTTCTAAGGAATCTATTCCTTACCACATCATAATTTCATGTTTACTTAACATACTTAGGTTTGGGGTATTTGAATCTACCCCCCTTAAAAGAACTTTGTCCCCAAAGTTCACATGCATCTTTTCTTATTAGAATACATGTCTTACCTCATCCTTAGATCATATAGATCATACTTATGTATACCTAATCCATTGGATCATGGATCCGCCATATTCTTATACTTAATATCACACAACATGCATAAGCATGGTGTAGCACTCAAAATCCTTTTGTTCCTTTTTGATGATTAAACATTCACATAACTTACAACGATTCTCCCATGTCACCGGTCCGTAGACAATGGCTCATTCGTCCTCGTCACCATGGGCCAGAATACAAAACACTCTGCTCTCCCCATGTCACCGTCCGAAGACAAGGCTCGTGCGTCCTCGCTTCATGGGCGAGACTCAGTAAAAAGGTAATCCTTTTTACGAGGTCATGTGAGGAATAATTCCTCTAATTAAAAATACAAACAACTCCAATTTCATTTTCCTAAGGCCTCTATTCTTAGTGTGATTTAATTGTGACACTGGTAGGGAGTTTCAGGAATCATCCAACCCTGATGTGATCAGCATCAGTGTAGAACTATCCTTCCACCCCAATTTGTGTTCGGTTTCCCTTGATCCCTAGAAAATCAAGTTCCACTTCCCACGTCATTTTCAACATCCAAATAATTCAATCATGTCAATTTTCTATCTTCTTCTTTCTCTAATCAGATCAATACATCTCCAAAGTGTGGACTAAGTCCATCAAACATTCCCGATTCATCTCTTAGTAATTACCTCAAGACTTAAATTCCTACTAAGTTCTATAACTCTCCATACCAATTATCACCATCTTATATCTCATAGCATTACAATTTCCTTCCTCATCATATCAAATAATAGCTCATAGTGTTGTCTTATTCATATCTCACACATAGTCTCATATCGACTCATACCTCATATATTCCTGATTCTTTAAGTCTCCTTAAAACCTCTTCCTTAATTCTCTTAACTTGTACTCACACCGGTGTTAACAAGATATGTACTTAATATGTAGGGTATTCACTATCTTGTGTGTGCAATAATGTAATTTATCTCAAAATGTTTATGTAAAACATATTCTCAAATTATTTTGTGCTATGCACACCGTAGTTTATGTACTCAGTACACAAACATACGCTAAGCGGTTTTCGCTCTACCCCCCTTAAAATGGATTACGCCCACGTAATCAGCGTCACATAATCTTGAACATAAGTTCAAGATGTCTAATTCTCACCAAGCATTCTAGCTTCCACGTCATCTATCTTGCTTATAATTCGATCAGAAATGGCTTAGTCTCTGTATCGAGGATTCTTAACGGTACTATACCGTATTCGTACCTTAGTTTGGTCTAATCTCAAAGTAGTGGTCTGCTAGCTTCCACTGCGCGACTCTGATAATCTTAGGCTTATTGTCTCAATGGACACGTGTTATCTTTATATATACACGGCCTTAATGAGGTAACCGTCTATCCAGTCTCCTTGAAGATCTTACGCTCATACTCTAGTATTTTCTCGAATGTCTAAATGTTCTCCCCAACTGACCTTTGGTCTGAGGATGATTCTTATCTGAAAATGTTTAGTGCATATCGCGCTTTACAGTCTTAATTCCTACATCTTAAGACATATCCAATGTCTGTACTTAACATTCGTGCTTTTCGCACTTCATAGTCCTTAATTATCTATTCTCTGGTTCTCTGTGTGCTGATTCAACTGAATTCTTTCTCTTCGACTGTCTGTGGTAGTAGCTGCTCTTGTGTGATCTTGCGTCGTTGTCCGTGGTACGGAGTCGACTACCTCCCGTGTTCCTTACACCACTCGTCTACATGCATGGGGTACCTTATTGGTACATTACTACTTACCCAACTAACTCATAAATGAGCGTGTCAGGCCTGCAAGCCCCTGTGGGTGCAGTCGTCCCACGTCTCGTTTTAGTAAACTCATAGTGTCCGTCACACGTTTAGCTATTGCTAATTATGAAGTATTCTGTTGTCGATCTCCTCTTCATTGTTCCATAATAACATTTATTGTTCTTCTTGAAGTTAATCAAGGGAAATCCATTTACTGCGTTCTTGGGTATTGTATGCTCTAGCTCTTTCTGTATCCCGCACTGATTCGGTCTCTTAATAATTGAGGTCTCTTTCCATAGAGCCTCTTATCTTCATTCTCATATTTGTTCTACTAGGAATGCACTTCTAGTTCCATGAGGAATGGGTAGTGTGCTTCCTGTGAAATCTTACCTAATAGGTCCAGACTACTGGCATCAATGCTCAGTTCGTCTACCATCTTATTTCCTTACTTATACTGGTCTTAACTCATAAATCTAATTGCCTCAGTGTCAATATTTGACGGCTCATACATAATGGTCACCTTACCGCGTACCATGACTTATCCACTTATCTAACTATTGTACTCACGACCACTACCATCGTGGTAGTTTGCCCATTAATGGTGCAACCCCTTATTCACTTATTCTCATGTCTTACCTTATACTCAATCCCTCTTGGCGTGAACACACTGGGAGTTCTCTAATTCTGGTGTATGGCAGTTGCCGTACTGCGTTATAAAATAGTTGACTCTAGATGTAAAGATGTTCTGCTCCAATCTCAGATTCGTAAGTAGGCTAATTTCTTTCGCTTCTTTCATCCTTGGTGATTTATCTACCATTAGTGTTTAATGATTACTGAAGAAGTCATCCACTGAATCACAAGCTTTTCTGAGCATTGATTAATTGACGTGCCATATGTGCAGTCACGGTGTTTATTTCTGACGATCACTAATTCTTACATTCTGGGTGTCGGATACGGGGTCTATCTCTGTATCCTACCTTATTACTCAAGTGTATCTGGTATGTTCTAAAGAAATCTCAATTTTACAGTTTCCATTCTCTAGCAAAAGCGTATTGCATCTCTAATAAGTGAAAGCCCTTGAGGGGTTCATTCCCACTTATGGCCTCACAACAAGGAGAGGTATCCCCACCCTAAAAGGCATGGTTCGTTCTCGCTCCTGTCCTAGCATTAACTCAATTTCTCATTGGTACCCTTTCTTGGTAATGTTCTTCCCAATCTAAATTATAGGTTTGGTAACCGTTCATATCTACAAATTGTAGTCCTTCGTGGCTTAAACAAGCTCTCTTATAACTTATTGCGCCTCGGGCTCTGATGCGGTTAACATCCTTGGCTCGTAGGCTCTTAGTGCTTAATGTCTCAGTTCATTATTTGTGCTCTTACACATCTGCAGGTCATCCCTTGTAAGATTCTGGTTCTTTAAGCACTATCCACCGTTAGGTTACCTACTAAATGTAGTATCGGTTTCATGATAAGTTGCTGCATCCTGCTTCCTGCTAGGGAAGTTGTTCAGGTGATCTGAGGTTACTTAGTGCTTTGACAATGCTGTCATTTATTAGACTTATGTCCTTTAGTAATTAAGGTTCAGTTCGTACTAGGTGTTTGCCTTAAGGGTCCAAGTTGGATATCATTCTGTCATCTTATACTTCCATCTCAACGCTTCGTTCAACTACTGTTGATTACGCCACCCTTTGATGATCAATCGTACTTGGGTGTTAATGAGTTAAACAAACAGTGTTAACTGTCATTCATCAGTTGTTGGCTCGACTATGCCTGCTCTGTGGGGGTAGTCCTCTGAGCTTTCCTTTTCCAGGGTTGTACGACTTTAATCCTTGGTAGGTTATAGCTTACGTTTATTTCTTTTATCCTTGTTTTCTGGGTTTTCCAACATCTTCATTGAGGAATGTTGTTATTGGTATCCTTAATGGTCACTCTGGGAGTCTTATCCCGTTTTCGTTGTAAGTCGATGCTTCAACAGTCTCAATAGTATCTTATAATACATCCCTTGTTTATCATTGCTTATATAGTGTTTTTGCTCGCATTACCGAGCGATCTCTTAGGTTTTCCCCTTGGAGTTCGAGATTGTGTCCTTACCGTACTGTCGGGTGTTGTTGTAGTGGGTTTACGTTGTTAATATTCATACGGTTTAATACTTTGTCCAAGTTCTGCTCCCAGCAGACTGGTGTGTCATCTCATCTCATCATGGTCAGGCCGTCGGGCCTTTCCAAGGTCTTATTTTTCTGTTCTTATGGATTTACAATCCGGTATTAATATGTGTTAAACTGTAGCGTTCTCCTATCGCTTGATGGCTTTTTGTGTAGCTTAACCGTGGTAGCACTTGCTATGGCAAGTGCGCCATGCAGGATGGGTTATTGGTACAAGGTACATCGGTAGTGACACTTCCTTCTAATTTCCATGTAATTGGTAGTCCTCGGGACTCCTTCGATAATCTCTTATTTGGATAACCGTCCATCCGGCAGTTTCCTTGTTGTTTGACAGTACTGTCATCTATTAGGGCGTTCCTCTTTCTGAGGGAATCCCTTAATATTTTCTTATGTCTTAATCCTCCCTTCTGTCTCCACACGTTTTGTTATGGTTACTAAGCAACGGTTTTCCTTTAGGCACTACATTGTAGTCCTATTCCGGTATACATTTATATGAGTTCCTATCGTCGTCCGCATTATGTTGGCCAGGTTTTATAACCTTCCTGTTGTATGGGGTTGGAGTTCCCGTTTCTAACTGGACTTTCCAGTAATCAAATCTCAGGCTTTGTATTATCCCACTTTATGCTCACTCGGACCGCTGTCCGGTACACATGTCGCTTCCCTTTTCCTTTCTATTGCACCCGTAGTGCTTTCCTTATCATTGGTATCGCGGGTTATTTCGACTGCGTAGCATGTCGACCCATGTTGCCGGTAATTACCGTTCCCTTATTGATAGAATTCCATAGGTAGCGCCTGTTTCTCTGTTGCGCTCCATTAAAAACCTCCAGTTCTCCGTAACTGTTGTACAACAAGTTGTTTCTTGTATTGCTCGCTGTTAACTAACTGCCAGATCGGGTTTCTCCGAGTAAGAGAAGGCTTTCTTCTCTCTGGCGTTTGTTCCACATATTAGGGTAGGGATGTGGAGGGCGGGCCTAGGTACTATGGATGTCCGGTAAACACCGGGAAGTCCTGACTAACGCACCTCTCACTCTATCTCTCAACCCTTAACCCATAACTCAATCTCAACCTCATCATTCTCCTAAGTTCGGTATTTCTTGTCTTCAGAGCGTAACTACGCTCTGATACCACTTTTGTAACACCCCAACTCAATCCAATTGTGGTCTCGCAACTTAATCATATATATATACATGTCACAGCGGATTCTTTACAATCCAGGACCTTGCCACGGTCTGACTACAGAATATACCGAACATTAGTACAACAATCTTAACCATATACATATCCTCTTACAACCCCCTCACATCCTATACATCTTACTAACTCAAATGCCATACGAGTGTACATGCACAACTAGTAGGCCACACTTAACCCTTAACAACTGTATCCTCTTCTTACTCTCGCGTCGGCCGCTTCCTGATGTACCTGTGTAGTAAAAACAGCCCCCAAAGGGGGTCAGCACGAATGCTGGTACGATCCCCTCATGGCCCCCAAGCTAACGTGGCTACGACGACTAATTGTCGATAGCATGGAGGTTGATTAAATGCACAACATAATAGTAAATGCTGTAAACAACAATCCATATATGAACAATCAAAGTTCACACACAATGAACGACTTAAATGCGTTCCCTTAATTAGAGAGAGTTAGTTATTTAACTCCTAAGTAATGTCCCTCTTAATCTTAGACCAACCTTATCTCACCTCAATCTTAGTCTTATCTTAATCTTAGCAACAACCATCCTTTAATAAGGAGTGGATGTCACTTATCTTAATCTTAATTATACAAACCATCCTTTAAAAAGGAATGGTTGCAACTTATCTTAATCTTAACTTAATCTTAATCTTAACAATACAAATCACCCTTTAAAAAGGAATGATTATAACTTATCTTAATCTTAACTTAATCTTAATCTTAACAATACAAATCACCCTTCAAAAAGGAATGATTGTAACTTATCTTAATCTTAACTTATTCTCAGAATACAAACCGTTCCTGGAGGGGAATGGTAGTAGCCTAAGTCCAAACCTGGGATTTAGGTGATCCCACCGCACCATCTTAATGCCACCTACCCTGGACGGGAATCCAGCGTAGCTGAGCCGGCAACCGGCCCTAGGCTACAAGTCCGAAGACAAGTCCTTAAGCGGAGGGCGGATCTGATTCAGATACCGTCCCCCTTTTTCCTTAGCATGCATGACCGGAGATCGGTCCCGGGTTTCCTCCCTCAAGTTCCAGTTAGTAATAGTCTCAAGACCATGTTCGTTGGTTAACCTCTTTCGGTTCATATCGTCCCTTATTAGGGGCGTTCCTTAGTCTCACTCAATTCCTTACTAAACATTGGTTAGTAAGTTCTCACAGTATGTTGTGTTAGTTTTCAAACATCACACAACAATACAATATATATAATATGTTCCGGTTGCATGCTTTATCTTGTTTAGTGAGCACACAAAACAAATAGCACACAAGCCGAGGGACACCTCGTTAGCAAGTAGGTCACAAGAGAACTGTACCGTTCACCGTCGATCGTTGTTTGATTATCCTTCCTCGGGGTCCCAATTCACAAACCTAAATCATTCATTCATTTTTAGGTCATTAGTTATTTGCACCTTACTTAACTCACTTAGTCTCTAAAGATTCCCATACAATAACCTCTCAAGTCTTTGCCACTTAGCTTACAAGCTTAACTTTAAATATTAATATTTATACTTAACTTAACTTAAGCCTTTAAGTTCTTAGGGTCACAATCATTACCACCCTACCAAGGTATACCTTATCACCATTTATCATTCTTAGAATTCAAAATTTCTTTTTTTTTTAAGTGTTAAGGCCGTCCGACCCACCGTCCGACCCACCCTCTGGGTCGGACCATTCCAGTAACTTTCGGGTTTGGAAAACCCTACATGTCCGACCCACGTCCGACCCAACCAACTGGGTCGGACCATTCCAGAAACTTTCCGTCTTCTAAAACCTCCCATGTCCGACCCACGTCCGACCCAACCTTCTGGGTCAGACCATTCCAGAAACTTATCTGCCCTCTCAAACTCACCCGTCCGACCCATGTCCGACCCAAGACCTCTGGGTCGGACCATTCCAGAACCTTTCCCTGGCGTTAAACAGAGGCCGTCCGACCCAAACTTGGGTCGGACCCCTGGGTCGGACGCCACTAAAACATGCCCAAACTTTGCCAAATCTTCACTAAACCTTTCCTCAAGCCATCCAATGTGTTCTAACATCATTTAGACCCTTAAACCCACCTTAGAGCATCCTCCAAACACATTAATCATTCACCAAGATTCACCTTAATCATTATACATTTTCCTTGTAATAATGCTAACACTTGTAATGCTTTCCTCTAGGTTTCTAGGTGGTGGTTCATACCTAATGTAACCACTATGCCAAATGTTTTCCTCACCACTATAACATCATCTCCCAAGCATCTTTCACCACCGAAAATTCTTTTATGCATTTACTTAAAGTTCCTTCACAAGCTTAAGCTTCCCTCCATCAACACCTTATTTCCTTCCTAGTTGTTTACCAACATTTACCTAAGTCCTAAATACTCAATTACATTCTCTTGATTCCTAAATCCTTCAAAGTAATGCCTAAATCATTATAACTCGTTATAACAATCTCACCCCTTTTTCAAAGACACCTCTAAGACTTCCTAGTACTTCCTTAGTCATTATATTCCCTTAGGACATATCTTAATCACCTTAAGCATTATACCTTCTCCTTAAACTTATGCACAAGTCTTACATTCCTCATCTCATGATTTTGGTGTGTTCAAAAACACTCACCAATCCTCTAATTCCTCCTAGACATCTCTAGATCATACTAAACCTCAAGAACTCCTTAGTTAACTCATTCCCACTCAAATTCCTCATAGTGATTCCTAGTAAATCCTAGGTCATATTAATTCACCACCATCACCTAAACACTTATTTTCTACTCAAATTTCGCCATGGCTTCTCTAGTATCTTATCATGCCCACACATTGTTTTCCTCATTCAACCTTCTCACACACACATCAAGTTCTTTCTCATCACATCTCATCACCAAACCAACTCATTCACAACAAACTCAATATTGGCAATTAATCTTAAATTGCATAGCACTAAGGCTCTTAAATGACATGGCTCTTAGGCCCTTAAATGACTTAAACTTAAACACTGAATTTCCCCACATATATAAGCTTTCAACCTGCAAATACACTCATCAATCTCATAGTAGTTATAATGCTCTTAAAATCCACCTTAAACTTATATTACTAACTCATTCTCATTAGCTCCTTAATCACAAGTTCATAAGCTTGTTTAAGTTCTTTTTCTTAGGTTATATAACCCAATACACAATGTAAGCTCTAAGCTACATTGGTACTTATCTAAAACTCATTCCTTAATCTTAAACCACCATTAGGTAAGCATTTTACCTTGTTTTCTCAAGCTTATCTTAATCTCCTCCTTAGACCTTCTTCTTGCATAGATCTCGGCCACCACTTAAATTCCCCTTGCCAATGTTCTAATCAATATTCAATGACTCATATGAGTACTAAACAATGCACTAACCTCAAGGAATGAAAACCTAGGTTAGAAATGTGTTCTAAAGCATAAAAGTGGATGATTACCTTGAAGTCTCAAAGTAGACTTGGGCATTGAATGAAATATGACCTCCACTAGTCCTTGGTGAATAAATCAAGCTAGAACAAGGCATACAAACATAGCCCCATGAGAAGGAATTTTCGGCCAAGTACAAGAAATGATGGAAACATGGTTTTTCTTACATTTTCTTTACCTTAAGAGAATGGAGAAGCTAATGAGCTCTTCAAACTTGGTTTTCCTCCATCAATGGAGTTTTCTCATGGCACCAAAATGGAGCTTTGAAGGATTTGAAAAGATAGAAAGATAGGTCTTGACCTAACTAAGAGAAATATGTGTTTAGTTTTTGATTTGGAGCTAAAATGAGTAAGTTATGGACAAGGCAAGGTGGTGTTGCCATGGGTGCTGCTCCTATGTGAATGAAGGGAGGAAGAAGATGGTAGAACCGTGTGAAGAAGAGAAATGAAGAGAGAGAAGAAGAAAGGTGGCTAATATAAGGTATTTGCTTTAATAAAGCAAATAGTACTCTTTTACTTATCCTCTTTTCTTCCTTATTTGACTACTTATGGTGACTCATCCTCCCTTAGAAAAACCGGCCCCCTCATTATGAACAAGATATTTATGGTCTTGTTTGACCAACTAATTGACCTAAGTTGATTAAAACTTAAACTAGTCACTATTTGGCACTATTCACTAATCAGTGCACATATTTCTGAAATTTTTGATTTCCCATTGATTTAGACCTCCTAATGTGATACTAATTAGTACACATATTGATTAAAGAGTAATGATGGACATTTAGCCACTCAAAACTCAATTCTAAGACAATTTCTCAAAAATGTGCTTTAAGACTTCTTAAAGCACATTTTGTGTTTTAACTTGTTTTCAAGCTTGGTTTTCTTTGCTAATTGATTTAAAATGACCATTAGAATATTACTAAGGTCTTATCATGATATTTGGGTAATCACCCAAGTCTCTCCAAGCTTAGAGCACATTTTTGCCCTAATTGCCCTTAAGGCATTTTCTTACGTTTTCCTTGGTTTAAATTGTCTACCAATCTTTCTAGGCATATTCTAGCCTTACCACATCATAATTTGATGTTTACTTAATATACTTAGGTTTGGGGTATTTCAATGACAGTCATGTCAAGAGGAATGAGAAGCAGCTCCAAGGAGCAGTTATCCAACTAAGGGATCAAGGAAGAGCCAACGAGGCTACCAAATACAATGTGAACAATACCGTGACCGGTATGAGTTAACCCAAAAACCGCCAGTACCGCGCACTTGCCACGGCAAGTGCAGTAATAGCGGGACTAATAAGAAGAGCTTTGACAAGCGACCAGTACTTAGTAAGTACCAAAATGGCGAGAGAAGCCAATATGGCAAGACAACCATAAGAACTATGAAACAAAACCTTGAAAAGGCCTAAGGGCCTGATCACTGTATGAAGAACAAACCAGTCAGTGAGAAGCTGGACTCGGTAAGAAGCAACCGGCAATGAAATGCCATGAAGATTTTCTTTCAAACTCAACTTTTCTCTCAAACGCAAAATTTTCCAAAAAACCCCAAATTATTAAAACCAAACCAGAGAACCATGGTAAATTATCATTGAATGATATAAGAGGAGTTGGCAGTAGAATACTTCATCTAGGCGTGTGACCGACACTACAAGTGTACACAACGAGACATGGGACGACCGCACTCCGACGGAGCTTACGGGCCTGACAAACCAATTATGAGTTAGTCGGGTAAGTGGCAACGTATCAATAAGATACTCCACGTATGTATACAAGTAGAGTATGGAACACGGGAAGTAGCCCACTCCATACTACGGACGAAAGAGCCAATTCAAACCAAGACAGTTGGACACCTCAAATGATCGAAGAACACAAGGAAGCTTACCAAGATAAGGGAGTCTAGAAACCAGTAAGGTGACGGACCTAAGGACATAGTGTGGATAAGTGTGAGAAGCACAGAGTATTAAGTATAGACATGGGATATGTCTCAGGAATCAAGGAGGAAATACATAATGACTGGAATGAATACCAGTGTAAGCAATATGGCGAAAGCCTAAAAAGAACATATTAATGTTCGATAACGGGATAGAGTTCCCACAATATACTTTAGTGAAGAGAATGACAACCTGACCAAGAAGGTAAAGGAAAAGTACCAAGGATCTACCCAATAATGGGAGACATTACAACCCTAAACGGGATAGTCAAGTATATAACCGCAAGGCGGAGTAAGGAACTGAATATACCCATGAATTCAGGCCAGATGAGATGACAAAACTCAGTAACACCTAGGAGCAATCCGAGAAGGGTGCCGGAGTCAACAATAGTTGAACAAAACATCGTGTTGAGAACACAAGTGTTAAAGAGAACACTCGGGTGAACCCGAAGGGATCCCAAACACGGGGTACCCTAGATTGCTAGAAGGCATGAATTAATATCAAGAAACTTAGAGGGACTTCCATGTACGGAAGCGTGATGAGACAACCATATCAAAACCAAAATACCTCCAAACCATTTAATGATATACGGAGAAGTAGAAACCTATATAAACAGCCCGCATGGAGCATGACTCGAGGCAAGGTGGCTTGTAAGCCGATAGAACCAACTACAATTCATAGATTCAAACGTTGCAAACATATGCATAAAGGTATAAGAGTTATTGTGGAGCACGAACCACTACCTTAGAGTGGGGACACCACTTGTTATTGTGGAGCCTATGGAGCGGTAATTGCGTGAATCTTCCAGAGAAAGGCTACCACCTAAGTATGTAATGTGAAACCGCTAGAGTGGTGTAATGATACTTGAGCAGGTGATTATTGCCAAGGAATAATTTGAACAGAGATAGTATGTAGAAAGGCTTTGATAGCAGTGGAAAGAAACCGAGAGAGTAATCGGTTGAGTAGTAACACAGTATGTGTGCAATATGAATTGCAGAATAAACTGATGCGCCATAAACGTAGAGAGTTAAGTTAAAGATATTTTTTGAGCCAAGTGAATGGCAAGCCATAGTAAATGGCGGGAGTACATGAGTGGAAGCTAAAGTAGTAGCGGATGCCATATAAGCGAATGTTGTAATGAGTAGAGCATGATACGCAGTAACAGATAATGATACGAAGCTGGTGAGAAAAAGTGGTAAAGGAGACATAATCATTCCTATCTCATGAGAGATTTACTGTCAAGGGTTTACGCTTCTACACTCTGTATGACTGAGTGTTTTGGTATTGCACTTGTGCAGTAATGATCGAGTGGGAGAACCAGGAATTGAGAAATGTCAACGAAGCCTGTTGAGTTTGAATCTAGAGAAATAATCATGCGGCCTTTGGCCAAAGATGCACGAAGAATGTGGGCTGTAACCCACAAGTCCCAGGACCGATGAATGGTTAATGCAGAGTAGAATGAGGGGGAATTCTTGTACAGAAACAAGTAAACAAACGTAATTCAGAAGCAACTATTAATCGAGGAAGCACTACATATTAAGTAGTAGCTTTACCTCAACTGACAACAAGTGGGAAAAGTAAGTGATAATCACAAAGGTATACAGTGTTATACGAAATAGATTTCCAGAGAATTGGGAGAAAATCTATAACTCATCGAATTCGTATACGGTAAGAGATACCTAGCGACGATTGAAACCTTTATTTCCAAGACACAAAGGGATAAAAGGAGTGGATTAAATACATTGATAATACCAACGGGCGAATTAAGCTCTAGTTATCAGGTCACACAGCAGAAGCTCGTGGACCGTAATTCAAAGGTTAAGTATACCTAGTGATTGTGAGAAATTGGCTAATCCTAAACGCCTGAAGCCTTAGAGGCTAGAACCGAACCTGGTTATGAGTTAATTAACCGCATTGAAGTTAAAACACTTCATGATACTTGAATTAATGAACCAATGTTTAGTAATAACATATGGTTAGTTACGCGGGCGTAACCCCTTTTAAGGGGGGTAGGGTGAGAAACCGCTAAGAGTATATTTTACGTTTAGTGCGTAAACTACTATGTGCATAGCACAAAAGAAATTGTTTTGATGTTTGGAACTTATGTTACATAAACATATGTACCCATTCATTGTGCGATTATGATTATGTGCATGAGAGATGCAAGTAACGAGTATATAATATTATGAAAAGAGGAGTAGAGAGACTCCTGGGAATGAGAATCCCAATAGTATATGTCTAGTGAGATTAGACATGAGTTATGATGAGTATGAATCGGTATGAAACCGATGTGTAACCTATGTAGGGAGTGAGTTCCCTAGGTGATTTTATTGAGAATGATTGATGGAGCGAGTTACATCCTTTGGAGTTGTATGTTGTGTGTTTTAAATTGAGTAACTATTTCAGGAAAAGAGGCCATAAGTATGGAATACCTAGGTAAAGTAGTGATGCGATGAGAATGACAAATGACCTAAGTACTAGGAACTAGAGATTAATTGAAACGAATTGTTTCGTGAATATGACTAAAAAGAGTAAAAGATAGAAAACGAAAATGTTTGACTATCTGCTTGTTTGAAACTGACGTGGGAGGTGGAACTTGATCTGCTAGCGATCAAGGGAAACCGAACACAAATTGGAGTGAAAGGATAGTTCAACACTGATGCTGATCACATCAGGGTTGGATGATTCTCGAAGCTCCCTATAAGTGGTCACAAAGTAATCACGCTAAAAAAGATGCAGCTACCATAAATTTGATTTGGAGTTGTGTGATGTTTTAAAAACAATTTCCAAACAGAATTTGAAAAGGAATTTCTTCAAGTATGAAGATGGAAATGAAAACTGGTTTTTAAACTGCTATCACCCGCCGATGGCTACAACCTTAAGTCTTGATGACCGGTAGAATGGTGGGCGTGTATTAGTTTTGAAACCATTGCACCGTACGTGCGGCGGTCCTAAGTGACCGGTTGGGGCGGTGACAATGTGTGATTTTTCCAAAGGCAGCGGGACGGGGAGAGTACCCTGAGACGATTCCGTGTTGAGTGAGTCAACTAGAGTGCCTGAGGATATGTATATGTGTAACGTTTTGATCAGAACCGAAGGGACCGTGGGCCAGAGAGAGTAAGTGCCCATTTGTCATGAAACGGCCGTGGACCAGAGAGCGTAAGAGTCCAACGTGACCGGTACCAGAGGGATCAGTAGTGTATTACTCGATATGGATTCGTGGACTGTAGTGCCTTGTTGTCTTCGGACCGATTCCATGGAGAGAGTATAAGAGTATTTGTGATTGCTATACATGCTGTGATATATGTGTGGTATGTGTAGTGTAAAATGAGACAGACTTGAGGAGTCTGTAAGGTTATACATGTATTATAACCTTGGCATAGCGTACCAATGAGAGTAACGATATAAGATTCACCAACTTTGAGGACAAAGTTCCTAAGGGGGGTAGATTTTAATACCCCGGATCTAAAAATGGTGTTATTAAATTACTATAATATGATTATTAAAGGCCTGATAGTGCCTAGAGAGTATTGGTATAGAGAATAAAACCAAAAGAAAAGAGAAAATGCGTAAAACGCGAAAAACATAAAAACGCGCATTAAATGAATAAAGGAGAAATATGGTCTCGTTAGGGTTCGAGATGGACTCCTAAGGCTTAATTATGCCTAAATAATATGTGGGAATAATTCCCGAAGAAAACGGATCCAAATAATGGATTAAAAATGCTAACGGAGTTTTATAGCACGCTTTTCGAGAGAACCGAAAACGCTACTTTAAGTGGTCAAACGGACCCGTAAAAATTATAGTTGATTAAATAACTATAATTAAGTATTAATGGAAGCTTAATAACCATTAAAAATGAGGAAACAAGAAAAATTCGAAAAACGGACCCGGTGAGTGAATAGTGTAAAAACCGGGAACTTGTGGGGCGTTAATGTAATAAGTAAAAATTAAACCCCCTTGTAATTTATATGTGGCCGGTTATTTAAATACAGTGGGCTCATTTAATTTTTCCATAGCAGCCCTCTGATTCCTAATACACTATCAGACAAGAAAAATAAAGTAAGGGGTGAATAGTGTTAAAAGGGATATTACCCTCTCTCTTCTATTCTCTGATTCACACGTTTTTCCCCCTTCCAAACTGGATCTTCTTCTTCCTCTGCATACCATGGCGATTTGTTAAGAGAACAAACAGCACTCACCTTCTCCTTCCCTTATCTTGCTCAAATCAACACCAAATCACACAAGAATACCACCGTTGGATTCATCTTGTTCAGGGCAACCTTTTCCACCCTTCAAAAACTTAAAACCCTCATTTTCATTTCCATGACCGTAGCGTCTGATGAAGCTTGAAGGGGTGTTTTTGAGTCTCCTTCTTTTCCTTAATACTCCAAGGTAAAAAGGAAACCAAAAGCTCCATTTTTACTAGCTTATTCTTGCAGAAAAAAAAATTGAATTCCCACGTGAACTCTTTCTTCAATTTTTCCAGCCGGTTTCCTTGGTCTTTTGAGAAGCTGGAAATCTACACGTTTGGTTGCCAAACTCTCCATTGGTATACTTGAAGGTAAACTCCAAACTAAGCCCTAAACTAGCTCTTGAAAAATTCTAGTTTAGTGTGGGATCGGTGAATTAATTAGCTGTTTGTACGGAATGGAATGTGATTGTAGCTATCAATCTAAACTCCATTGTTTGGTGAGAAAACAAGAAGAGGAAGACTGAACAAGAGAAGGAGGAATAAGGGAAAAGAAAACAGAAAAAAAAAACTAGCAAGGTAATGGTTTGCCTTAAGTTGGTTTGTTCTCTGTAAAACTCATTTTTGAACGTAAATAGTGACCATGAAGTAGTGTAGTTTTGATACTACAATATTGTTTGCTGAATGAGGAAGTTTTAATGTTGTTTGGGGGTGCAAAACAAACATAGAAAGTGAGCAAGTATTGTGTGATAACAGAGAGGGATTAAATGTGCTGCTGTAAGGATTTTACGCTTATGTAACAGGGATGTAAACTGATGTTTGTGAGCTGTTGTAGTGTGGAGAGAATGTTTAGAATGTGGGTAAGCTATGTCAAAATTTGTCTAGGAAACTAAGGCCTTGATTGTGTCAAAGCATGGAGTAGAAGGAAGGAAAGAAAAGATTGGAAACTACAACAGAAAGAAGAACTAGGAATCTGTAACAGAGAAGAAAATTACAATGGAAATGGTGTAGTTGTGCATGAATTCAGTGATAAGTTTTGTCCATGGTTTAAGGAGGTTAAGAGCTTGATTAAGGTGTTAAAATATGTTGGATTACATGTGGAATGATTAGGAAAAGATTGGGTATGAATTAGGGGTTGAAAAGAGGTCAAAAACTATAAATTTTGACAGTTCCAGGGGTGGTCCGGGTTTGCAAATCGGTACGCAAACCCGGACCATAGTAAAAACATGGCAGAAGGTCATCCCAGGGGGTGGTCCGGGTTTGTAAACCCGGACACAAACCCGGACCACATGAAAAATGCGATAGAAACTGATTCCAGTGTTTGGTCCGGGTTTGTAAACCCGGACCAAACCTGGACCAGGCAAAAAATGTGACAGAATGTATTTTAAAGTGTCCTGATGATGGGGAAATGAATGGTAATGGTTTTAGGTGATGTTTAGGCCTTGTTTGGTGACTAATAATGGTCCTAAGAAGTGTAAACAAGTTTGAGAAGTGAGTGAGAAAGTTGTGAGTTAAGAACACAAGAACTAAACTAGGATTAACGGGATAACGGGGTTAAGTACAGGAGTATTAGTTTTACATACCGTAACACCTTAATGTTAATATAAACATTTGAAGTTATCAGTGGACAAAGTGCGAACCGTGCATGGTGAGATCACACGGTAAAGCTAACCCCGGTGAAAGGTATGATTTTCTCATACTCCGCGTGCTAACCGAGTTACGTTGATTTGTGTGTTTGTATGCCGGCTTAATCAAGACTAAAGCATGAAAATAATCCCTTGTTTGATTATGTATGTCTTGTGTATGTTGAATGAGCTAACATACCTGTGTGCCGGTGTGGTCTAACATAGAGTAAAGACCGACTCATAGTGAGTATCGTTTGGTTAGGACCCATAGATCGGGTCGACGCTTATGATAACAAAAACGTGCAAACACACAAACTATCCGTTAAAGTATAACGATAACGCAAACATACGAACTCCCTAGAATGTGAGGAGATGTGCGGGTGGAGTAATTACCCGATAACGGTTAGTAAACCATAATGACACAACCCATGAAACTAATGAGAGTGGAAAGATAAGTGAACCTCCTTCAAGAGGATTGAAGATAGTTCGAAGATGAAAACTAGTAAAGAAGGTAAAAGAGACCTAAGGGATTAGTAGCTCCCTTGAGACATGGTCGACCTCCTAAATGAGGATTTTACCCGATATAAGAAAATAACCGAAAGTATGAGTAAGTGAAATGTATGGGTAACTCTTAAAACCTAAGAATAACCGAACTTAAGTAATGCTCCCAAAGTCATTAGAAACATCGAGAGTGATGTTTCTAGACTAATATTCATAATATTATTATAACTCCGAGAGAGGAGTGTAGGGGAATGTAAATAGTCCGAGAGTAGTCGGACCTAAGTGATAAGAGATAGGAACTAAGAGAAAGTTCCGTGAGCTAGTTGAACCTTCCCACCATGCTAGACCCATAGTAGGGTCGAAACCGGGGAAGTAAGACTATGCTCGAGAGCCATGAGTTTGGCTTGAGTATGTAATAAGAGTAACAAGCGTGACGTAGGAGACCTGTAGTGTCTCGAGAATCTATAAGAGCTTGAGTAAAATAACCCGAGAGCGTGGGTGAGATAATGAGTATAAGTAACCCGGGAGAATGGGTGAGTACAGAATGAATAGCCCAAGAGAATGGGTGTGTATAAGAGTAAGTAACCCGAGAGAGCGGGTGAGTTATTGAATGAGTAACCAAGGCAAGTGAGGTATAACCCTCAAGGCCTAAGTGTAAACAAATACAACTAACAACCTTGTTATGTTAGTTAGGATTTGTGTTCCGTGATTGTGAGAGCCTCGATTTTAAACCCTATCCTATGTTGATTAAAGTTGATTAGGATCTAAACGGGTTTTAGGTCCACTTATAACCTAAGATTAATAACTATGTCGTATAACAATAATTATTAAAACCTAGGCTAGCTCACTGGAACCTATTATGAGTCGCCACCTAATTTTGACCTAGATTAAATTAGGAAAGGAGAGTTCAGGCTCGGGGGCTTGATATTCGACTTAATTAGGGTTCAATTACTTTCATTACCCCTAGAAGTCGTTTTTCCTCTACTTAGTTTAATTACGGCTTATTACGAGTCGTTTTAACCTAAGTGCGCGAGCTTCTGTTTTTTTTTTGTTTTTTAGCATTTTTTTACTGAAAATAAAAGTGAAAGTTGAGATTACCTAAACTAGGGTTTCGGAGGCAGAATTAGGTCAAATTTTGTTTCCGTCCGTAGCCACGGACCTAATGTCCGTAACCACGAACCCTAGTTAATCTATGTGAAAATAAAAGTCAAATTAAACAGAAAACAAAAATTTGATAAGTCCGGGGCCGCGGACAGGATGTCCGTAGGCCCGGACATAGTTTGACAAAACCTAAATTTTTAAAATTTTAAAATCCCGCCGCCGTCCGTGGGCGTCCGGGCTTACGGACAGGAGTCCGGGACCCCGGACATGACGTCCGTGGGTGCGGACCGCCCTCGGACGGCAGCGTTGAGGCTGTTCCCGAAGGTGTTTCTGGCTCAAATTTTATGGGTGTGTAGCCTGAAAGATGCACAAGACGTTAGTGATTGAAAGTTTTCAATTTGAATTCAAATTAAGCACGAAAATTGGTAAACAAGTTATTGGACAGAAGCTTAAACAAACAGCAATACAGAAGCGTACGAAGGTTAGTTTGAACCCAAAATTTGAGGCAAGACAGATAACACCGTAAAGAATTAGGGAAGGGGAGTTTCTACCTGTTTTACCTTCGGATTCACAACGATTCTCACACCGGGATTCGTCGAGTGCTCCGTTGATGGCAGACCCGAAAGATTTTTGAACCAAGCTTCTGGTTGTTGGTTGTTCTTACTGTTCTTCACGTTTTGGAGGTGGTTTGGTTGATGTTTGATGATTGTTGATGTGTTGGGAGTTGAAAAATGTGTTCAGATGGTGATTTTGGGGGACTTTCGATGTGATTTTGGTGCTTGGATGTGTAAAAACGTGGAGAGAGAGAGACGGCTGCCTTCTTTGAGAGTCTAGGGTTCTTGAGATTCTCCTTTAATCATGGGATAAGGTTCCTTATATAGGCTTCCTTAAAGATAGAAAAATCCGGTAAAAACCGAGATTTACCGATGTTTTAGCTCAAGGGCTTCCAAAAGGAATTGATTATGAAATTTTACACATGGTAAAGGATGATATTTCTGAATTTTCTAAAGTGGAATCGAATTTTTTGGACATTGGAATATTTTTAAATTCAATTTCTCGTCAGATTCAATCAGAAATTGCTAGAAAATTATTGGAAATTCGAAAAATCAAAATTCCAACGCCATTATGCTTCAGATGTCATCCTCTATCATGGGTTAAAATTTCAAAGCATTTTGAATTGATTTGACCCTTATTTGGAGGAGAGAGAAAGCCTATAGGGGGCTTAGGAGCCTTGAAAAATTACGAAAAATGCCCCTGGAGATGACTAAGCTGTCCCTAGTACTCTGAAATGTGCCGATTGAATTGGGAACCCTCGCTACTAGCCTATTAGTAGAGACTCTCTTCCGGGGGGTTGAAATTTTGGGTATAACAGATTGCCCCCCGTCAACTAGACTTTGTAATGGAAATGAAAAGGCTAGTTGATGCTTGAGTGATACCCCAAAATTATGGATCTTAAAAGACCACACGTGCAATCCGACAAGTTGCGTCGAGCTATTCTAAGGCGCTGACTACCTATGAGTAAAGTGGAAGGGTGTCGAGCGGTTCTAAGGTGTCGACCACCTAAAGGTAATAATGAAGTAATGTCAGACTATTCTAAGGCACCGACTACCTATAAGGATGATATGACGTCAAGCTATTCTAAGGCGTTGACTACCTATAATGAATGAGATGATGTCAAGCTATTCTGAGGCGTTGACTACCTATCAGTGATTGAAAATTGGTGTTGGGTCGAGTTCTTCTATTCGGGTGAGTTCTGCTGCTCTAGTGAGTTCTGCTGCTCTGGTGAATCTGAATCTTTGGCTGAGAATCTGTATCTCTGAAGAGTCTGTACCTTCAGCTAAGAATCTGTATCCCTGAAGAATCTGTACCTTCGGCTGAGAATCTGAAACCCTGAAGAATCTGTATCTTTGGCTGAGAATCTGTATCTTTGAAGAATCTGTATCTTCAGCTGAGAATCTGTATCTCTGAAGAATCTGTATCTTCGGCTGAGAATTTGTATCTTTGAAGAATCTGTATCTTCGGGGTGAGAATCTGTATCTCTGAAGAATCTGTATCTTCTGATCGGGTGAGAATCTGTATCTCTGAAGAATCTGTATCTTCTGATCGGGTGAGAATCTGTATCTCTGAAGAATCTGTATCTTCGGGGTGAGAATCTGTATCTCTGAAGAATCTGTATCTTCGGGGTGAGAATCTGTATCTCTGAAGAATCTGTATCTTCGGGGTGAGAATCTGTATCTCTGAAGAATCTGTATCTTCAAGGTGAGAATCTATATCTCTGGTCTATGATGAGGAGTCTCGCACTGAAGAAGATGCATGGTCTCGCAATGAAGAAAATGATGGGTCTCGCACTGTTGAAGATGGTGGGTCTCGCACTGAAGTCTCGTACTAAACGGATGAAGGAAAAGCTGGATCTCGCACTGATTCTAGAAAATGCAGGGCCTCGCCCTGATTTTGGGTCTTGAACTAAAAATGAGTTAGGAAGATAATGGTCTCGCACAAATGATGAAAACTGATTATTGGAGTGCCAAACATGGCAATGATGATAAGATGTATGCAATCAAAATATATGAAAGATACTCATTCAAAACAGGAAACTGTTGGAAAAGGTGGCAATGTTGAGGTGTTATGCAAAAGTTGTAAAATGCAACTAAAGTGTTTGTTGGAAGCTAGCCCAAAACAAGGAACTATTGAAAAATGTG
Source organism: Limonium bicolor (assembly GCA_023374045.1). Classification (NCBI taxonomy): domain Eukaryota; kingdom Viridiplantae; phylum Streptophyta; class Magnoliopsida; order Caryophyllales; family Plumbaginaceae; genus Limonium; species Limonium bicolor. The sequence continues at coordinate 127,010,023 of CM041776.1, read as the reverse complement.
CTAAACGTGGCAATGCTTGAGAAAAACTCTGCTGAAAAAGGAAAGTGAAATAATCATTTCCTGACTAAAAAATTTCAAATCTGCAATTTGTTTCTTAGAAAATGAACATGCCGTTGGTGGAAATGTGTGATGTTTGTTGTGGTGCTTGTGATAGACCTGGGACTGTGTTGTGATTTTGGATGGTGGTTAGGGTTATGATGGGTTTGATGTTTTTGTGGAGGTAAGGCTAATGACGGGCTTGAGAGTGTGTGTGTGTGCTGGTAGGGGCTTATGTGTGCCTGTGTAGTGGAGGTGTGGAGATAAGGGCTTATGTGGGCCTGTGGTGTTTGATGTGGTGGTAAGGGCTTATGCCTGTGGTGGGATGGTGGTGCTCAAGCTTTAGGTTTCAATTGGTGTTGTCATGGCAATTGTAGGAACCAACAATTGCCCCCAGTATTTTTCCTTAGGACAATCTGATCTAGAGTTCTTCCGATCAATTGCCCCCAGTATTTCCTTGATTAAACGTGCGAACAAGTCTCATCCTCACAGGGTCGAGGCTTATGCTTTGATGTGGTGCTTCCTATCCTACACTCAACGTGGTTGGTGTTTGCACTCATTTCTCGCTCATTGTCATAACCTCTAGACCATTGAATTCGATATTTGATGGATTTACGCATTTGATCTGTTACTTTCACGTGATTGGACACACAACTATCAAGTCGGAAGTCTTCAGAGCTTATAACGTGGCCATAGGGTGTGATGAAAGACGACGGGATCATGGAGGGATATTTGAGGTATGTGGAGCCTAAACGGGTGACCAAAGCTGCAACTTGCGTCTTCTCTCGGATTCATCTTCCTTGTCTTGAAGTCGTCTGGCTGCTTCATGTTGACGTTGTTTTCGAGCTTCTGGACTTTAACTTTTGAAGTTGTCCTTTACACCATTTCTCTTTTCATCTTTTGGATTTCCTCGAGGCACTTTGGTTTTGCCTCTTTGTTTGATCCTTTCTTGACTTTGCCTTCGGGGTTCTAGTGTTTCCCGGTTTTGAGTTTTGAGAGCTATTTTGATGTGAGCTCTTTTGATCCTGTGTCACTTTGGGACCATTTGCGGATCACTTCGTCATGCTGATAGCGGCTTTGCTTCTCTGGACTGATGAAAACGTTATCTGAGAGTCAGACTCCTCGCTTCCTTTGGTCACCGGGTTGGTTATTCATCATTGGCTGGGTTATTTTTGTGGAGTTCATAATATCGAAAAGGGATATACGAAAGGCTCAACGGAGGTGCCTAGGGTTTAGTGATAGGGTTTACAAGCTTTTGGGCTATGTGGTGCTGTACCTAGGTGCTTCGTCATTCCTGATAGTTGTGTATTCGTTCTTTGTTACTTTTCGCAGGTCTAAGAGTAAATTTACAAATCATCTCCTTCGGTCGGAGTTATGCCGTTTACCTCACCTTTGAATGTGGTCTCACCAGAATCGTGTAAAAATGACACGCTCGTACACTCATGGTTTTTGCACTCAAGACACTCTCGTGAATTTCACTCAGAGACTAGTTCGCACGCGTAAGATGACGATCCTGAACTCAGATTGCCCCCAGTATTGATCTGGGGTTTATGACAACACTTAAACAGATGTGGATTTTGGAATGCTTTGTGGATATTATGGGATAGTGTATGGTGTGAGGACGGACATATTCACCCTTTTAGAAACAAAAGACAAGTCGTTCTATTCCATAGTCGGGAAATGATTACTCTGTGATCCCTTAATAAAAACATTTTTTGTTTTTGTTTTGTTGAATGAATGCACATAAAATTACGAAAATAGAACTATGCTCTAATTCACGAATGGAAAGATAACATCAAAAGTTGTGATCTAAAATGACAAAGGAAACTAACTACCATAAAAGAAAAGAAAACTACTAAATTGAGAAAACTTCTGAAATAGTGATGTTGAACAGTCTGATGCCAACGTGTTGAAGACTCGAGCTGTTGACCGTCGGGGCGCCATTGACCATGATTGTCTTCCTTCCAAACTTCGAGTAGGCCCTGTAAAATGTCTAAACTAGGAATGCCTATGGGTTATGTAGGAAGTAACTGAGCCAGAGTCGTCGCCAAACTGAGAGTGAAGTGCATATATTAGAGTGATATCTTCCTAGACTAGAGCGGACATGTAGGTGTGACTCCAGAAATTGAGCAAACAAGCTGAAAGAAATCACAAGGACCGTGAATGGGCCACTGGGCCGAGGGATAAGCCTTGAGGTCTAAATTCGTTTGATGCTCTTGTTGGGCCATGAAGCCGGAAACTGAAATGAATGAGTTATGCAAACCATCTTGGATTCAAATGTTTTATGGGCCAAAATTCTGGATTGAGAACGAAGCTCATGGGCCAAAACTATGAATTGGTCTATGGGCTCAAATGGAATGAGTTATGAGTGTGGTACTTGGGCCAGAATGACTGCTCTATATGTGAACTGGAATTCGGGCCGAGTAATTTTGGTTGGGCCTAAAAGATGACACCTAGATCTAGGGTTTTGGGTTAGGGTCATGATAAGAAGTCTACCTAGACTAGAATGAGCCCTTGGGCCGGAATGTGTTTGGGCCTGAAGTAAAGCACATGAGCTGGAATGGTCCCTAAATCACAAATGGGCTTAACTTTCTTCGGGCCAGAGAAGATGGTTGCTAAGCCGAAAAAGATTTTAGTTTCTGGACTTGTGAGATATTTCAAGTTCAGGTGGATTTCCTTTTTATGGGCCTAGAACTAATTGGATAATTCAAATTGGGCCAGAAGAGAAATCACCTAAGTCTAGGCTTTTGGGCCAAAGCCCGAACGACTCACATGTTAAACCAAACAGGGCCTCTGGGCCGCAAACAAATAGAGCTGCCAATTCGTGTTGGGCTAGGTCGATGTAGGAGAAGTTCCTATCAATCTCTAAGCTGGGTAGTGGGCTGATCATACAAGCAAACAAGGCCCACAAATTCAACATGTCCTCACTAGACGTTTAAATCAAACTGGGTATGGATCTATCCGGAGAGGTGCTTAGGGCGCGGGCCCAGGTCACCACAAAGGAATAGGGCTTGTATGCTATTCTCTTTGGGCTTCCCCACTCTTTTTACATCACCTGAAGGTGTGCGTCTACGGTCGGGTCTTTGACTGACCAAACAAAAGGCTAGGTAAGGGCACTGCCAGGAAAACGCTTAGGGCCAAAGCCCAGGTATTAAGGGGGTGTGGTTAGACGACACCCTCCTCTTTTCCCCCGCTTATTCACATCACCTAAAAGGTGTGAGTCCCTGACAGGGGACCCTCAAACGGGTCTCGGGGTGAAATTGGTTTGTGTGGACCCTCGCTCTCATATGATGCCAATGTGCAGAAAATTAAAGTGCGCATGAAGATAAACAAACAGAGTAATAAAGCCATAAATAAACATTTTCGAGTTAAGCCCTCTTTCTTAAAATTAAAACAAGTTAAAATTAAGAAATATGTCCCCAGCAGAGTCGCCAGTCTGTGAGCCTCGATTTTAAACCCTAGCCTATGTTGATTAAAGTTGATTAGGATCTAAACGGGTTTTAGGTCCACTTATAACCTAAGATTAATAACTATGTCGTATAACAATAATTATTAAAACCTAGGCTAGCTCACTGGAACCTATTATGAGTCGCCACCTAATTTTGACCTAGATTAAATTAGGAATGGAGAGTTCGGGCTCGGGGGCTTGATATTCGACTTAATTAGGGTTCAATTACTTTCATTACCCCTAGAAGTCGTTTTTCCTCTACTTAGTTTAATTACGGCTTATTACGAGTCGTTTTAACCTAAGTGCGCGAGCTTCTGTTTTTTTTGTTTTTTAGCATTTTTTTACTGAAAATAAAAGTGAAAGTTGAGATTGCCTAAACTAGGGTTTCGGAGGCAGAATTAGGTCAAATTTTGTTTCCGTCCGTAGCCACGGACCTAATGTCCGTAACCACGAACCCTAGTTAATCTATGTGAAAATAAAAGTCAAATTAAACAGAAAACAAAAATTTGAAAAGTCCGGAGCCACGGACAGGATGTCCGTAGGCCCGGACATAGTTTGACAAAACCTAAATTTTTAAAATTTTAAAATCCCGCCGCCGTCCGTGGGCGTCCAGGCTTACGGACAGGGAGTCCGGGACCCCGGACATGACGTCCGTGGGTGCGGACCGCCCTCGGACGGCGGCGTTGAGGCTGTTCCCGAAGGTGTTTCTGGCTCAAATTTTATGGGTGTGTAGCCTGAAAGATGCACAAGACGTTAGTGATTGAAAGTTTTCAATTTGAATTCGAATTAAGCACGAAACTTGGTAAACAAGTTATTGGACAGAAGCTTAAACAAACAGCAATACAGAAGCGTACGAAGGTTAGTTTGAACCCAAAATTTGAGGCAAGACAGATAACACCGTAAAGAATTAGGGAAGGGGAGTTTCTACCTGTTTTACCTTCGGATTCACAACGATTCTTCACACCGGGATTCGTCGAGTGCTCCGTTGATGGCAGACCCGAATGGTTTTCGAACCAAGCTTCTGGTTGTTGGTTGTTCTTGCTGTTCTTCATGTTTTGGAGGTGGTTTGGTTGATGTTTGATGATTGTTGATGTGTTGGGAGTTGAAAAATGTGTTCAGATGGTGATTTCGGGGGACTTTCGATGTGATTTTGGTGCTTGGATGTGTAAAAACGTGAAGAGAGAGAGAGACGGCTGCCTTCTTTGAGAGTCTAGGGTTCTTGAGGTTCTCCTTTGATCATGGGATAAGGTTCCTTATATAGGCTTCCTTAAAGATAGAAAAATCCGGTAAAAACTGAGATTTACCGATGTTTTAGCTCAAGGGCTTCCAAAAGGAATTTGATTATGAAATTTTACAGATGGGTAATGGATGATATTTCTGAATTTTCTAAAGTGGAATCGAATTTTTTGGACATTGGAATATTTTTAAATTCAATTTCTCGTCAGATTCAATCAAAATTGCTAGAAAATTATTGGAAATTCGAAAAATCAAAATTCCAACGCCATTATGCTTCAGATGTCATCCTCTATCATGGGTTAAAATTTCAAAGCATTTTGAATTGATTTGACCCTTATTTGGAGGAGAGAGAAAGCCTGTAGGGGGCTTAGGAGCCTTAAAAAATTACGAAAAATGCCCCTGGAGATGACTAAGCTGTCCCTAGTACTCTGAAATGTGCCGATTGAATTGGGAACCCTCGCTACTAGCCTATTAGTAGAGACTCTCTTCCGGGGGGTTGAAATTTTGGGTATAACAGATTGGATGTAGATTCCTTGAGCATTACATGTACTTATTGTATTGCTATGATGCATGTTGTTTGACTAAAATGAACTCCATGTATATCCGACAAAGTGGTCGGCGTACCCCGGTTAGCGCTCGGGGTATGCCAATTTCATATGTAGCTTTAAGCTGAGCCCCTAGGGGCATCGTTTTTATTCACAGGTACACCGAAGACGAACCGTACGAGAGTAGGACGGGGTCGGTGGTAGCGTGGGTAGTTAGATTGTAATTACTTATACATTTGAAAGAGGTGTAAGTCCGAGTATGTTGTCGGCATCCGTATATTGTAGACTCGGTATAGCAAAGTGATGGGTTGAGTTTGTATTTTTATTGAGTACTCGGTTGTTCTAGTTCATCAGACTGTTACGGTATGTAAGAAAGGCCTGGTTAGCCACATGGGTGGCTAACGGCGTTGTTTCACCCCTCGTTCTACTTAGAGTTCCGCAGTGTGAGCAAGAGTAATTAGTGACGGTTAAGAGGTAATGACGAGATTAACGGTTGGGGTGTTACAAAAATGGTATCAGAGCGAAGTATCGCTCTGATAACTAGAAATACCGAGCATAGGAGATACCGAGTTAGGAACTAGAGACTTAGGGCTATGGGTTGAGTGGTAGCGTGAGAGATGCGCTAGTTAGGTACTTCCAGTATGATCTGGATACCTACAATACCAGACCCGCCTTCCACAAACCCCGTATTTAAAAGCTTGGGAAGGAACGCCAGAGAGACGGGGAATCCGATCTGGCACTTAATTATTATTTCGATATGAACCAGAATCTGTCATGTGGTAGATCCCGAGAACCGGAGATCCCGGAGATGGATCCCACTGGAACGACAATAACCGCTCACAATGGCGGGAGATCGAGAAATCCTAATCCAAGGAGACCGAAATCTGCGGCAGCCTGGGGCGACATGCTTAACAGTCGCGAGAACCCAGCTGGTCGAGCAGCAGTAAGAAGGATGCACCAATCGTGCGACAAGACGGACTCATAAGAACTAACGAGAACCGGGACACATGTCTACGGACCGCCATAGTTAAATAATACCACCAACGGTATACCCATTTACTAAGAATCTAGTCAAAGGTAGATGCACCCACCCTGCCACACCCAAAGAGATTGCAATACTTAACTGATACAGCTTAGACAGCTACGAGCATAACTACGGGATATACCCGAATAGGACTACAGAAGTAGTACCTAAATAAGTTAAACCTCGGTAACCACAGTAAAGACGTGGGAACGAGCAACGAGGTAAAGCATAGAATTAAAGTAATTAAGGAACTCCGAGAGAGGAGGAGCACCTAAATGAATGACAGTCATGTCAAGAGGAATGAGAAGCAGCTCCAAGGAGCAGTTATCCAACTAAGGGATCAAGGAAGAGCCAACGAGGCTACCAAATACAATGTGAACAATACCGTGACCGGTATGAGTTAACCCAAAAACCGCCAGTACGCACTTGCCACGGCAAGTGCTGTAATAGCGGGACTAATAAGAAGAGCTTTGACAAGCGACCAGTACTTAGTAAGTACCAAAATGGCGAGAGAAGCCAATATGGCAAGACAACCATAAGAACTATGAAACAAAACCTTGAAAAGGCCTAAGGGCCTGATCACTGTATGAAGAACATACCAGTCAGCGAGAAGCTGGACTCGGTAAGAAGCAACCGGCATTGAAATGCCATGAAGATTTTCTTTCAAACTCAACTTTTCTCTCAAACGCAAAATTTTCCAAAAACCCCCAAATTTTTAAAACCAAACCAGAGAACCACGGTAAATTATCATTGAATGAATAAGAGGAGTTGGCAGCAGAATACTTCATCTAGGCGTGTGACCGACACTACAAGTGTAACAACGAGACATGGGACGACCGCACTCCGAAGGAGCTTACGGGCCAGATAAACCAAATGAGTTAGTCGGGTAAGTGGCAACGTATCATAAGATACTCCATGTATGTATACAAGTAGAGTACGGAACACGGGAAGTAGCCCACTCCATACTACGGACGAAGAGCCAATTCAAACCAGACAGTTGGACACCTCGAATGATCGAAGAACACAAGGAAGCTTACTAAGATAAGGGAGTCTAGAAACCAGTAAGGTGACGGACCTAAGGACATAGTGTGGATAAGTGTGAGAAGCACAGAGTATTAAGTATAGACATGGGATGTCTCAGAATCAAGGAGGAAATACATAATGACTGGAATGAATACCAGTGTACGCAATATGGCGAAAGCCTAAAAAGAACATATTAATGTTCGATAACGGGATAGAGTTCCCACATATACTTTAGTGAAGAGAATGACACCTGACCAAGAAGGTAAAGGAAAAGTACCAAGGATCTACCCAATAATGGGAGACATTACAACCCTAAACGGGATAGTCAAGTATATAACCGCAAGGCGGAGTAAGGAACTGAATATACCCATGAATTCAGGCCAGATGAGATGACAAAACTCAGTAACACCTAGGAGCAATCCGAGAAGGGTGCCGGTGTTAACAATAGTTGAACAAAACATCATGTTGAGAACACAAGTGTTAAAGAGAACACTCGGGTAGAACCCGAAGGGATCCCACGTAACACGGGGTACCCTAGATTGCCAGAAGGCATGAATTAATATCAAGAAACTTAGAGAGACTTCCATGTACGGAAGCGTGATGAGACAACCATATCAAAAACCCAGTAATACCTCCAAACCATTTAATGATATACGGAGAAGTAGAAACCTATATAAACAGCCCGCATGGAGCATGACTCGAGGCAAGGTGGCTTGTAAGCCAATAGAACCAACTACAATTCGTAGATTCAAACGTTGCAAAACATATGCATAAAGGCTAAGAGTATTGTGAGCACGAACCACTACCTTAGAGTGGGGACACCACTTGTTATTGTGGAGCCTATGGAGCGGTAATTGCGTGAATCTTCCAGAGAAGGCTACCACCTAAGTATGTAATGTGAAACCGCTAGAGCGGTGTAATGATACTTGAGCAGGTGATTATTGCCAAGGAATAATTTGAACAGAGATAGTATGTAGAAAGGCTTTGATAGTAGTGGAAAGAAACCGAGAGAGTAATCGGTTGAGTAATAAACACAGTATGTGTGCAATATGAATTGCAGAATAAACGATGCGCCAAAACGTAGAGAGTTAAAGAGTATATTTTATTGAGCCAGTGAATGAAAGCCATAGTATAAATGGCGGGAGTACATGAACGGAAGCTAAAGTAGTAGCGGATGCCATATAAGCGAATGTTGTAATGAGTAGAGCATGAACGCAGTAACAAATAATGATACGAGCTGATGAGAAAATGTGGTAAAGGAGACATAATCATTCCTATCTCATGAGAGATTTACTGTCAAGGGTTTACGCTTCTACACTCTGTATGACTGAGTTTTTGGTATTGCATTGTGCGGTAATGATCGAGTGGGAGAGCCAGGAATTGAGAAATGTCAACGAAGCCTGTTGAGATTGTATCTAGAGAAATAACCGTGCGGCCTTTGGCCAAAGATGCACGAAGAATGTGGGCTGTAACCCACAGGTCCCAGGACCGATGAATGGTTAATGCAAAGTAGTATGAGGGGGAATTCTTGTACAGAAACAAGTAAACAAACGTAATTCAGAAGCAACTGTTAATCGAGGAAGCACTACATATTAAGTAGTAGCTTGACCTCAACTGACAACAAGTCGGGAAAAGTAAGTGAATAATCACAAAGGTATACAGTGTTATACGAAATAGATTTCTAGAGAATTGGAGAGAAAATCAATAACTCATCGAATTCGCATACGGTAAGAGATACCTAGCGACGATTGAAAACCATTATTTCCAAGACACAAGGGATAAAAGGGAGTGATTAAATACATTGATATACCAACGGGCGAATTAAGCTCTAGTTATCAGGTCACACAGCAGAAGCTCGTGGACCGTAATTCAAAGCTTAAGTATACCTAGTGATTGTGAGTAATTGGCTAATCCTAAACGCCTGAAGCCTTAGAGGCTAGAACTGAACCTGGTTATGAGTTAATTAACCGCATGAAGTTAAAACACTTCATGATACTTGAATTAATGAACCAATGTTTTAGTAAAACATATGGTTAGTTACGCGGTGCGTAACCCCTTTTAAGGGGGGTAGGGCGAGAAACCGCTTAGAGTATATTTTACGTTAGTGCGTAAACTACTATGTGCATAGCACAAAAGAAATTGTTTTGATGATTGGAACTTATGTTACATAAACATATGTTGTAACCACCCATCCAAAGCCTATCGTGGTTATCGCAAACTGAACACTTAATCGAATACGTCGCAGCGGAAATAATAACACCTGGACCTTGCCACGGTCTGATCGTTAGAATATACCGGCCTTAACATTTACAATACTTATCCAAAACACTTATCCAACTGAAAACATCACCATTCACAATACCGCAACCAACCGAGTACAAGTATCTTAAACATAATCCCAAACTTACATCAGTTTAATATAAACAGTCGGGTGCACAGGCGCAACCCGAACTCAAAATAAATGTCCCACCCTAAGTCTAACCGCTCCTACTCTCGTAGTGCGTCCTCATGGGTCTCTTACCTGCAAGTGTAAAATAGCCCCCGAGGGGGTCAGCACGAATGCTGGTACACCCTCTCATGGCCCCCAAGCTAACGGGGCTACGACGACTAATTGTCGATAGCATGGAAATTGATTACATACACAACATAATATGAAGTGCAATAACAATAACCACAGATGAACATATATAGTTCACAAACAATGAACGACTCAAGCGTTCCCTTATCAAGTGGGTTAGTAACCCCCTCCTTAGTCCTCATTTCCTTAATCTCAGTTCCTTACCTTACCTTAATCTTAATCTTAATCTCAGTATACAAACCTTTCCTGGAAGGGATTGGTTGTAGCTTAATTCGAACCTGGGATTTAGGTGATCCCACCGCACCATCTTAATGCCACCTACTCTGGACGGGAGTCCAGCGTAGCTGAGCCGGCAACCGGCCCTAGGCTACAAGTCCGAAGACAAGTCCTTAAGCGGAGGGCGGATCTGATTCAGATACCGTCCCCCTTTTTCCTTAGCATGCATGACCGGAGATCGGTCCCGGGTTTCCTCACTCAAGTTCCAGTTAGTAGACATCTTAAACACCATGTGCTAGCTAAGCCTTAACGGGCATTAACCAACAACCATCAAACTTAACTCTTATTCTTAACTCAGTAAGTACTAAACTTGGTTAGTAACAATCTCAAGTCTCGCGGGTTAGTGTAAAGATAACACAAACACAACGAGAATAAATATAACCGGTTGCATGCTTTATCTTGTTTTAGTCATAGCAATTAAACAGATAGCACACAAGCCGAGGGACACCTCGTTAGCAAGCAGGTCACAAGAAGGATTGTACCGTTCACCGTCGACGATCGTTTGGTTTATGTCCTTCCAAGTCCCTATTCACAAAGCCTAGAACATTGATTCAGTTTTAGGTTATTATCAATCCAACTCAATAGAATTCTTAACTTTCCAAGACATCAACTTTTACCCATTGTTTTTCACTAAGCCTTATGGTTTTTAACTTGACTCCTAAGTGCATCATTTCCTCATTATTTATTACACTTACTCTCCCACTTAATGACCATCACACCCACCAAACAAGTCCTTAACAATCTCATAACATCCATACTTAATTATCCCCATCATTTCCTAACCTTAAACAAGGTTTTTGGTCCATACAGTGGCCTGTCCGAACTTGTGTCCGGACTTCCCAAGTTCGGACACAAGTCGAGACTCAAAACTGAAAACAGACGCCTGTCCGAACTTGTGTCCGGACTTCGGAAGTTCGGACATGGGTCGAGGAAAATTCAAAGTAGAAGCAGACACGTCCGAACTTGTGTCCGGACTTCCAAAGGTCGGACACAAGTCGAGACTCTGAAAATTTTCACGCAACAGGGCTTGTCCGAACTTCCATGTCCGGACGGATGTTCGGACAAGGCAAACACTCATTTTCTAAGCCTTCAAACACTTAACCAATTTCACCAAACTTCTCCTAAACCCTCATAATGTCTTCTAACATCATTTGGTACACTTACCCTCATACAACATCCACAAAACTCATTTTCTATCTCCTTAAACACATTAAATCATTCACCAAGATCCACCTTAATCATTATACATTTTCCTTGTAATAATGCTAACACTTGTAATGCTTTCCTCTAGGTTTCTAGGTGGTGGTTCATACCTAATGTAACCACTATGCCAAATGTTTTCTTCACCACTATAACATCATCTCCCAAGCATCTCTCACTATCTAAAACTCTTTTAAGCATTTACTAAAAGTTCCTTCACAAGTTTAAACTTCCATCATCAACACATTATTTCCTTCCTAGTTGTGCACCAACATTTACCTAAGTCCTAAATACTCAAATACATTCTCTTGATTCCTAAATCCTCCATGGTGATACCTAAGTCATTATAAGTCATTAGAACACCTCAACTTCACCCTTTTTCATCAAGACAACCTATAGAACATTCCTAGTACTTCCTTAGTCATTAAATTCCCTTAGAATATCTTAAACACTTAAACTCTCCTTTAAATTTTTGTCATGGGTTCTCTAGTATATAGTACCTCCTAACACATGGTTTTTCTCCATCAAACAACCAATACCACACAAATTCTCATCACAACATCTTAACACACAATCTACACTAAAACTTCACCACATCATCATATATTGCTTAAACTCAAAATGCTTGGCACTTAGGCCCTTAAATGACAATAATCTTAACCACTGAATTTCCACATATATTTGCCTTCAACCTGCGAATACACTCAACAAGGCTCCCATTGAAATAAAATGCTTCTTGTAGTTCATCTCCACATTGTTTTAACTATCTCTTCTTCTCATTTGCTCTTTAGTCAAAAGTTCACAAGTATAGTCATTGTTTCTTCTAGGTTTTATAACACCTTCCCAATATAAACTCTACACTAAACTCATCATATACCTAAATCCCATTCCCTTAAACAACAAGACATCTTAAGGTAAGCAATTTACCTTGTTCTTTTACAAGCTTAAAAAGCTTTCTTCCTTAGGTTTTTTCTTTGTTCAATCTCGGTCACCAATGTGTATCTCCTTGCCAATGTTCTAACCAATATCCAATAACTCCAATGAGTACTAGATAACACATTAACCCTAAGGAACAAACCCTAGGTTAAAATATGCTTTAAGGTATTAATGTGATTGTTTTACCTTGGTTTCTCAAGACAAACTTGGATATGAAGCAAGAAGGACCTCCTCTCTCCTTTGAAGAGTAGAAACAAGCTAGAACAAGGCATAAACATGGAGTCCCATGAGCACTAATTTTCGGACATGTGAAGAAAATGGTGGAAACCTAGATTTTCTTACACTTTCTTTACCTTAAGAGAATGGAGATGCCAATGGAGTCTCCAAACTTGAATTTCCTCCTCTAATGGTGGTTTGACTTGGCACCAAAATGAAGCTCTTGAAGTTTTGAAAAGATAGAAAGAAGGAGCTTGAGCTAACTAAGAAGAGTATGTATTTTGTTTTGGATTTGGAGCTAAAATGAGTAAGATGTGACCAAGGAAGGATGGAGCTTTCATGGAGGTTGAGTTCTACGTGAATGGAGAAGGGAGAGAGCAGCTCAAACCGTGGGAAAACAAAGGAGAATGAAGAAGTGAGGAGAGAGAACTAATAAAGTGTGATATTTATGTAAAAGGTGAATAGTGATTTTACTTTATAACTCTCATTTGCTTTCTTATTTGCTTAATGACTCATGAAGGTGGTGACTCACCTCCTAAGAAACCGGCCCCCTTTTATAATGAGGGTAATTAAGTCTTTGTTGACCAAATGTCTCACTTATATAGACTTATGTTATAAACTAGCTTAATTAATTCACTATTCACCAAAACAAGGCACATTGTTGTGAAATTTTTGATTTCCCATTGATATAGACTTCCAAATGTGATACTATATAGTACACATGTTAATTAAAGAGTAATGATGGACATTTAGCCATTCAAAACTCATTTACAAGACAATTTTTCAAAAACGTGCTTTAAGACTCCTTAAAGCACATTTTGTGTTTTAACTTGTTTTCAAGCTTGGTTTTCTTTGGTAATTGATTTAAAATGACCATTAGGATATTACTAAGGTCTTAGAACAATATTTGGGTACTCTCCCAAGTCTCTCCAAGCTTAGAGCACGTTTTTGTTAAAACTGCTCTTTTGGTGTTTCCTTATATTTTCTTTGATTAGAAATGTTTCTTAATGTTTCTAAGGCATTATTTAGCCTCCTTATATCTTAGTTTATCATTTAAACACCATATCTAAGTTTGGGGTATTTCAATCTACCCCCCTTAAAAGAACTTTGTCCTCAAAGTTCACACATGTGCTTAACCATTCACGGTACACAGTTCTCTTAATCTTAATACCACATCTTATATTCACATTCATACATCTCAAGACTCAAAGGTCAATCTCAAATACAATACATAAGTATTATACATAACTCAAACTTACACCGAAGTGTAGCAACTTACACAAATTCACATCTTAAAACCAAACAAACGACAAACATGATCGTTTCCTAACTCAAAAGCGAGGAAGCTCTACCCCCCTTAAAAGGGGTACGCCCCGTACCCTATACAGACGATCTAGTCAGTAAATAAAGAAGGGTACTTCGCCCTCATCTTATCCTCTAATTCCCACGTGGCCTCTTCGACATCCTGGTTAGACCAGAGAACCTTCACCAGTCGCACTGACTTGTGGCGAGTGTCCCTAGTCTTGCTGTCCAAGATTCTCTGAGGAGTTCCACGGATCTCATATTTGGTTCTAAAGTCAACCTCTCAGGTTCTAACACATGGGAGGGGTGGTGCATGTATTTCTTTAGCTGTGAAACATGAAAAACTCATGCACTTTACCCAGCTCAGCAGGTAAATTCAACCTGTAAGCAACCGGGCCCACCCGCTCCGTAATCTCATAAGGACCAACAAATTTCGGGCTTAATTTGCCCTTCTGCCCAAACCTGAATACACCCTTCATCGGTGAAACTCGCAGAAATACCTGGTCGCCCACTGCGAACTCCAGGTCCCGTCGTCGAACATCAGCATACGACTTCTGCCTATCTTGAGCAGCTTTCATGTTCTCCCTGATTTGCTGAACTTCAGCCTTAACTTGTTCTAAGTACTCTGGTCCTATAATGACCGTCTCACTCGACTCATCCCAGCAGAGCGGTGTACGACATGGTCTACCGTACAACGCTTGAAAAGGTGCCATCTTGATCGAAGCGTGATAGCTGTTGTTGTATGAAAACTCGATCAGATGCAATCTGTCAATCCAACTGCCCTGGAAGTCTAAGGCACATGCTCTCAGCATGTCCTCGAGTGTCTGAATAGTACGCTCAGTCTGACCATCTGTCTGAGGATGGAACGCGGTACTCAGCTTGAGTTCTGTACCCAACGCTTCTCTGGTAGCTCTCCAGTACCTCGAAAGGAATCTGGTATCTCTATCTGACACTATGGTCTTTGGTATGCCGTGATGTCTCATGATTTCTTTCTCAAATAACTCAGCTAATTTGGTCACCTTCCAAGTATCCTTCATCGGTATGAATCGGGCTACTTTGGTAAGGCGATCCACCACCACCCATATCATGTTGAGACCTCCCCTAGCAGGTGGAAGCCCAACTACGAAGTCCATGGAGATATCATGGAACTTCCACTCCGGAACTGGCATCGACTGTACCATTCCGCCCGGTCGTCGGTGCTCGAATTTCACCTTCTGGCATGTGAGACACCTCAAGACGAACTCGGTAACATCTGTCTTCATCCCCGACCACCAGAAGTATCTCTTCATGTCTTTATACATTTTAGAGGCTCCCGGATGGATGGAAACTGAAGAACAGTGTGATTCTCTAAGTATACGGTCTTTCAGATCCGTGTTGCCTCGTGGTATGCATAATCGGCCCTTAAGTCTGATCAGATCATCATCATGAAGTCTGAAGTCGTATTTCTGACTCTCAAAGGTACCATCTGTCAGCTTCTGTCTGACCTCTCTCATATACTCATCTGTCCTCTGAGCCTCTCGCACCTCATCAACCAAGCTGGAGAAAGAAACTAGCGAATGGAGTGAGTGTGCTCGACGGCTCAGGGCATCTGCTACAACATTGGCCTTCCCCTCTTTGTATTGGAGGTCAATGTCATAGTCTTTCAGAAACTCTAACCATCTCCTCTGTCGAAGATTTAACTCCTTCTGAGTGAATATGTATTTCAAACTTTGTGATCGGTGTAGATCGTGACACTAACCCCATATAAGTAGTGGCGCCATATCTTCAAAGCGAAGACTACAGCTCCCAGCTCTAAATCATGTGTGGGGTAGTTCTCCTCATGTTTCTTCAACTGGCGTGAGGCATATGCCACCACCTTGCCATGTTGCATGAGCACGCAACCCAGCCCTCTGCCGGATGCATCACAATAAACCTCAAAGCCCTCTGTACCGTCTGGAATGGTCAGTACCGGTGCAGTGGTCAGTGAGTCCTTCAAGCGCTGAAATGATCTCTCACAGTCAACTGTCCACAGAATGGTGCATCTTTCTTCATCAGACTGGTCATCGGCTTCGCGACCTTGCTGAAATCTCTAACAAACCTCCTGTAGTAACCTGCCAGACCGAGAAAGCTCCGGATGTCGGTAACAGTCTTCGGCCTTGGCCAGGTACGTACGGCATCAATCTTTGCTGGATCCACTGCGATCCCAGCATCTGAGATGACATGACCTAGGAAGGACCTGGTCAAGCCAAAACTCACACTTGGAGAACTTAGCATATAGCTGGTTCTCCCTCAGTATTTCCAATACCTCCTCAGATGTTCCTCATGTTCAACTTTAGACTTTGAATATATCAGAATGTCATCAATAAAAACCACAACCGACTTGTCCAGCTGCTCCCGGAACAAGCGGTTCATCAGATCCATAAACTTCGCCGGTGCGTTCGACAAACCGAACGGCATCACTGTAAACTCATAGTGGCCGTATCGTGTCCGGAATGCCGTCTTCTCAATGTCTCCCTCCTTAATGGCTATCTGATGATACCCCGATCTGAGATCAATCTTGGAAAACACAGATGCTCCCTTCAACTGATCGAACAGATCGTCAATGCGGGGTAGTGGGTACTTATTCTTCACTGTCACTGCATTCAGCTCTCTGTAGTCGATGCAGAGGCGGAGACTACCATCCTTCTTCTTCACGAAGAGGACTGGCGCTCCCCATGGTGACACACTTGGTCTAATGAATCCCTTATCCAACAAATCTTTCAATTGTTCTTTTAACTCAGTCATTTCTGCCGGAGCCATACGGTATGGTGCTTTGGCTATCGGTCCGGTACCAGGTAGCAGCTCAATGGTGAACTCTACCTCCCGAGTGGGTGGCATGCCGGGCAGTTCCCGTGGAAATAAGTCGGGGAACTCCGACACTACCGGTAAGTCGGGGTCGAACTCAGGGTCTCTCTCTATGTCCTGTACATAGCAGAGGTATACTTCTTCCTTTCTCCTTAATTCTCTATGCATTGCCATGGCGGTGATGATCTTAGTCGAAGGCTCTCTGGGCCTCTGGCGGTATGATATTGTTACCCCAGACGGACTCCTGAGCAGCAATCTATGCTCGGCGCAGAGGATACGTCCCTTGTGCCGCTCCAACCAGTTCATCCCGAAGATAACATCAAATCCTAGCTTACTGAACTCAATGAAACTGACTGGAAAGTCTTCTCCCTTAATTCTGATGGTGGCTCCTCGGTAGTAACGAGTGCAACGAACCTTCTCCTTAGACGGGAGCGTAACCGTGAAGTCGGGTAGCTCATCAGCGTCTAGCCCCAACCTGCTCGCAAATGATGCCGAGACAAAGGTATGCGAGGCCCCTGAGTCGAAGAGAACTGATGCCTCAATCCCATTATCGGAAAGGTGCCGGTGAGGATAGTACCGCTGGCGTCGGCCTGTGCCTCTGTAAGTATGCTTAGTGCACCTTCCGTACCGAGTCCATAACCTAATTGTTTCACAAGCTTCATGAGTATTGATGGTATAACAAGAGTCGTAACAATTTATATGAACAACACTGTTATTTTATTCATGACCATCCTGTTTACAACATGTGCTTCAATCTTACATCTCATTTCTCATCTCATTCTAACATTACATGGCTAATATTGTCTAAAGGTTAGGTTTAATCTTCCTGGTCTCATATGGTCGCATTGACTACTGCTGATGGTGCTGTATTCAGCTTGATTCTCTTAATCCCATGGTATAACATCCTTGATTCTCCTCCCAAAATTAATACATCACCTGACTTAAGTACTATCTTATCTGCACGGTCCGCACGCTTCTGCTCGCCGTATAAAACTCTGCATCATCTCCCAATGGACCAAGACACTACGGGTATCCCTCTTTCGAGAGACTCCGTTGTCTCGTCCTTATCCTGGTGTAGTCCCAGTTTCCCGTCCTTCTCGTAGAAGTTTACAATGCAAATGTCTGCTTGGATGTCTGGAATCGGTTCAGCCTCCAACTGCTGAGCGATTTCCACGACTTGTGTAATAACTGGATGGAACTCTTCGGGTATTCCCGGTGGTGAGACTCCATCTTGCTCCCTCATGGTTTGGTAATTCTTGGCATACGGATTCCAATCCTTGCCCAAGCTCATCATCTTTAATTTCATCCTTGCTCCCCCTGGGTACTCCGGTGTGTAAAAACCTCCCGGTCCCATTCCTAGTTGATTGCATCTCCTGATGATGGCTATTTGTGCTTCGGGTGTCAGGTATCCCCTTAATAAAATCATACCTGGGCGGATAACCTGACATTGTTCGGTTGGAAAGTCTATGGTTTCGATGTCGGTGTGCTCCGGGTTAGATGTAGATGGTATTGGGTAGCAGATGTTGAATCTTCCTAAAGTGGTAGTAGGTTATATCTTACTTAAGTTCTAATCTCATCTTATTCTTACTTAACTCATTTATTCACCAAACATGCATGATAATGCGGTAAGCAGGTAGTTTTTATTACTAAATGGTTATAGTGGTACCTGGCCTCGATGAGGGCTCAGGCTCATCGTCCCGGTCCACCATGTGTAAAGTGGGCCCCGTCTTCTGGGTCACCCGTGGGTTCTTGTCCGCCGGCTGCTGCACCTTCCTCTGACCGTCAGATCCAGCTCCCTGATCGGTCTTGCCCTTGCCCCTGGTATCGGGCCTATAGGCTCTGCTAGCAGGGTTCCGGTAACACTCATATGCTCGATGCCCGTAGACTCCACAAAAGTTGCACTCCACCTTATTCCCTTACAGTCGAGCCCGGGGTGGTCCTTGTGACACCATCTACAGATGAAGCGTCGCTGGTAGCCACCACCGGCTCCCTTCTCAGTCTCAGATCCTGATGATTCATATAGTCAATTCTCATATCTCAAACGGTTACTAATTTATTTCTTAACTCATTCAATATCAATTTCCTTACCCTTTGGCGCCTTAGAGCGCAGTGGTGTAGCTGCAATAGCATAGTCAGCTTCAATGGCTCTTCCGAAGCCTTCTCCTTTTCCTCCCTCCCCTTTGGGTTCTGATTTTTCTGGGCCTGAGGCTGGTACTTTTGTTTCTTGTACCCTCCTTGCCCTTGACTTTCTGAGCTCTTACCAGCACTCTTCCTCTTTGCATTCTCCTCGTCCCTCAGCTGGACGGTAATCTCAACCTTAGCAGCGGCATGATAGCACTCCTGCTTTTCCATAGTATTAGTCACACTTATTTCTCATACTCTAAATCTTATTCACCACTTACTCAAATCTCAATCATTCTTATTACCTGCAAGGTAGTGTAACTCGTCGGCCCCATGCCGTAGCGGAGTCGATGGCTAAGCCCGCCATAGAAGCGGTCCACCAAGATCTGGTCAGAATACCCTAGACCTGGCAGAAGACGGAGCAAGGCAGTGAACTCTGAGTAATACTCGTCCACTGTCATCTTGTCCGACTGCTTAAGCGCATCCAACTGTAAGCGCTTCTTCGTCTGGACATGGGCGGGGTAGTACTTTGCTCGTAGCAAGGCGGTGTACTGCTCCCAGCCGAACTCTGGATTGGCCACATGCTCGGCCCTCACCAGCTTCCACCAATCGCCTGCCGCCCCCTTCAGATAGAAAGCAGCTAAGCGCACCTTGATCCCAGCAGGGACATCAAGGGTCTCGAAGGCGGTCTCCAGCTCGGAGATGTACGCCTCAAGCTTGGCGGGATCGGTCTCCCCCTTAAAATGCGCGGGTCGAAGATCTGCTAGACTCTTCACCCAGTTTGGTTCCCTAGGTTGTGGCGGTGGAGGTGGTGCACCCACACCAGGCTGATAGCCCATGTGCCCTAAAGCGGCAGCTACGATCTCTGCGATCGTCTGCCCTCCAGGTATCCCTGAAGTATCCTCACCCCGGCCGCGACCTCGGCCTCCTCTAGGGCGTCCTGCCATCTGAACAAGCATAACTCACATTAGATTCGTATTCACCACTGTTTTGGTTAGTAAATTTATAACGTCCGTAGACGGTAAAGACAATCCACACTTATTAGTGGTCATCTGACTCTACTCACTCTAACTTCTCACACCCTTAACCCAACACTTATTCCTTAACTTATATCCTAACTCGGTGGTTACTCATGTCCGGTATTTCTTGATCAGAGCGTAACTACGCTCTGATACCACTTTTTGTAACACCCCATCCAAAGCCTATCGTGGTTCTCGCAAACTGAACACTTAATCGAATACGTCGCAGCGGAAATAAATAACACCTGGACCTTGCCACGGTCTGATCGTTAGAATATACCGGCCCTTAACTTTCAATACTTATCCAAAACACTATCCAACTGAAAACATCACCATTCACAATACCGCAACCAACCGAGTACAAGTATCTTAAACATAATCCCAAACTTACATCAGTTTGATATAAACAGTCGGGTGCACAGGCGCAACCCGAACTCAAAATAAATGTCCCACCCTAAGTCTAACCGCTCCTACTCTCGTAGTGCGTCCTCATGGTCCTTACCTGCAAGTGTAAAAATAGCCCCCGAGGGGTCAGCAACGAATGCTGGTACACCCTCTCATGGCCCCCAAGCTAACGGGGCTACGACGACTAATTGTCGATAGCATGGAAATTGATTACACAATACACAAACATAATATGAAGTGCAATCAACAATAACCCAGATGAACATATATAGTTTCACAACACTGAACGACTCAAGCGTTCCCTTATCAAGTGGGTTAGTAACCCCCTCTTAGTCCTCATTTCCTGAATCTCAGTTCCTTACTTTACCTTAATCTTAATCTTAATCTCAGTATACAAACCTTTCCTGGAAGGGATTGGTTGTAGCTTAATTCGACCTGGGATTTAGGTGATCCCACCACCGCAACCATCTTAATGCCACCTACTCTGGACGGGAGTCCAGCGTAGCTGAGCCGGCAACCGGCCCTAGGCTACAAGTCCGAAGACAAGTCCTTAAGCGGAGGGCGGATCTGATTCAGATACCGTCCCCCTTTTTCCTTAGCATGCATGACCGGAGATCGGTCCCGGGTTTCCTCACTCAAGTTCCAGTTAGTAGACATCTTAAACACCATGTTGCTAGCTAAGCCTTAACGGGCATTAACCAACATCCATCAAACTTAACTCTTATTCTTAACTCAGTAAGTACTAAACTTGGTTAGTAACCAATCTCAAGTCTCGCGGGTTAGTGTAAAGATAACACAAACACAACGAGAATAAATATAACCGGTTGCATGCTTTATCTTGTTTTAAGTCATAGCTAAACAGATAGCACACAAGCCGGGACACCTCGTTAGCAAGCAGGTCACAAGAAGGATTGTACCGTTCACCGTCGACGATCGTTTGGTTTATCTCCTTCCAAGTCCCAATTCACAAGCCTAGAACATTGATTCAGTTTTAGGTTATTATCAATCCAACTCAATAGAATTTCTTAACTTTCCAAGACATCAACTTTTACCCATTGTTTTTCACTAAGCCTTATGGTTTTTAACTTGACTCCTAAGTGCATCATTTCCTCATTATTTATTACACTTACTCTCCCACTTAATGACCATCACACCCACCAAACAAGTCCTTAACAATCTCATAACATCCATACTTAATTATCCCCATCATTTCCTAACCTTAAACAAGGTTTTTGGTCCATACAGTGGCCTGTCCGAACTTGTGTCCGGACTTCCCAAGTTCGGACACAAGTCGAGACTCAAAACTGAAAACAGACGCCTGTCCGAACTTGTGTCCGGACTTCGGAAGTTCGGACATGGGTCGAGGAAAATTCAAAGTAGAGCAGACACGTCCGAACTTGTGTCCGGACTTCCAAAGGTCGGACACAAGTCGAGACTCTGAAAATTTTCACGCAACAGGGCTTGTCCGAACTTCCATGTCCGGACGGATGTTCGGACAAGGCAAGACACTCATTTTCTAAGCCTTCAAACACTTAACCAATTCTCACCAAACTTCTCCTAAACCCTCATAATGTCTTCTACATCATTTGGTACACTTACACCCTCATACAACATCCACAAAACTCATTTTCTATCTCCTTAAACACATTAAATCATTCACCAAGATCCACCTTAATCATTAACATTTTCCTTGTAATAATGCTAACACTTGTAATGCTTTCCTCTAGGTTTCTAGGTGGTGGTTCATACCTAATGTAACCACTATGCCAAATGTTTTCTTCTTCACACTATAACATCATCTCCCAAGCATCTCTCACTATCTAAAACTCTTTTAAGCACTTACTAAAAGTTCCTTCACAAGTTTAAACTTCCATCATCACACATTATTTCCTTCCTAGTTGTGCACCAACATTTACCTAAGTCCTAAATACTCAAATACATTCTCTTGATTCTATCCATCCTCCATGGTGATACCTAAGTCATTATAAGTCATTAGAACACCTCAACTTCACCCTTTTTCATCAACAACCTATAGAACATTCCTAGTACTTCCTTAGTCATTAAATTCCCTTAGAATATCTTAAACACTTAAACTCTCCTTTAAATTTTGCCATGGGTTTCTCTAGTATATAGTACCTCCTAACACATGGTTTTTCTCCATCAAACAACCAATACCACACAAATTCTCATCACAACACCTTAACACACAATCTACACTAAACTTCACCACATCATCATATATTGCTTAAACTCAAAATGCTTGGCACTTAGGCCCTTAAATGACAACAATCTTAACCACTGAATTTCCACATATATTTGCCTTCAACCTGCGAATACACTCAACAAGGCTCCCATTGAAATAAAATGCTTCTTGTATTTCATTTCCACATTGTTTTAACTATCTCTTCTTCTCATTTGCTCTTTAGTCAAAGTTCACAATATAGTCATTGTTTCTTCTAGGTTTTATAACACCTTCCCAATATAAACTCTACACTAAACTCATCATATACCTAAATCCATTCCCTTAAACAACAAGACATCTTAAGGTAAGTAATTTACCTTGTTCTTTTACAAGCTTAAAAAGCTTTCTTCCTTAGGTTTTTCTTTGTTCAATCTCGGTCACCAATGTGATTCTCCTTGCCAATGTTCTAACCAATATCCAATGACTCCAATGAGTACTAGATAACACATTAACCTAAGGAACAAACCCTAGGTTAAAATATGCTTTAAGGTATTAATGTGATTGTTTTACCTTGGTTTCTCAAGACAAACTTGGATATGAAGCAAGAAGGACCTCCTCTCTCCTTTGAAGAGTAGAAACAAGCTAGAACAAGGCATAAACATGGAGTCCCATGAGCACTAATTTTCGGACATGTGAAGAAAATGGTGGAAACCTAGATTTTCTTACACTTTCTTTACCTTAAGAGAATGGAGATGCCAATGGAGTCTCCAAACTTGAATTTCCTCCTCTAATGGTGGTTTGACTTGGCACCAAATGAAGCTCTTGAAGTTTTGAAAAGATAGAAAGAAGGAGCTTGAGCTAACTAAGAAGAGTAATTTTGTTTTGGATTTGGAGCTAAATGAGTAAGATGTGACCAAGGAAGGATGGAGCTTTCATGGAGGTTGAGTTCTACGTGAATGGAGAAGGAGAGAGCAGCTCAAACCGTGGGAAAACAAGGAGAATGAAGAAGTGAGGAGAGAGAACTAATAAAGTGTGATATTTATGTAAAAGGTGAATAGTGATTTTACTTTAAAACTCTCATTTGCTTTCTTATTTGCTTAATGACTCATGAAGGTGATGACTCACCTCCTAAGAAACCGGCCCCCTTTTAATAATGAGGGTACTTAAGTCTTTGTTGACCAAATGTCTCACTTATATAGACTTGTGTTATAAATAGCTTAATTAATTCACTATTCACCAAAACAAGGCACATTGTTGTGAAATTTTTGATTTCTCATTGATATAGGCTTCCAAATGCGATACTATATAGTACACATGTTAATTAGAGAGTAATGATGGACATTTAGCCATTCAAAACTCATTTACAAGACAATTTTTCAAAAACGTGCTTTAAGACTCCTTAAGCACATTTTGTTTTTAACTTGTTTTCAAGCTTGGTTTTCTTTGGTAATTGATTTAAAATGACCATTAGGATATTACTAAGGTCTTAGAACAATATTTGGGTACTCTCCCAAGTCCTCTCCAAGCTTAGAGCACGTTTTTGTTAAAACTGCTCTTTTGGTGTGTTTTTCCTTTCCTTATATTTTCTTTGATAGAAATGTTTTCTTAATGTTTCTAAGGCATTATTTAGCCTCCTTATATCTTAGTTTTCATTTAAACACCATATCTAAGTTTGGGGTATTTCAATCTACCCCCCTTAAAAGAACTTTGTCCTCAAAGTTCACATATGTGCTTAACATTCACGGTACTCAATTTCTTAATCTTAACACCACATCTTATACACATTCACACATCTCAAGACTCAAAGGTCAATCTCAAATACAATACATAAGTATTATACATAACTCAAACTTACACCGAAGTGTAGCAACTTACACAAATTCACATCTTAAACAACCAACAAACGACAAACATGATCGTTTCCTAACTCAAAAGCGAGGAAGCTCTACCCCCCTTAAAAAGGGGTACGCCCCGTACCCTATACAGACGATCTAGTCAGTAAATAAAGAAGGGTACTTCGCCCTCATCTTATCCTCTAATTCCCACGTGGCCTCTTCGACATCCTGGTTAGACCAGAGACTCTTCACCAGTCGCACTGACTTGTGGCGAGTGTCCCTAGTCTTGCTGTCCAAGATTCTTTGAGGAGTCTCCACGGATCTCATATTTGGTTCTAAAGTCAACCTCTCAGGTTCTAACACATGGGAGGGTGGTGCATGTATTTCTTTAGCTGTGAAACATGAAAAACATCATGCGCTTTACCCAGCTCAGCAGGTAAATTCAACCTGTAAGCAACCGGGCCCACCCGCTCCGTAATCTCATAAGGACCAACAAATTTCGGGCTCAATTTGCCCTTCTGCCCAAACCTGAATACACCCTTCATCGGTGATACTCGCAGAAATACCTGGTCGCCCACTGCGAACTCCAGGTCCCGTCGTCGAACATCAGCATACGACTTCTGCCTATCTTGAGCAGCTTTCATGTTCTCCCTGATTTGCTGAACTTCAGCCTTAACTTGTTCTAAGTACTCTGGTCCTATAATGACCGTCTCACTCGACTCATCCCAGCAGAGCGGTGTACGACATGGTCTACCGTACAACGCTTGAAAAGGTGCCATCTTGATCGAAGCGTGATAGCTGTTGTTGTATGAAAACTCGATCAGATGCAATCTGTCAATCCAACTGCCCTGGAAGTCTAAGGCACATGCTCTCAGCATGTCCTCGAGTGTCTGAATAGTACGCTCAGTCTGACCATCTGTCTGAGGATGGAACGCGGTACTCAGCTTGAGTTCTGTACCCAACGCTTCTCTGGTAGCTCTCCAGTACCTCGAAAGGAATCTGGTATCTCTATCTGACACTATGGTCTTTGGTATGCCGTGATGTCTCATGATTTCTTTCTCAAATAACTCAGCTAATTTGGTCACCTTCCAAGTATCCTTCATCGGTATGAATCGGGCTACTTTGGTAAGGCGATCCACCACCACCCATATCATGTTGAGACCTCCCCTAGCAGGTGGAAGCCCAACTACGAAGTCCATGGAGATATCATGGAACTTCCACTCCGGAACTGGCATCGACTGTACCATTCCGCCCGGTCGTCGGTGCTCGAATTTCACCTTCTGGCATGTGAGACACCTCAAGACGAACTCGGTAACATCTGTCTTCATCCCCGACCACCAGAAGTATCTCTTCATGTCTTTATACATTTTAGAGGCTCCCGGATGGATGGAAACTGAAGAACAGTGTGATTCTCTAAGTATACGGTCTTTCAGATCCGTGTTGCCTCGTGGTATGCATAATCGGCCCTTAAGTCTGATCAGATCATCATCATGAAGTCTGAAGTCGTATTTCTGACTCTCAAAGGTACCATCTGTCAGCTTCTGTCTGACCTCTCTCATATACTCATCTGTCCTCTGAGCCTCTCGCACCTCATCAACCAAGCTGGAGAAAGAAACTAGCGAATGGAGTGAGTGTGCTCGACGGCTCAGGGCATCTGCTACAACATTGGCCTTCCCCTCTTTGTATTGGAGGTCAATGTCATAGTCTTTCAGAAACTCTAACCATCTCCTCTGTCGAAGATTTAACTCCTTCTGAGTGAATATGTATTTCAAACTTTTGTGATCGGTGTAGATCGTGACACTAACCCCATATAAGTAGTGGCGCCATATCTTCAAAGCGAAGACTACAGCTCCCAGCTCTAAATCATGTGTGGGGTAGTTCTCCTCATGTTTCTTCAACTGGCGTGAGGCATATGCCACCACCTTGCCATGTTGCATGAGCACGCAACCCAGCCCTCTGCCGGATGCATCACAATAAACCTCAAAGCCCTCTGTACCGTCTGGAATGGTCAGAACCGGTGCAGTGGTCAGTGAGTCCTTCAAGCGCTGAAATGATCTCTCACAGTCAACTGTCCACAAGAATGGTGTGTCTTTCTTCATCAGACTGGTCATCGGCTTCGCGACCTTGCTGAAATCTCTAACAAACCTCCTGTAGTAACCTGCCAGACCGAGAAAGCTCCGGATGTCGGTAACAGTCTTCGGCCTTGGCCAGGTACGTACGGCATCAATCTTTGCTGGATCCACTGCGATCCCAGCATCTGAGATGACATGACCTAGGAAGAACCTGGTCAAGCCAAAACTCACACTTGGAGAACTTAGCATATAGCTGGTTCTCCCTCAGTATTTCCAATACCCTCCTCAGATGTTCCTCATGTTCAACTTTAGACTTTGAATATATCAGAATGTCATCAATAAAAACCACAACCGACTTGTCCAGCTGCTCCCGGAACAAGCGGTTCATCAGATCCATAAACTTCGCCGGTGCGTTCGACAAACCGAACGGCATCACTGTAAACTCATAGTGGCCGTATCGTGTCCGGAATGCCGTCTTCTCAATGTCTCCCTCCTTAATGGCTATCTGATGATACCCCGATCTGAGATCAATCTTGGAAAACACAGATGCTCCCTTCAACTGATCGAACAGATCGTCAATGCGGGGTAGTGGGTACTTATTCTTCACTGTCACTCACTGCATTCAGCTCTCTGTAGTCGATGCAGAGGCGGAGACTACCATCCTTCTTCTTCACGAAGAGGACTGGCGCTCCCCATGGTGACACACTTGGTCTAATGAATCCTTTATCTAACAAATCTTTCAATTGTTCTTTTAATTCAGTCATTTCTGCCGGAGCCATACGGTATGGTGCCTTGGCTATCGGTCCGGTACCAGGTAGCAGCTCAATGGTGAACTCTACCTCTCGAGTGGGTGGCATGCCGGGCAGTTCCCGTGGAAATAAGTCGGGGAACTCCGACACTACCGGTAAGTCGGGGTCGAACTCAGGGTCTCTCTCTATGTCCTGTACATAGCAGAGGTATACTTCTTCCTTTCTCCTTAACTCTCTCTATGCATTGCCATGGCGGTGATGATCTTAGTCGAAGGCTCTCTGGGCCTCTGGCGGTATGATATTGTTACCCCAGACGGACTCCTGAGCAGCAATCTATGCTCGGCGCAGAGGATACGTCCCTTGTGCCGCTCCAACCAGTTCATCCCGAAGATAACATCAAATCCTAGCTTACTGAACTCAATGAAACTGACTGGAAAGTCTTCTCCCTTAATTCTGATGGTGGCTCCTCGGTAGTAACGAGTGCAACGAACCTTCTCCTTAGACGGGAGCGTAACCGTGAAGTCGGGTAGCTCATCAGCGTCTAGCCCCAACCTGCTCGCAAATGATGCCGAGACAAAGGTATGCGAGGCCCCTGAGTCGAAGAGAACTGATGCCTCAATCCCATTATCGGAAAGGTGCCGGTGAGGATAGTACCGCTGGCGTCGGCCTGTGCCTCTGTAAGTATGCTTAGTGCACCTTCCGTACCGAGTCCATAACCTAATTGTGTTCACAAGCTTCATGAGTATTGATGGTATAACAAGAGTCGTAACAATTTATATGAACAACACTGTTATTTTATTCATGACCATCCTGTTTACAACATGTGCTTCAATCTTACATCTCATTTCTCATCTCATTCTAACATTACATGGCTAATATTGTCTAAAGGTTAGGTTTAATCTTCCTGGTCTCATATGGTCGCATTGATACTGCTGATGGTGCTGTATTCAGCTTGATTCTCTTAATCCCATGGTATAACATCCTTGATTCTCCTCCCAAAATTAATACATCACCTGACTTAAGTACTATCTTATCTGCACGGTCCGCACGCTTCTGCTCGCCGTATAAAAATTCTGCATCATCTCCAATGGACCAAGACACTACGGGTATCCCTCTTTTGAGAGACTCCATTGTCTCGTCCTTATCCTGGTGTAGTCCCAGTTTCCCGTCCTTCTCGTAGAAGTTTACAATGCAAATGTCTGCTTGGATGTCTGGAATCGGTTCAGCCCCAACTGCTGAGCGATTTCCACGACTTGTGTAATAACTGGATGGAACTCTTCGGGTATTCCCGGTGGTGAGACTCCATCTTGCTCCCTCATGGTTTGGTAATTCTTGGCATACGGATTCCAATCCTTGCCCAAGCTCATCATCTTTAATTTCATCCTTGCTCCTCCTGGGTACTCCGGTGTGTAAAAACCTCCCGGTCCCATTCCTAGTTGATTGCATCTCCTGATGATGGCTATTTGTGCTTCGGGTGTCAGGTATCCCCTTAATAAAATCATACCTGGGCGGATAACCTGACATTGTTCGGTTGGAAAGTCTATGGTTTCGATGTCGGTGTGCTCCGGGTTAGATGTAGATGGTATTGGGTAGCAATGTTGAATCTTCCTAAGTGGTAGTAGGTTATATCTTACTTAAGTTCTAATCTCATCTTATTCTTACTTAACTCATTTATTCACCAAACATGCATGATAATGCGGTAAGCAGGTAGTTTTATTACTAAATGGTTATAGTGGTACCTGGCCTCGATGAGGGCTCAGGCTCATCGTCCCGGTCCACCATGTGTAAAGTGGGTCCCGTCTTCTGGGTCACCCGTGGGTTCTTGTCCGCCGGCTGCTGCACTTCCTCTGACCGTCAGATCCAGCTCCCTGATCGGTCTTGCCCTTGCCCCTGGTATCGGGCCTATAGGCTCTGCTAGCAGGGTTCCGGTAACACTCATATGCTCGATGCCCGTAGACTCCACAAAAGTTGCACTCCACCTTTTCCCCTTACAGTCGAGCCCGGGGTGGTCCTTGTGACACCATCTACAGATGAAGCGTCGCTGGTAGCCACCACCGGCTCCCTTCTCAGTCTCAGATCCTGATGATTCATAAGTCAATTCTCATATCTCAAACGGTTACTAATTTATTTCTTAACTCATTCAATATCAATTTCCTTACCCTTTGGCGCCTTAGACGAGCAGGGTGTAGCTGCAAATCTATGTCACTTCAATGGCTCTTCCGAAGCTTCTCCTTTTCCTCCCTCCCCTTTGGGTTCTGATTTTTCTGGGCCTGAGGCTGGACTTTTGTTTCTTGTACCCTCCTTGCCCTTGACTTTCCGAGCTCTTACCAGCACTCTTCCTCTTTGCATTCTCCTCGTCCCTCAGCTGGACGGTAATCTCAACCTTAGCAGCGGCATGATAGCACTCCTTGCTTTTCCATAGTATTAGTCACACTTATTTCTCATAATCTAAATCTTATTCATCACTTACTCACATCTCAATCATTCTTATTACCTGCAAGGTAGTGTAACTCGTCGGCCCCATGCCGTAGCGGAGTCGATGGCTAAGCCCGCCATAGAAGCGGTCCACCAAGATCTGGTCAGAATACCCTAGACCTGGCAGAAGACGGAGCAAGGCAGTGAACTCTGAGTAATACTCGTCCACTGTCATCTTGTCCGTCTGCTTAAGCGCATCCAACTGTAAGCGCTTCTTCGTCTGGACATGGGCGGGGTAGTACTTGCTCGTAGCAAGGCGGTGTACTGCTCCCAGCCGAACTCTGGATTGGCCACATGCTCGGCCCTCACCAGCTTCCACCAATCGCCTGCCGCCCCCTTCAGATAGAAAGCAGCTAAGCGCACCTTGATCCCAGCAGGGACGTCAAGGGTCTCGAAGGCGGTCTCCAGCTCGGAGATGTACGCCTCAAGCTTGGCGGGATCGGTCTCCCCCTTAAAATGCGCGGGTCGAAGATCTGCTAGACTCTTCACCCAGTTTGGTTCCCTAGGTTGTGGCGGTGGAGGTGGTGCACCCACACCAGGCTGATAGCCCATGTGCCCTAAAGCGGCAGCTACGATCTCTGCGATCGTCTGCCCTCCAGGTATCCCTGAAGTATCCTCACCCGGCCGCGACCTCGGCCTCCTCTAGGGCCTACCATCTGAACAAGCATAACTCACATTAGATTCGTATTCACCACTGTTTTGGTTAGTAAATTTATAACGTCCGTAGACGGTAAAGACAATCCACACTTATTAGTGGTCATCTGACTCTACTCACTCTAACTTCTCACACCCTTAACCCAACACTTATTCCTTAACTTATATCCTAACTCGGTGGTTACTCAAGTCCGGTATTTCTTGATCAGAGCGTAACTACGCTCTGATACCACTTTTTGTAACACCCCATCCAAAGCCTATCGTGGTTATCGCAAACTGAACACTTAATCGAATACGTCGCAGCGGAAATAAATAACACCTGGACCTTGCCACGGTCTGATCGTTAGAATATACCGGCCTTAACATTTACAATACTTATCCAAAACACTATCCAACTGAAAACATCACCATTCACAATACCGCAACCAACCGAGTACAAGTATCTTAAACATAATCCCAAACTTACATCAGTTTGATATAAACAGTCGGGTGCACAGGCGCAACCCGAACTCAAAATAAATGTCCCACCCTAAGTCTAACCGCTCCTACTCTCGTAGTGCGTCCTCATGGGTCTCTTACCTACAAGTGTAAAATAGCCCCCGAGGGGGTCAGCACGAATGCTGGTACACCCTCTCATGGCCCCCAAGCTAACGGGGCTACGACGACTAATTGTCGATAGCATGGAAATTGATTACATACACAAACATAATATGAAGTGCAATAACAATAACCACAGATAACATATATAGTTCACAAACAATGAACGACTCAAGCGTTCCCTTATCAAGTGGGTTAGTAACCCCCTCCTTAGTCCTCATTTCCTGAATCTCAGTTCCTTACTTTACCTTAATCTTAATCTTAATCACAGTATACAAACCTTTCCTGGAAGGGATTGGTTGTAGCTTAATTCGAACCTGGGATTTAGGTGATCCCACCGCACCATCTTAATGCCACCTACTCTGGATGGGAGTCCAGCGTAGCTGAGCCGGCAACCGGCCCTAGGCTACAAGTCCGAAGACAAGTCCTTAAGCGGAGGGCGGATCTAATTCAGATACCGTCCCCCTTTTTCCTTAGCATGCATGACCGGAGATCGGTCCCGGGTTTCCTCACTCAAGTTCCAGTTAGTAGACATCTTAAACACCATGTGCTAGCTAAGCCTTAACGGGCATTAACCAACATCCATCAAACTTAACTCTTATTCTTAACTCAGTAAGTACTAAACTTGGTTAGTAACAATCTCAAGTCTCGCGGGTTAGTGTAAAGATAACACAAACACAACGAGAATAAATATAACCGGTTGCATGCTTTATCTTGTTTTAGTCATAGCAATTAAACAGATAGCACACAAGCCGAGGGACACCTCGTTAGCAAGCAGGTCACAAGAAGGATTGTACCGTTCACCGTCGACGATCGTTTGGTTTATCTCCTTCCAAGTCCAATTCACAAAGCCTAGAACATTGATTCAGTTTTAGGTTATTATCAATCCAACTCAATAGAATTTCTTAACTTTCCAAGACATCAACTTTTACCCATTGTTTTTCACTAAGCCTTATGGTTTTTAACTTGACTCCTAAGTGCATCATTTCCTCATTATTTATTACACTTACTCTCCCACTTAATGACCATCACACCCACCAAACAAGTCCTTAACAATCTCATAACATCCATACTTAATTATCCCCATCATTTCCTAACCTTAAACAAGGTTTTTGGTCCATATAGTGGCCTGTCCGAACTTGTGTCCGGACTTCCTAAGTTCGGACACAAGTCGAGACTCAAAACTGAAAACAAACGCCTGTCCGAACTTGTGTCCGGACTTCGGAAGTTCGGACATGGGTCGAGGAAAATTCAAAGTAGAAGCAGACACGTCCGAACTTGTGTCCGGACTTCCAAAGGTCGGACGCAAGTCGAGACTCTGAAAATTTTCACGCAACAGGGCTTGTCCGAACTTCCATGTCCGGACGGATGTTCGGACAAGGCAAGACACTCATTTTTCTAAGCCTTCAAACACTTAACCAATTCTCACCAAACTTCTCCTAAACCCTCATAATGTCTTCTAACATCATTTGGTACACTTACACCCTCATACAACATCAACAAAACTCATTTTCTATCTCCTTAAACACATTAAATCATTCACCAAGATCCACCTTAATCATTATACATTTTCCTTGTAATAATGCTAACACTTGTAATGCTTTCCTCTAGGTTTCTAGGTGGTGGTTCATACCTAATGTAACCACTATGCCAAATGTTTTCTTCACCACTATAACATCATCTCCCAAGCATCTCTCACTATCTAAAACTCTTTTAAGCACTTACTAAAAGTTCCTTCACAAGTTTAAACTTCCATCATCAACACATTATTTCCTTCCTAGTTGTGCACCAACATTTACCTAAGTCCTAAATACTCAAATACATTCTCTTGATTCCTAAATCCTCCATGGTGATACCTAAGTCATTATAAGTCATTAGAACACCTCAACTTCACCCTTTTTCATCAAGACAACCTATAGAACATTCCTAGTACTTCCTTAGTCATTACATTCCCTTAGAATATCTTAAACACTTAAACTCTCCTTTAAATTTTTGCCATGGGTTCTCTAGTATATAGTACCTCCTAACACATGGTTTTTCTCCATCAAACAACCAATACCACACAAATTCTCATCACAACACCTTAACACACAATCTACACTAAAACTTCACCACATCATCATATATTGCTTAAACTCAAAATGCTTGGCACTTAGGCCCTTAAGTGACAACAATCTTAACCACTGAATTTCCACATATATTTTCCTTCAACCTGCGAATACACTCAACAAGGCTCCCATTGAAATAAAATGCTTCTTGTAATTTCATTTCCACATTGTTTTAACTATCTCTTCTTCTCATTTGCTCTTTAGTCAAAAGTTCACAAGTATAGTCATTGTTTCTTCTAGCTTTTATAACATCTTCCCAATATAAACTCTACACTAAACTCATCATATACCTAAATCCCATTCCCTTAAACAACAAGACATCTTAAGGTAAGTAATTTACCTTGTTCTTTTATAAGCTTAAAAAGCTTTCTTCCTTAGTTTTTCTTTGTTCAATCTCGGTCACCAATGTGATTCTCCTTGCCAATGTTCTAACCAATATCCAATGACTCCAATGAGTACTAGATAACACATTTACCCTAAGGAACAAACCCTAGGTTAAAAATATGCTTTAAGGTATTAATGTGATTGTTTTACCTTGGTTTCTCAAGACAAACTTGGATATGAAGCAAGAAGGACCTCCTCTCTCCTTTGAAGAGTAGAAACAAGCTATAACAAGGCATAAACATGGAGTCCCATGAGCACTAATTTTCGGACATGTGAAGAAAATGGTGGAAACCTAGATTTTCTTACACTTTCTTTACCTTAAGAGAATGGAGATGCCAATGGAGTCTCATAACTTGAATTTCCTCCTCTAATGGTGGTTTGACTTGGCACCAAAATGAAGCTCTTGAAGTTTTGAAAAGATAGAAAGAAGGAGCTTGAGCTAACTAAGAAGAGTATGTATTTTGTTTTGGATTTGGAGCTAAAATGAGTAAGATGTGACCAAGGAAGGATGGAGCTTTCATGGAGGTTGAGTTCTACGTGAATGGAGAAGGGAGAGAGCAGCTCAAACCGTGGGAAAACAAAGGAGAATGAAGAAGTGAGGAGAGAGAACTAATAAAGTGTGATATTTATGTAAAAGGTGAATAGTGATTTTACTTTAAAACTCTCATTTGCTTTCGTATTTGCTTAATGACTCATGAAGGTGATGACTCACCTCCTAAGAAACCGGCCCCCTTTTAATAATGAGGGTACTTTAGTCTTTGTTGACCAAATGTCTCACTTATATAGACTTGTGTTATAAACTAGCTTAATTAATTCACTATTCACCAAAACAAGGCACATTGTTGTGAAATTTTTGATTTCTCATTGATATAGGCTTCCAAATGCGATACTATATAGTACACATGTTAATTAGAGAGTAATGATGGACATTTAGCCATTCAAAACTCATTTACAAGACAATTTTTCAAAAACGTGCTTTAAGACTCCTTAAAGCACATTTTGTGTTTTAACTTGTTTTCAAGCTTGGTTTTCTTTGGTAATTGATTTAAAATGACCATTAGGACATTACTAAGGTCTTAGAACAATATTTGGGTACTCTCCCAAGTCTCTCCAAGCTTAGAGCACGTTTTTGTTAAAACTGCTCTTTTGGTGTTTCCTTATATTTTCTTTGATTAGAAACGTTTCTTAATGTGTGCGTAAACTACTATGTGATAGACAAAAGAAATTGTTTTGATGATTGGAACTTTGTTACATAAACATATGTACCCATTCATTGTGCGATTATGATTAAGTGCATGAGAGATGCAAGTAACGAGTATATAATATTATGAAAAGAGGAGTAGAGAGACTCTGGGAATGAGAATCCGAATAGTATATGTCTATGAGATTAGACATGAGTTATGATGAGTATGAATCGTATGAAACCGATGTGTAACCTTGTAGGAGTGAGTTCCCTAGGTGATTTTATTTGAGAATGATTGATGAGCGAGTTCCATCCTTTGGAGTTGTATGTTGTGTGTTTTAAATTGAGTAACTATTTGAGGAAAAGAGGCCATAAGTATGGAATACTAGGTAAAGTAGTGAAGCAATGAGAATGACAAATGACCTAAGTACTAGGAACTAGAGATTAATTGAAACGAATTGTTTCGTGAATATGACTAGAAAGAGTAAAAGATAGAAAACGAAAATGTTTGACTATCTGCTTGTTTGAAAAACGTGGGAGGTGGAACTTGATCTGCTAGCGATCAAGGGAAACCGAACACAAATTAGAGTGGAAGGATAGTTCAACACTGATGCTGATCACATCAGGGTTGGATGATTCTCGAAGCTCCCTATAAGTGGTCACAAGTAATCACGCTAAGAAAAGATGCAGCTACCATAAATTTGATTTGGAGTTGTGTGATGTTTTAAAAAACAATTTCCAAACAGAATTGAAAAGGAATTTCTTCAAGTATGAAGATGGAAATGAAAACTGGTTTTTAAACTGCTATCACCGCCGATGGCTACGGCCTTAAGTCTTGATGACCGGTAGAACGGTGGGCGTGTATTAGTTTTGAAACCATTGCACCGTACGTGCGGCGGTCCTAAGTGACCGGTTTGGGGCGGTGACAGTGTGTGATTTTTCCAAAGGTAGCGGGAGGGAGAGTACCCTGAGACGATTCCGTGTTGAGTGAGTCAACCAGAGTGCCTGAGGATATGTATATGTGTAACATTTTGATCAGAACCGAAGGACCGTGGGCCAGAGAGAGTAAGTGCCCATTTGTCATGAAACGGCCGTGGACCAGAGAGGCGTAAGAGTCCAACGTGACCGGTACCTGAGGGATCAGTAGTGTATTACTCGATATGGATTCGTGGACTGTGTGTGTTGTCTTCGGACCGATTCCATGGAGAGAGTATAAGAGTATTTGTGATTGCTATACATGCTGTGATATATGTGTGGTATGTGTAGTGTAAAATGAGACTGACTTGAGGAGTCTGTAAGGTTATACATGTATTATAACCTTGGCATAGCGTACCAATGAGAGTAACGATATAAGATTCACCAACTTTGAGGACAAAGTTCCTAAGGGGGTAGATTTTAATACCCTGGATCTAAAAATGGTGATTAAATTACACTAATATGATTATTAAAGGCCTGATAGTGCCTAGAGAGTATTGGTATAGAGAATAAAACCAAAAGAAAAGAGAAAATGCGTAAAACGCGAAAAACGTAAAAACGCGCATTAAATGAATAAAGGAGAAATATGATCTCGTTAGGGTCCGAGATGGACTCCTAAGGCTTAATTATGCCTAATTAATATGTGGGAATAATTCCCGAAGAAAACGGATCCAAATAATGGATTAAAAATGCTAACGGAGTTTTATAGCACGCTTTTCGAGAGAACCCGAAAACGCTACTTTAAGTGGTCAAACGGACCCGTAAAAATTATAGTTGATTAAATAACTATAATTAAGTATTAATGGAAGCTTAATAACCATTAAAAATGAGGAAACAAGAAAAATTCGAAAAACGGACCCGGTGAGTGAATAGTGTAAAAACCGGGAAGTTGTGGGGCGTTAATGTAATAAGTAAAAATTAAACCCCCTTGTAATATATATGTGGCCGGTTATTTAAATACAGTGGGCTCGTTTAATTTTTTCCATAGCAGCCCTCTGATTCCTAATACACTATCAGACAAGAAAAATAAAGTAAGGGGTGAATAGTGTTAAAAGGGATATTTTACCCTCTCTCTTCTATTCTCTGATTCACACGTTTTTCCCCCTTCCAAACTGGGTCTTCTTCTTCCTCTGCATACCATGGCGATTTGTATAGAGAACAAACAGCACTCACCTTCTCCTTCCCTTATCTTGCTCAAATCAACACCAAATCACACAAGAATACCACCGTTGGATTCCTCTTGTTCAGGGCAACCTTTTCCACCCTTCAAAAACATAAAACCCTCATTTTCATTTCCATGAGCGTAGCCTCTGATGAAGCTTGAAGAGGTGTTTTTGAGTCTCCTTCTTCTCCTTAATACTCCATGGTAAAAAGGAAACCAAAAGCTCCATATTTACTAGCTTATTCTTGCAGAAAAAAAAATTGAATTCCCACGTGAACTCTTTCTTCAATGATTCCAGCCGGTTTCCTTGGTCTTTTGAGAAGCTGGAAATCTACACGTTTGGTTGCCAAGCTCTCCATTGGTATACTTGAAGGTAAACTCCAAACTAAGCCCTAAACTAGCTCTTGAAAAATTCTAGTTTAGTGTGGGATCGGTGAATTAATTAGCTTGTTTGGTACGGAATGGAATGTGATTGTAGCTAGCAATCTAAACTCCATTGTTTGGTGAGAAAACAAGAAGAGGAAGAGAGAACAAGAGAAGGAGGAAGAAGGGAAAAGAAAACAGAAAAAAAAACTAGCAAGGTAATGGTTTGCCTTAAGTTAGTTTGTTCTCTGTAAAACTCATTTTTGAACGTAAATAGTGACCATGAAGTAGTGTAGTTTTGATACTACAATATTGTTTGCTGAATGAGGAAGTTTTAATGTTGTTTGGGGGTGTAAAACAAACATAGAAAGTGAGCAAGTATTGTGTGATAACAGAGAGGGATTAAATGTGCTGCTGTAAGGATTTTTACGCTTATGTAACAGGGATGTAAACTGATGTTTGTGAGCTGTTGTAGTGTGGAGAGAATGTTTAGAATGTGGGTAAGCTATGTCTAAATTTGTCTAGGAAACTAAGGCCTTGATTGTGTCAAAGCGTGGAGTAGAACGAAGGAAAGAAAAGATTGGAAACTACAACAGAAAGAAGAACTAAGAATCTGTAACAGAGAAGAAAATTACAGTGGAAATGGTGTAGTTGTGCATGAATTCAGTGATAAGTTTTGTCCATGGTTTAAGGAGGTTAAGAGCTTGATTAAGGTGTTAAAATATGTTGGATTACATGTGGAATGATTAGGAAGAGATTGGGTATGAATTAGGGGTTGAAAAGAGGTCAAAAACTATAAATTTTGACAGTTCCAGGGGTGGTCCGGGTTTGCAAATCGGTACGCAAACCCGGACCATAGCAAAAACATGGCAGAAGGTCATCCCAGGGGGTGGTCCGGGTATGTAAACCCGGACACAAACCCGGACCAGGCAAAAAATGTGACATAATTTATTTTAAAGTGTCCTGATGATGGGGAAATGAATGGTAATGGTTTTAGGTGATGTTTAGGCCTTGTTTGGTGACTAATAAAGGTCCTAAGAAGTGTAAACAAGTTTGAGAAGTGAGTGAGAAAGTTGTGAGTTAAGAACACAAGAACTAAACTGGAATAACGGGATAACGGGGTTAAGTACGGGAGTATAAGTTTTACATACCGTAACACCTTAATGTTAATATAAACATTTGAATGTTATCAGTGGACCAAGTGTGAACCGTGCATGGTGAGATCACATGGTAAAGCTAACCCCGGTGAAAGGTATGATTTTCTCATACTCCGCGTGCTAACCGAGTTACGTTGATTTGTGTGTTTGTATGCCGGCTTAATCAAGACTAAAGCATGAAAATAATCCCTTGTTTGATTATGTATGTCTTGTTGTATGTTGAATGAGCTAACATACCTGTTTGCCGGTGTGGTCTAACATAGAGTAAAGACCGACTCATAGTGAGTATCGTTTGGTTAGAGACCCATAGATCGGGTCGACGCTTATGATAACGAAAACGTGCAAACACACAAACTATCCATTAAAGTATAACGATAACGCAAACATACGAACTCCCTAGAATGTGAGGAGATGTGTGGGTGGAGTAATTACCCGATAACGGTTAGTAAACCATAATGACACAACCCATGAAACTAATGAGGGTGGAAAGATAAGTGAACCACCTTCAAGAGGATTGAAGATAGTCCGAAGATGAGAACTAGTAAAGAAGGTAAAAGAGACCTAAGGGATTAGTAGCTCCCTTGAGACATGGTCGACCTCCTAAATGAGGATTTTACCCGATATAAGAAAATAACCGAAAGTATGAGTAAGTGAAATGTATGGGTAACTCTTAAAACCTAAGAATAACCGAACTTAAGTAATGCTCCCAAAGTCATTAGAAACATCGAGAGTGATGTTTCTAGACTAATATTCATAATATTATTATAACTCCGAGAGAGGAGTGTAGGGGAATGTAAATAGTCCGAGAGTTGTCGGACCTAAGTGATAAGAGGGACTAAGAGAAAGTTCCGTGAGCTAGTTGAACCTTCCCACATGCTATGCTAGACCCATAGTAGGGTCGAAACCGGGGAAGTAAGACTATGCTCGAGAGCCATGAGTTTGGCTTGAGTATGTAATAAGAGTAACAAGCGTGACGTAGGAGACCTGTAGTGTCTCGAGAATCTATAAGAGCTTGAGTAAAATAACCCGAGAGCGTGGGTGAGATAATGAGTATAAGTAACCCGGGAGAATGGGTGAGTACAGAATGAATAGCCCAAGAGAATGGGTGTGTATAAGAGTAAGTAACCCGAGAGAGCGGGTGAGTTATTGAATGAGTAACCAAGGCAAGTGAGGTATAACCCTCAAGGCCTTAGTGTAAACAGATACAACTTACAACCTTGTTATGTTAGTTAGGATTTTTGTTCCGTGATTGGATGTAGATTCCTTGAGCATTACATGTACTTATTGTATTGCTATGATGCATGTTGTTTGACTAAAATGAACTCCATGTATATCCGACAAAGTGGTCGGCGTACCCCGGTTAGCGCTCGGGGTATGCGAATTTCATATGCAGCTTTAAGCTGAGCCCCTAGGGGCATCGTTTTTATTCGCAGGTACACCGAAGACGAACCGTACGAGAGTAGGACGGGGTCAGTGGTAGCGTGGGTAGTTAGATTGTAATTACTTATACATTTGAATGAGGTGTAAGTCCGAGTATGTTGTCGGCATCCATATATTGTAGACTCGGTATAGCAAAGTGATGGGTTGAGTTTGTATTTTTGTTGAGTACTCGGTTGTTCCAGTTCATCAGACTGTTACCGTATGTAAGAAAGGCCTGGTTAGCCACATGGGTGGCTAACGGCGTTGTTTCACCCCTCGTTGTACTTAGAGTTCCGCTGTGTGAGCAAGAGTAATTAGTGACGGTTAAGAGGTAATGACGAGATTAACAGTTGGGGTGTTACATAGGGAGTCTTAGGAATCATCCAACCCTACCGGGGTTAGCGTCAGTGTTGAACTATCCCTCCACTCCATTTTGTGTTTGGTTTTCCCTTGATCTGACCAGGATCAAGTTCGACCTCCCACGTCAGATATCAAACAACCACATATTTGCAAATTTGCAAATTTTATCTTATCAAGACTTTGTGACGTGGTGATTAGGACATTCATCCTTGACTGTTATACAATTAGTCTAATAACTGTTATAGCCTACACTTGAAACTAGCGTATTCCTTAATTCCCGGAACTAAGTTCCTTTGCTCAAATCATTCCGTGGGGACTCCAGTTTTTTCCCTTGGCATAAAGATAAATTCTTATTAAACGCCAAGACACTTACTGTCTAATAATTATTTCATCAGTTATTTGACTCTTAAACCCATAATACAAGCAATAAATTCAGTTATGGACTTGGATACCTTGAAACATACTCTTCTCTTTAAAAAAAAGGCTTTATCCAGTATTTAACTTATCAGGGCTTGATTATTGCCTACAATTTGGTTATATATATTTTTGAAACAGAAAATCCATAGTTGTTATTAAATTTGGGATAAGACTCCAAGAAAAGTTTTTATAACTCGATCAGCAACTTTGGTCTCATAAGGTATTATTTCCTTCGCCTTAAAGCTTGGTTTTTCCCTTCTTCGTTTAAACTCCATCAATCAGGTGAACCATATGTTCAACCTAGGTTAATTACCTTTTAACGTTTTGTAACATTTCATACTAAGAACTTCTAGTTTGAATCCTACAGTTCGGTGACAAGACAACCAAAGCTTATTGTTTGTTCCTACCTCT
This sequence comes from Limonium bicolor, assembly GCA_023374045.1. Classification (NCBI taxonomy): domain Eukaryota; kingdom Viridiplantae; phylum Streptophyta; class Magnoliopsida; order Caryophyllales; family Plumbaginaceae; genus Limonium; species Limonium bicolor. The sequence continues at coordinate 126,969,332 of CM041776.1, read as the reverse complement.
TAGAAACGTGGTTATTTCACAAACTCATTGGCTTCAATAGGCCGTTTAGGTGTATTAAATAGAGGTTTTAAAAGTATAGAGATTGGTATGTAACGTTAGGAAAGTTCACGTGTGAAACATTTGTTACAAGTCAAGGGGTATGTTTTCCTCCCTTTAAGTTTAACTTCCATTCACTTTTAGTGTATATAAGAATTTAGACTCTTAATATTACTTGCACTGCCTCCATTTCTAGTGTCAAGGAGTGTTATTCGTTACCATGTACATATGAAAATTTATTTTACATTGGTGTTAGCTTTCTTTGATTTTCTTAGCTCTTTACTCGTATCCACATATTGAGCTGTCATAGAAGACATATACTATTATAAATCCATAAGGATAGTGTAGGACATGTGCCTCAAAATAGGGTAGGTATATTTTATGATACTTATCCCTCTGAATTATATCAATACTCCTCAAAAAGCTTTAGGTTTATAACCTCCCAATTATATGTATATATATATATGTAGCACTTGGCATTGCTATTTGAGTATTTCTCCTGACTTTTGAAGATTATAGATTTAAAGTTTGTTCTCTTCCCTTAATTAATTAGGAGTCCAGCATTGTCACTGTAATGATACTAGCTGAGACCCTTGGTATTTGAGCAGGTATTACATCCAGTGTTTATTTATGTTGGATGTTTAGTTATATATAGTGAGATTCTGTTATGATTTTTCTTGATATTATCATTGGTTATTTTTGTAGGACTATTCTGATAGTCATATTTCAAGGTTTCGCACGATTTTCTCGGGAAGTTAATAAGGGATTGTAAGATTTTCCAGTCCCGCACTGGGCAACAAGCTCAGTGTCTGGGTATCCCATAAAATTCAGTGTTTGTTCTTTACGTGAAGGTCTTCATTCTCCTTTATTTGGTTTACTGGAGCAGCACTTGTTGTAGCAAGTGCGCCATGCAGGTTGGATCATCATGCAGTGTATGTCCATTGAGATATATTTTTACTCCATCATCACTGTATACTTGGCGGCGTTGTCAGCCTTTCTGGTTATCATCGGTATGACGTCATTGTTATTCTTCGTCAGCTTCCCATGTGGGTGACAGTTGGCGTCGTACTGTCTTCAGCAAACCCCTTCGCCAATTCAGGTAGTCTTAAGTATTTGAGTTAATTAATGTATTCCTTTTCATGACATCTGCTCGTTATTTAGGCAGGTCATAGTTTGTAGTTACTATAAGTTTAGACAGTTGTTAACACCCTTCGGCGGACCAAGTACGAACTAACTTACTATTCCTCACTGTTCTATCACACACCCTGTATCCCAAGGCTAATTTCGGTTGTATTCAGATCTGCGCTCTGATACCACTTTTTGTAACACCCCAACCCGAAACTCCACAACCTGTACGATGATATCTCCCAAAGATAACTGGAAATGCAGCGGAAAATATATACATAACAACGGGTGGTGCTACAACGCCGTTAGTCACCCATGTGATTAACAAGGCTAACTTCAATACAACTTACAAATGATGCGGTCTGAGCGCTGAATACAAACCTCTTAAAACATCAAAAGTCAATAGTAAAAATACAGTACTTTAAATAGATGCTGCTAATAATAATCCTTGTCTTAATTCTACCCCACCTACACTCGGTCGGGTAATCTCTTCATTCTTCAGGTACCTGGAAATGGTTAGCCATGAAACGGCTCAGCAAAATAATTTGCCGGTATGAAAAACGTGCAGCGCACCAGCTACTGGGCCACACCAACTATTTTGTCGAATACATGCAAGTCATTTTTGTAAAGCTGTAAATAAGCATCATAACATAATCATAACAAGCATCCATACAAGGATAACAATATCACACTGAACAAGACTTCAGAAGGTCAAGTTAGATGTTCTGGAATAGCTCGATAGTAGTCAGGTCCTCACAATGGGACTAACATGTATATAAGAGTACCTCACAGTAGTGGAGGTATAGTGACCTCGTTAAACTCCATCTTCATAGAGTAAATTGGTCGGGTATGATAAACCCTTAGACGAGTTGGTACTCTCGTACAAGTAGGTGGGTAATAAATCCCTCAGAAGATAACGTAGTTAACTCCTGTACTAATAGTGGTGGGTATAGTACCCTCGAGAGAAGTGAAGTCTTCCTCTTAACTTGAAATGTTCCGGTACGTTCCCGGTGAGTGGACAAAGTATGCACCCAAAACTCCCGTCGCGACGTAAATTGAATAGGAAACGACCTGAGACAGGTACAGCTCCTGTAGCGTGCATGGCCAGATCCAACTGGGCTCCTCGTTCTCGTAGTGTAGAATTGTTAGATGTCACACAAGGACGTTAAACAAGAACACAATGTGTATTGTCAGTTGTCACGATTACGACAACGACGTTTGTTATAAAGTGAAGTTAGTGAGAAACTTGAGTACAAGTTCTCAGTATGATAAAACGCAGGTATTTAATCCACTAGTAATGTAGTGTTGTATGCGTGGGACATACACGTTATAATTAGTATCATTCACGCACATAAAGCAACGCAACAGTGCACAAGAGTAATAAAACATTTTACATATAATTATCTTGGTCGTTAATTCAAACAACAGATAGCACACAAGCCGGTGTAATCCGGTAGCAAGCAGACTGCAAGAATTCCATACCGTTCACCGTAGACTGTACTTGTTTAGTACCCGGTCAACGTCTGGTCAAACAAAGTCCTAGAATAGGATTAACTGAGAGTGTTAATCTATGTAACTCTCGTATAATAATTTTATTGGTTCATGAAACGATTTCATATTCGTTAATTCATGTGAGGTTTATTTCTTTATACTTAGGTATTTTCTTTAACCTCTTACCCTTATTATTAATTAAGGTATTTATATATTTCCAAGACATGTAGTCCTAATTTATAAGACTTATATTGTGTGGTAATCTCTTTTAATTACCTTATGATTTGATGTATAACTTATTTGTTATATCTTTAGATTTATCTTTAAATTCTTTAATGTATATAACTATATATTCATGTACCATTTATGTTACATGTTTTACGATTGTCCAAATAACATAGTAATTTATAATTTTATTAATGAAATTTATTGGTCACATGTTAATTAATCCCCTTCCTAACTTTATTTTAAAATATACTATAGTTCCAAATATTATTTGGTGTTTCCACATTAAATTCCTTATATTCATTTCCTATTGATTTACTTGAAAATCTAAAATATATATATTTCATACACATGTATTATTTATGACACATATATATAATTGTCTAAATGACATAACCACTTAATAAATTCTCAAATTATATTTACACGTCACGCATGGGCATATTTTTCCCATACATTTTATTAATTACAAACTAACCCCGAATAATATTATTTCTTTTACAAGTAAATTACTTGTACTTGTATATCATATAGTTTTAATTTCATAAATCCTTAAATCATAATTTTCTTTTCTAAATTTCTTAAATATCCATATAGGACCTACAAATATTTTTAATCCCATAAATACAACATACTTTTCAGTTATTATATTATAACCACATTTATTTCATATTATACTACAAAATACATTATAATACATAGTTACATTTCCTTGATTAATTAATTCACTAAACCACCTCTAAAAATTCGGTATTTATTATTTGAACACCATAACTTTTATAGATTACCAATTCAACCCTTAACCTTTCGGTTTTGACAAATAACTTTCTATAATTACATTTTAACCTCAAAAGCTTATAACCTTTACATAAAGTCTTATAAACTATAGTTTTAATTTTAATTCCCTTTAATTACTGAATATATATATATATATAATTTCTTAAATTACAAATCTAACCCCAAACAATTCGGCTTTGACATAAAGTTTCCTTTATTTACATTTTCACCCCAAAACTTTATAATAGTTACTTAATAACTTATAAACTATATTTTAAATATTTAATTCCTATAAATTTCGGAAGTGTACTTTATAATTCTCCTAATTATGGGTTCGCCCCATATTAAACTCCAAATTGTCATAATAACTTTTATAAATTACATAATAACCCCAAACTTTATAAATTGTTATTTTAACACTTGTTTAAATTATCCAAAATTCATAAACTTAATTCCTAACCTTATATTATGTCATAATTACTCCAAAGAGACCCATGACTCTCGGCTTTTATTCTATATACACCAAAGTTTGTAAAATTTACAATTTAGCCACATAACTTAATTAGCCATTTAAGCACTAATAAAATATTTTTAACTCACCAAATTTTATAATATAAGTTTGTATACATATGTAGCTCATTAAAACCTATTATTTACCAAAACCATTCGGCCATACTTTATAAGGTACCATATAGTATATAAAAGTAGATTCAGTAGTCAAAATAATTATACATAAATTCATATGAGTCATATAACTCATGCAAAAATTATTGTAATGTCTTATATTGATTCTTAGCTCAAAATAGAACATATTTGTCCTTGACAATTCGGTATGAACCAAGGTGTAACCTAGGTAATATTTGTGACACTAAAATATGTCTTAAGGTAAATATTTTCCATATATGTTATAGATTATATTTTTGGTATATTTTACCATATGGTTTCGGTTTTAGAAACCTAAGAAGGTGTACATAATTTTTGTATAATTTTTAGAAGCTTAACCAAGCTTAAAACATAACGATTGGCTTAGTGAACTTACTTCTTAACAAAGGATGATTAAGTGCTTGAGCTCTCCTTGAATTCCCAAGCTTTCTCCAAAGGAATTTGATGCTCCACTTCAGTTTTTATGCAAGAGGTGAAGGAGTTTAGGAGTTAGATCTTTAACAAAGATCTTAAGTAGATTTGTAAGTAGTTTTCCAAGGATTTACATTAAGCTTTTCTTCTTAGAATTTCGACACACCTAAGATGAATGAAGAACAAATTTTCCTTCATGAAATTGAAGAAGAAAAGAGCCTTAGAAGATGAAGAATTCGGTTACACATAAAAATGTGCTTTAAGGATTTTCAAGCATGAAAAATACCTTAAGGTAACCTTGAGATGCTCCTCGGATTAATGTTGATTTAGACAACCTCCTTGGAGTTCATGTTGATGCCGAAACCTTGTAGGTGTGCTAGGAAGAGTTTTGCTTCAAGGCTTGATAAGAAATGCTAGGAAATTACCTTAGAGATGAAGATAGAAGTTAAACCTCCATTAATGGACTTAAGAGCTTCAAAGGAAGAAGATGAAAGGAGAAGAGAGGAGCTTACCCAACCGGCTGCAAGGAGTGAAGGAAATGGAATTGCAACCGTATGACTTAAGCTAGAATTGTCTAGTTTTTGATTTGTTTATTTTGGACCCATAATTGGCATGTTAGGTCATGTCTTTGTATATTGTTTTCTTTAGTTTATTAGGCTCCAAAATCCTTAAATTAATGCACCTATTCAGCCATGTTACAAGACAAGGCAAGGTGGAAGAAATTATGGAAGCTAAATGACAAGGTAAGTTAGGTAAGGTTTTATTCTTTTGATTTTTCAATGTTAGAACTTGTCTTCTTCTTCCCTTGTAGGTAGACGATTTTTAGTCCTAAATGGAGCCTCTCAATCGGCAGATAAGAGCCATAGACAAGCATGGGATGGTCACTTGAATTTAACAATTCAAAAAGGACAATCTAGATCTACATTTTTGCTTTAATTATTTTTGCTTTTGTGAAGCTAACATGGCCTTGTTTTCTTGCAGGATTTCGACAGCATTGAGGTCAAATGAGACCTATATTCTTTTTCCATTAGGTATTATAGCACATGGGAAGGTGAGTCACCATGTTTTATGTCTTTTATAAGTTTTAAATGTAACTTTTATACTACTTTTTAGGTAGAAAATCGGCCCCTATAGAGCTCCTTCTTTTACACTGCCTTTAGTTTATTTAGAGGGTAAATTCATCCCCATTTAAGATTCATAATTCGTGGCATGTCAAAAACTACAAGGTAATTGCGTAAAACGCGTTTTAGTGACACCCGGAGGTGCGTTTTTGTGCTCTAAGGATATTTTGGAAAATAAGTTGTCTCTATGAGTTCCAAGTGTTTATAAACATTGGTTATAGTAAATAATGATATATTAAGGTGTTATATTGAGTTATATAGGGTTACATCAACTCATGACATAATTCCCGGGCTATCGGGCACTCCCGGGGCAAAAAGGAGCGTTAAGGAAATTCCCCGAGGATTTTGTTGAATTTTGAGAAACTAACTTGTGGGTTCTCTTTAGAATGATTATTAATGATGTTAGGAACTCTATGAATGAATTATATAGGAGTTTGTGCCGCCTCGGCACCTCTCTTGGCTTTTCATGCTTTAAGGGGCATGCGTGAGCACTCCCGAGCATTTTGCGTTTTTGACTAAATATAGCCTAGGGACTATGTTTGTATAGTCATGTGATGAGGGTATGACCATTTGTTTTGAGTTTTAGGAGGTCATACAAGGTCATGCTTAATCGCATGTTTCTAAGGCGTTTTAGCGTTTATGGTGAAACGACTACTTTTACGTAACGATTTCATGCATGTGTTTGCATGCGTACGTGAAATGATTTATCCATAGATTAATTTTTCATTATATAATGATTTTATAGTGTTAATTAGATTTGAGGTATTTCAACTCCTGTATTACAAGGTCGTGCGTAATTGTACGTTTAAAGGCGTTTTACGAACGTTCTTCTTGTCAAGATGTTTAGTGCACATCTTTGACCTTTGATGAGTTATTATATCTTCATAATATATACAATAGGTGTAACGTAAGTTGTTACATTTATCTAAATGTGTATTTCAATTTATTGTAGCATTTATAAATACTTAGGCATTCGTAAAATATTTATGTTGCTCGTTTGTATACCCGTTGGTATTGTTCTTTCCTTGTTGACGCTCTCCCTATCGAGCTAGTTATGCAAGAAGTTTAGTCCTTGCTAATAATCATACATGAACGTTAGTACGAATACGTTTAGTAAAATCACGCCAGTTAGCGTTTATGGTAAGACGACTATGTTTACGTGACGTTTGCATGCGTGAGTTTGCATGCGCACGCGTAGTAATATTACTTTACGTAACATTTGCATGTATAAATTATCATGCTTAACTAAAATGATCTGATTCTGGATCAATTCTTCATTATTTAGTAGTTTTAAGGCATTAATTAGATTTGGGGTATTTCAGGTTCAAAGAAATTTGGTTGTCCTTTTGAAATTAAGGGGTATTACACAAGCTACAGGTGTGTGTTAAATGTGATTAACGGATGGAATAATCATGATATCACTGAGTGGACAGATGGTCATTTTGTAGGAAAGCGCCTAAATGAAGAGGATGTGATTATGATCGATCAGAGAACCCGAGTTGGTGTGCCACCTTGTGCAATTTATTCAGAGCTCACCACGATCAACCCCGGCACGTCGGCAACCAGGAAAGATATATACAACCGGATTCAAAAAACAAAACTTGAAAAGAGAAATGGTCATTCTATGGTGCAGACTTTGTTGGGTGATCTAGACAAAAATAACAACTACTACGATTACACGATAGAACCAAGTAAGTCAACTTAGGTTGTCTCAAATAACTGTAATCCTTTAGGTTTCATATTAATTTGATACATAACATGATTTTGGATACTTTCACAATTTAGGGGATCGAACACGACTTGGGTCCATCTTCTTCGCACACCCTACCTCTAGAGAACTACTGCACGCTTTTCCATACGTCATAGGCATTGATGCTACCTACAAAACGAACATCGCAAAAATGCCTTTGGTTCAGTTCATTGGAGTGACGAGTATAGGCAAGAACTTCAGCATTGCCTTCGCCTTTCTTGTATCAGAATTAACGGACATGTACCTGTGGGCACTTGAACAATTAAGGGTGCTCCTTGGTCGGACTAAAACCACAACATTTATGACCAATAGATGTCTGGCACTGGTGAATGCCTTAGAACAGGTATTTTCTGAATCTTATCATCTTCTATGTCGGTGGCACAAAAGTAGGAATATTTAGGGGAAGGCAGAGACGTATATGAGTAATAGAGGAAGGGCGGCAGCTGTAGTCCGAATGTGGGATTTGGTTGTCTACTCAAGCACAGAGCAGGAGTACAATGAGAGCCTCCAAGTATTCAAGAATACATAAAGAAGCTATCCACGTTTCATTACTTATGTTGCATCAGTCTGGGAGAAACACAAGGAAAGATTTGTGGATGCTTGGGTCAAGAATGTGTTACACTTCGGCAACACAACGACAAATAGGTAAGATTGTTAGTCTTGTAATTTGTAAGATAATACAGCCATTGTTATAGATCTAAAAAACTTACTTAAACATTTGACAGGGTGGAGAGCACACATTTTGCTCTTAAGGCAAGATTAAGGAGTGCTAGACACACTTTGGATGTAATCTTTCCAAAAATTGACGATCACGTGAATACTAGCTTTAGGGAGCTGAAAAAGGACTTTAAGTCGGCAAGTACAAAACACAAAAGAGAGCCCATGAGGGTTCCAGTTGCTGACCTGATCAGGAAGATTAGTATCCGATGCTTGGATGAGCTAGTAAAGGAGCTTGGTATGGCGGACTATGTTCAAATGGATAGCTCAATCTGTTGATGTGAAAGGTAACCTCTCATGGATTACCATGTACATGTAGATTAAACTACATGTTGGATAGTGGTATCCTGTGGTCAAAGAGTGATGTACATCGTTTCTAGTATACCCTAAGCTGGAAGAATCAAAAATCAACAGTTGATATGCTGCCTAGAAGGAGGCAGAACAAAACAGACGGCGTGATATTGCTGCTGAGGTAGCACAATTAGACGATCCGAATCTGATGGCCAGATGTTACAGTCAAATCCAGAACTTCCTTCATCCAGATATGGCATGCCAATTAGGAGAACCTTTAGAACAGCTTGGGATTGGCAGACCTACCGGGACCTCAAGACCAAACCGACGGGAACCTTCATCTGGTAGTGCAATCGACCAAGGGCGAGCCAGTCCAAAGGAGCACCATCAAATAGAATATCACTTAATAGAGGATCATCAGGTCCGAATCGATTCACGCCTATAAATAGCTTCCCATACTACTAGAATTTCCCATCCAACCTATATCAATTTATCACCGGGTATATTGATGTTCGTGGAGATGGTAATTGTGGATTTAGGGTGATTGTTCATTACCTGTATTCAAACGAAGAGAGGTGGAAAGATGTCCGTAAAGGATTGTACCATGACTTGAAGAATACAGAAACGGTGAGGCATGTATACAAGGACATGTTCAATGAAGCACCGTACAATGACATTTTAAGAGCGCTACATTGGAATGGGGATTGGGCAGCACCTCAAGATAAATGGATGACCACAGAAGTGGGGACAGTGATCGCGAAAAAGTACACTTCGATAGTAGTTTTCTACTCTGCAGTATATGGGGGTAGGGCAAGTGCCACATACCTTCCGATCGAAAATCATACCAATCGTGATAGACCAAGAGGAGAGATGCACATCGGAGTTTGCCCCCAGGGTAATTTCGAAAGGTTTTGTATGGTTGATGACTCCCCACTCCCCCCTGTCTATCTGTAGTGGTTTTTTTATAGAGATCCAAACACTATTGGACCTTGGATTCATCATTTGCAGTCTAGGTTAGATAGATGGAACAATGTTGTAACAGTTTTTCTTTCACTTAGTTGTTGTAACTTAGTTTTTCTTTAACTTAGTTGTTGTAACTTTGGTTTTTTTTAACTTAGTTGCTGTAACTTAGTTTTTCTTTAACCTAGTTGTTGTAACTTAGTTTTTCTCTAACCTAGTTGTTATAACTTAGTTTTTCTCTAACCTAGTTGTTGCAACTTAGTTTTTCTCTAACTTAGTTGTTGTAACTTTGTTTTTTTAATCATTTTTACTGAAAATTGGTCATTCAATTCTCATTTGTTTCTGAAAAAGTGTCTCCCTACAACATTCCAACTTATTCAACTATGTTTGGTGAAAACAAATTGTACTGCAAATAGTAAAGTTTTTGCTAATCGTAGTACAAATTAATTTAAAATCATATTAATAGTGTAAACACATAAAAATGTAATCCAATACTTTAAAAAAGACTCCAGTATTGATTACAACAAAAAAGTAACAAGCAAAATTCACTACTAATCAACTATAAACTTCTTGGGTTAAATTACTTTCAGATATCATTTTTGAAAAAAAAAACACAGGGACACGTCATTACATGTTTACAACGTTAATATGATTTTTAAAAAAATTGTAATGTGGTGATTAGTAATTTTGTACTGCGAATAGCTACCCCCATATACCATTTATACCCCAGATTTTCAGTTATTTACACATTAACCCCATAGGTTTTATAAATGTTACAATTTAATCTTAAAACTATATATTATAATCCTTAATTCATTAAATCTCAAAGCCAACTCCTATTTCATCAAAATTTCCGAACATACCCTAAGGGTCATAATATTTATGTTCTAGCCCCCTATATTCTTGGTAATTACACAATAACCCCATTTCTTTGTATAAATGTTATTTTTAACTTAATATCTCTTTAAATTACCAAAGTAATTAATCCTATTGTTTTAATTTGGTTGAACCTCACATGTGGTCAAGTTTGACCACCCAAGATACTCCGTTGACCTATATTTTATATAAATTACGAATTGCCACATTCACATCTCTAGTTTTACATTTAAGTACTTTAAGTATAAAATTCATATCTTATGTTTCTATAATTTCCAAACAGCCCCTCTCGGTTTTATTATGTGTTTGGCACCCTATATTTTGCTTAGTTTCATTTTGACCCCATTAATGAGTCTTTTGTTCATTTTAACACTTATAAGGTTTATAATTCATTTAAATCATATTTGTGACCTTATACTTAATTCTTGTAACACCTAAATTCATCAATTCTAATCTAAAATGTTCCTAAGTGATTATTTCCACTAGAATTATGTTTTTGCACCAGCATTTTATATAATTTTTATTATCACCGCAAAAGCTTAATAATTTGTATTTAAAGCTTTAAATAACCATGATAGAATGGCCTAATTACATGGCCTTAAACATAATACAAAGTTAATCATAAAATGACATTAAAATGTCTTAAATGCATATATTACCCACGACTTTCTATAATTTTATACTTATCCTTTTTAAACCATTTTTCTTTCACATTTAACTTATAAAGTTGACTTTAATAGGTCATTAACACTTAAGTTCACTAACCAAACATTTAGCCATAATTTAATACACATTACTTGGGTTTAATTAACCCAAACATATACTCATGTTCTGGGCCATAGTTAAATTTGTAACATAATTAACTTTAAAGCACTTAGAGTGTTTAAGCACACTTACATGGTTTTAATCACAAGGAATCCACACCAAAGTCTTCATCTCTCTCTACACTAATTAAACATAACCTTCGATTAGGTTTTTGATCGTGAAATTAACATTAAAACACAAGTTTAGTCCTTAAGACCTTGATTAAGTAAATTACCTCTTAAAACTTAATTTTTATCCTTGGATGAAAACCCTAAGATCACCGCACTTCATGGGTAAAACAACCCCATTTCGGCCACCATTGCATAATGAAAATATCTTAAGTTAACAAGCTTAATAATGTGATTAATTTGAAGAGTTTTAAGGCATGAACTTTAGGCTTAAAGAGAGATTTTTACCTTGAAGGTTTTGGTGGAATCTCAAGCCCTATTCTCATTCATCTAGAGGATAAAATGCTGAACTTAGTTCATGGAAAGAAATAAAGGAAAGAAGAGGCCTAAAATCCATAGTTTGCTCTCAGTTTACCTTGTTTTGAAGCCCTTAAAGGAGTGTTTTGGAGGAGATATTGGGCTCAAGTAATGGGGCTGAAAAAACCTTCATTTTTTGTACAAAATGATGTAGAAAGAGTGTAAGGAAAGGCAGCATTTTTGTCCATGACAAGGGAGAAGAAAAATATGTGTTTTAAGGGTGTTTTCTTACCTTAAGCTTCAATGGAGTCTTCCTAGCTCCTTGGGTTGCTATTGCCGAGAATGGAGGTGTTCAAGAGAAGGTTATACACCATTGAAGAAGAAGAAAATCAGATGGGAATGTTGGCCTTCAAATATGGCGCATGGAAATGAAGAAAATGGATAGTTTGGAGCTTGTAGCTTACCTCACCATTCATGGATGAACTAGAGCTTTGGATGGAGCTATAAAATGAAGAAAAGAAGAAGAGAGAGCTGGCTAAGTAAGGGAAGAAGAAGGAAATGGTCTGACCAAGGGTGCAGGAAGAATGGGAGGAGGAATGGGTATTAGGACAAAGTAGCAATTATTTTATGTCTAGGTTGTACTTCCTTTTTTACTTTTACAAGTTTACTTTTCAATTCCATCTCTTTTTTTTCTTATATGTGTCTGGCTGGATGGGGGAGGGGGGGGGGGGGGACAGATTTTCAAACTTTTGTACATTAATGTGTGACATTAATTGCATATATAATGGACTTGTTTTATTTGTTAAGTGATGACATGTGTTATTTCTTGTTTTAATGTATATATATATAAGTGGTTGTTGCGCTGATAGTTTGGTTTCACTATTTACAATATTTTATATAATCTTATCACTTTATTTGTGATATTAGCACATGTATTAATATGTTACATGTAATATTAATTTTAGAAGTTGATATCTCTTTAATAATGTTCTCTCTTGGTTAAAGATTTTTATGTATAGTTTGGTGTCCATTTTAGACTATATGTTTATATAATAATATTCATAATGAATATTGCTCATTATATCGCTAATTATTGATTATTCCCATTCATATAGATTAATTCCCTAATTAATTAAGGTAATCAATGTTTGGGGTATTTCATAAAGATGAAGAGGATTTGGGTGAACAATTAGCTTCTATTCTCTTCCTTAGTGACGAACCACAACTGGCTCAAGCTGAAAAATTTCTCCAACATAATTCGGGTTCTCGGGCTAAGATTATCTATTGATTTGTTCTTGGGTTACGGTCACACCATCCCCAAATCCTCGCGGTGTCTCTATCTGGTTGGTGGAATAATGGTGAATTCCATTACAGGTCTAGACTCGAGGTGGATTGGAGTTTATCTACCTTCCATTTCACATATGGCACTGACTTTTTCTCTTCCCGCGAATTCAATTTATGAGATAAGAGTTGATGTCAAAAGGGTGTTACTACCATGTCTTTTTAATAATGAGGGTATGACTACGGGAAGTTTTAGGGATTTGTTGGTTTTGCCAACTATAGCAACAAAGGCACCACTGGATTCCTTGTTTGGAAAAATGGATATTGGTATGGTATAATTAGTCATACCTTAACCATATTGTTAAGAGCACTAATCAAGTTTCCCTTTTATGATCACATGAACCTGGGTGACAAACAAGCGATTAGGGCACAAGAACCTCAGCCATGGAAGGCCCGACTAGTAGACAATGAATCAAGGAAGCCAGCCTCGCCCTACCAAAAAGCCGGTTAAAGGTAGCTAGGCATTGCCAGCCAAAACCTCAATCGACCCCCTCACCATAGAGGAACACTTATGTATCAGTAGACCCCCATCTAATGACCTGTCCAATCAATCTCATCGGACAACCTATCATTACCGCACGCGTCTCTAACATACCGTTAATACCACAAGATAGCATGTGTCCTTTCTAAAATTAAGAATGGGCGGCCGAAACAAAGCAAGGAAGCTTCGTCCCTAACAATGACCTATCTTGGTGACGCCAGCCCCGGCTCGTGACATGATCAATGTCATCAAGCCTGGCAAGCAGGCAGACGGCAAGCCAGATGAACTCACCAATTATCTGATCCCATTCCTTATAAATAACAATCAATGAAATACCCCAAACTAATAAAATATGGATTAAACTTCTAATCACATTGATTAAGGCTTAAACATGCCTTAAAAGTTAACTGAGAACAACAGTGGTCAACACAAAGCAAGAAATTGCACCCTTTGATTGTGTAGGGTAAATAAATACCCAAATGAACTTTTTAGGACCTAAAACTTTGTCCTAAGCTTACTAAAACATTACTAAACATATTACAATAGTTGGACAACACTCCAACACAAAGAATAAGCATTTTCATGCTTCAAGGTCAAGTAGGGCAAAAATGTGCAATAAGAAAACCTTAAAGGTCTAATGACCTCTAAATGATATAAAATTGGATTCCATGATCAAATATCATGTAAGGAACACAAAAAAACTGTTCTCAAAAACAGAGCTCAGAAACATCCTGCGACTCAAATGTGCACTAAAATTCCTTAAAGCACGTTTTTTGTGTATGAGCTCTAAGATAATGACTTTTTGTCACTGTAAAGACTATATTAAGTTCTTTATAACATTAATGTGACATGATAGACTATATTATAAGTCTAAAAAAGTTTGAAAATAAAATCAAAATGGGCAATTTAGTATGAATAGTACCCAAAAATAACATTTAACTACTAAATCAAATTACAAGTCAACACATCTCCTTTGGCCTTGACCATTTGCTGCCGACTTCACCTAGCTTTCATGCCCACTCATTCATCAACCTTAAATCAATTAATCAGCCAATCTAATGAGTCATCAAGTTACTATTCCATAAAGTAACAATAATATCTTAAAAGCATAATTTGCTTACCTTTCTTCATTGCCTTCATTCCCAGCCGACACCAACCTCTTCATTCTCTCTTTTGCTTCTCCAAAAAGTAGGGAAGTCAACAAGATCATAAGAGAACAACAATTGCTAATGGTAAGCTTATTAAGCCTTTAAATGTTCATTCTCTTCACAATTCTTTCCTCTTTCCATGGAGCAAAGCATCAACCATTTCCATCAATGTTTATAGGTTGTTTTGGAGGTTAAATGGAGGGTGTATCTCGGCATTAACAAGGGAAGAAGGTGGAGAAATCTAATCTTGTTCTTAAGGTATAAAAATGTGCTTTAAGCACATATCTTTTGATTCCCTTCAAATTCGGTTGTGAAACTTTGTTCCTGTAACACCCCATCTTGATCCAATCGTGGTTATCACAAACTTATGACCGTAAATACAAACGTAGCAGCGGATTCAATTACTTTCCAAGACCTTGCCACGGTCTGACTAATAGAATATACCAAACATTAGTACATACGAATCTTAACCAAATACATATCCTTCTTACAATCCCCTCACATCCTATACATCTTACTAACTCAAATTGCCATACGAGTGTACATGCACAACTCGTAGGCCACACTTAACCCGTAGCACGTGTACCATCTTACTCTCGTGACGGCCGCCTCGTAACGTTCACCGGTGTAGTAAAAACAGCCCCCATAGGGGGTCAGCACGAATGCTGGTACGATCCTCTCATGGCCCCCAAGCTAACGTGGCTACAACGACTAATTGTCGATAGCATGGAGGTTGATTAGATGCACAACATAATAGAAAGTGCAATAAACAACAATCCAAATATGTACAATCAAAGTGCAATCACAATGAACGACTTAAATGCGTTCCCTTAATTAGAGAGTTAATTATTTAACTCCTTAGGTTATGTTTCCTCTTAATCTCAGTCCAACCTTATCTTACCTCAATCTTAGTCTTAGAAAACAACCATCCTTTAAATAGGAATGGATGTAGCTTATCTCAGTCTTATATTACAAACCATCCTTTAAATAGGAATGGTTGCAACTTATCTCAACCTTAACTTAATCTTAGAATACAAACCACTCTTTAAGTAGAAATGATTGTATCTTACCTCAATGCTTATTTTTGTCGGGTCAAAAGCAACCCTAGCCAATGAGATATTAACTCCATGGTTGAATAAACAACTTATCTTATAATTTAGGATTTAGGTGATCCTACCGCACCATCTTAATGCCTCCTACCTTGGACTGAATGTCCAATGTAGCTGAGCCAGCAACCGACCCTAGGCAACAAGTCCTTAAGCAGAAGTCGGATCTGCTTTAGATACCGACCCCGTTTTCCTTAGCATGCATGACCTGAGTCAGTCCCGGGTTCCTCACTCCCCACAAGTACCAGTTAGTAGAAGTCTCAAGACAATGTTTGTTGGTTAACCTCTTTCGGTTTATAACAACTAATATTAGGGAGTGTTCCTTAGTCTCACACGATTCCTTACCAAACGTTAGTTAGTAGGTTCTCAAGGTAAGTTGTGTTAGTTTTCACACATCACACAATAATACAATAAACATAATGTTCCGGTTGCATGCTTTATCTTGTTTAGTGAGCACACAAAAACAAATAACACACAAGCCGAGGGACACCTCGTTAGCAAGCAGGTCACAAGAAGAACTGTACCGTTCACCGTTGGTCATTTGGTTGCTTACTCTCCTCCGGAGTCCAAACTCTCAAGTCCTAAAACATTGATTCAGATTTAGGTTGTTAATCACTTAACTTAATTCAATTTAATTAACTTACTTAACCCATAATGATTTCCCCACCTAACACCTCTTAAGTTTTACAACTTATTCTTACAACTTAACCTTAAACTTTTAAGTTTATACTCAACTTAATCCCTTAGGTCTTCATACCTCTAATCATCAATGCCCTCTTAATGGGGTACCATTAGTACCTCTAAACTTTCTTAGGGTTTCTTTCTTTTTTTTTACAACTTAAGGGTCGACCGACCCTACCGATCGACCTTACCCAAGGTCGGTCCATTCCAGAACTTATTGCCGTTTGAAAATTTTACCCCGACCGACCTTGCAAGTCCGGTCCCCAAGGTCGGTCCATTCCCGAGAGTTTTCCCGTGGAAAATTTAGGCCCGACCGACCTTGTCAAGGTCGGTCCCATGTTCGGTCAATTTCAGAGACCAATCCCCGTACAAAATTTTAGACATGACCGACCTTGTAAGTCCGGTCCCCAAGGTCGGTCCATTCCAGAAACTCTTTCCTGTAGTGTAAACTGGGCTCGACCGACCTTGCAGGTCCGGTCCCCAAGGTCGGTCTGCTCCAGACCTTTGTTTTTAAATTCCCATTTGACTCCATACTTCTCCACAAGTTCCCCCATGTGTCCTAATACCATTTAGGCCCTTAAACTCACCTTAGAACTTCCACCAAACTCTCCAAAACAATTTCCAAAGATCTTCTTAAACATTCACTCAATCCTTTTAAAACTTCTAACACTTAGCACTTATTTCCTCACATTTCCAACTTGTAACCTTACCAAAACTTCAACCAACCCAAGTGTTCCCTCCTTAATAGTTTGAGCACTTCATAAGCAACATTTCCCATCTTCAGTTCATTTACCAAAACTTCCTCAAGTCACCTTGCATATCCATGCACAAATTCCTCTCTTTTCCACTTGTTACTCATCATTCCTAAACTCTTGGACATACCTAAACATTTATTCCCATCCTCTTAGCACCTTAACCTTGTTCTTCTTTACCTTGACCTTCCTACACCCTCCTTAGACATCTACATTTCTTTTACTCAATTACTCACCATTCTCATGATCTTACACTCTTATACATTCCTAGTCAATCTACAACATTCTCCTTCAATCTTCACTCCCATCACCTAAGTCCACTCATTACCATCTAAACTAAAACCTTATTGTCCCACCACTAGCATCCTCTTCACTTACGCAAGCTTCCCAAAACTCTCATTGTTATATTCCCTAGTTCATAACTAAATCACCTTAAAGCATTGTACATCTTTTCATCCAAATTTTGCACAGTTTAACCATTACTCATACTATGACTTTGGTGTGTTCAATACACCCACCTAACTCTAATTTCCTCATAGACACTTCTAGTTCATTCTAAACCTCAAGAACCCCTTAGTTAACTCATTTCCACTCAAATTCC
Organism: Limonium bicolor; assembly: GCA_023374045.1. Classification (NCBI taxonomy): domain Eukaryota; kingdom Viridiplantae; phylum Streptophyta; class Magnoliopsida; order Caryophyllales; family Plumbaginaceae; genus Limonium; species Limonium bicolor. The sequence goes on along the minus strand of CM041776.1, from coordinate 126,951,550 downwards.
TCAGAATGATCCCTAGTGAATCCTAGGGCATCTTAACTCACCACTACCACTTAAACACTTTGTTTTCTACTCAAATTTCGCCATAACTTCTCTAGTATATTATCATGCCCAAATGCATTGTTTTCCTCATTCAACATCTCACACACATCAAGTTCTTTCTCATCTTACTTTCGCACCCAATTCAACTAATTCATAACAAACTCAATATAATGCAACAATCTTAAATTGCATAGCACTAAGGCTCTTAAATGACATGGCTCTTAGGCCCTTAAATGACTTAAACTTAAACACTGAATCTCCCACATATAAAAGCTTTCAACCTGCAAATACACCCATCAATCTCATAGTAGTTATAATGCTCTTAAAATCCATCTTAAACTTATATTACTAACTCATTCCCATTGGCTCCTTAGTCACAAGTTCATGAGCTTATATAAGTTCTTTTTTTTCTTAGGTTATATAACCTATTACACAATGTAAGCTCTAAGCCACATTAGTACCCACCTAAAACTCATCCCTTAAACCTTAAACCACCATTAGGTAAGCAATTTACCTTGTCTTTCTCAAGTTTCTCTCAACTTCCTCCTTAGGCTCCTTCCCTTGGAAATATCGGCCACCATTTTAATTTCCCTTGCCAATGTTCTAATCAATATACATTGAATCTCATGAGTGCTAAATAATGCACTAACCTTAAGGAGTAAACCCTAGGTTAAAAAATGTGTTTTAAGGTATTAAAATGAATGTTTTACCTTGAACTCTTAAGGTAGGCTTGGATATGAATCAAGAAGGACCTCCTCTAGCCCTTGGAGAATAGAATCCAGCTAGAACAATGGATAAAACAAGGCTCCATGAGAAGGTAATTTTCGGTCATGAAGAAGAAGTGGTGGAAACATGGTTTTTCTTACATTTTCATTACCTTGGATGAATGGAGAACCAAATGGGCTCTTCAAACTTGATTTTCCTCCATCAATGGAGTTTTCTCTTGGCACCGAAATGGAGCTTTGAATGATTTGAAAAGATAGAAAGGAGGGCCTTGACTTAACTAAGACAAATATGCAATTTGTTTTAGATTTGGAGCTTGGAGTTGAACTTGGCAAGTGAATAAAGATGAGGAGCCATGGCTGAAGCTTCACGTTTTTCCTTGGAAGAGAAGAGGAAGAAGAAACCGGTGGGAAGAAGAGAAATGAAGAGAGAGAAGAAGAAAGGTAGCTTATAAGGAGATATTTTGTTTTAAAAAAGCAAATAGTACTTTCTTTACTTTTCTTCCCTTTCTTTTCTTATTTGATGAAGTCTATGATGACTCATCCCTTAGAAAACTGGCCTCCTCCTTAGATAAGGCTAGTCATGGTCTTTGTTGACCAACCAATTGACTTATGTTGACTTAATGCTAAACTCGGTACTATTTGGGCACTATTCATAAACTAGTGCACATATTTGTGAAATTTTTGGTTTCCCATTGATTTAGACTTCCTAATGTGATAATAACTAGTACACATGTTGATTAAGGTATAATCATAGGCATTTAGCCACTCAAAACTCAATTCTAAGACAATTTCTCAAAAAGGTGCTTTAAGGAGTCTTAAAGCACATTTTGTGTTTAAGCTTGTTTTTGAGCTTGGTTTTCTTTGGTAATTGCTTTAAAATGTCCATTAGCATGTTACTAAAGTCTTATAATGATGTTTGGGTGCTAATCAAAGTCACCCCAAGCTTAGAGCACATTTTTGCCTTAATTGCCCTTAAGGCATTTTCTTGTGTCTTCCTTGGTTCAGATTGTCTACCAATCTTTCTAAGGCATATTTTAGCCTTAATAAATCATAAATTGATGTTTAATTAGCATACTTAGGTTCTGGGTATTTCAATCTACCCCCCTTAAAAGAACTTTGTCCCCAAAGTTCCCATGCACCTTATCTTATTAGTATACATGTCTTATCTCATTCCATAGATCATATAGATCATACTTTTGTATACTTAACCTCATTGGATCATTAGATCCGCCATATGCTTATACTTAAATATCACACAACATGCTTAAGCATGTACAGCACTCAAAATTCTCTTTGTTTCTTTTGATGATTAAAACAATCACATAATTTTCCAACGTATTCTCCCATGTCACCGGTCCGTAGACAATGGCTCGTTCGTCCTTGTCATCATGGGCCAGAATACAAAACACTCTGCTCTCCCCATGTCACCAGTCCGAAGACAAAGGCTCGTGCGTCCTCGACTTCATGGGCGAGACTCAGTAAAAAGGTAATCCTTTTTACGAGGTCATGTGAGGAATAATTCCTCTAATTAAAAATACAATCAACTCCAATTTCATTTTATCCTAATGCCTCTATCCTTAGTGTGATTTAATTGTGACCACTGGTAGGGAGTTTCAGGAATCATCCAACCCTGATGTGATCAACATCAGTGTAGAACTATCCTTCCACCCCAATTTGTTTCGGTTTCCCTTGATCCCTAGAAAATCAAGTTCCACCTCCCACGTCATTTTCAAACATCCAAATAATTCACTCATGTCCAATTTTCTATCTTTTAATTCTTCTAATCATAATCAATACATCTCCAATGGTGACTCAGTCCATCAAACATTCCCAATTGATCTCTTAGTAATTACCTCAAGTCTTAAATCCTACTAAGTTCTAACGGTCTCATACCAACTCTCACCATCTTGCACCTCATAGCATTACTATGTTTCTAACTCATACTCATATCAAAATATATCTCATAGTGTTATTTATCACATCGACCCATAACTCGTATATTCCATATTCCTTAAGTCTCCTTAATCCTCTCCTTAATTCTCTTAACTGTACTCTCACTGGAGTTAACAAGATAGGTACTTAATATGTATGGTATCCACAACTTCTGTGCGCAATAACCATAATTTATCTCAAAATGTTTATGTAAAGATATTCTCAAATTCTTTTGTTGCTATTCACAGCACTAGTTTATGTACTCAGTACTCAAACATAAGCTAACGGTTTTCGCTCTACCCCCCTTAAAATGGATTACGCCCACGTAATCAACATTATCTCCTTGAACATAAGTTCAAGATGTCTAATTCTCACCAAATTCTAGCTTCCATGTCATCTATCTCACTTACGATTCGATCAGAGGGTCATAACTATGCAATGACTTAGTCTCTGCATCGAGGATTCTTAACGGTACTTATCCATATTCTTAACTTAGTTTGGTCTAATCAAAGGTACTGATCTGCTAGCTTATACCATATGCTTATTGTGCTTTACAGTTTAATCTCTTACATCTTAAGACATATCTAATGTCTGTACTTAACAATCGTGCTCTTCGCACTTCATAGTCCTTAATTATTTGCTCTCTGATTAATTTGTGTTGTTGGTTCAACCGAATTCTTCTCTTTGACTGTTTGTGGTAGTAGCTGCTCTTGTCTGATCTTGCGTCACTGTCCGTGGTATGGAGTCGACTACTTCCCGTGTTCCTAACACCACTCGTCCACATGTATGGGGTACCTTAGTGGGTACATTACTACTTACCCGACTAGCTCATAAATGAGCGTGTTAGGCCTACAAGCCCCTGTGGGGTGCAGTCGTCCCACATCTCATTTAGTAAACTCGTAGTGTCCGTCACACGTTTAGCTATTGCTAATTATGAAGTATTCTATTGTCGATCTCCTCTTTCATCGTTCCATAATAACACTTATTGTTCTTCTTGAATTTAATCAAGGGAAATCCATTACTGTGTTCTTAGGTATGGTATGTTCTAGTTCTTTCTGTATCCCGTGCTGATTCGGTTTCTTAGTGACTGAGGTCTCTTTCCATAGAGCCTCTTATCTTGTTTCTCATATTTGCTCTACTAGGAATGCACTTCTAGTTCCTTAAGGAATGGGTAGTGTGCTTCCTGTGAAGTCTTACCTAACCAGGCCTAGACTACTGGCATCAATGTGCAGTTCGTCATCCATCTTATTCCCTTACTTACATCGGTCTTAGCTCATAAATCTAATTGCCTCAGTGTCAATATTTGACGGCTCATACATAATCGTCACCTTACCACGCACCATGACTTAATCCACTTATATAAATATTGTACTTATGACCACTACTACCGTGGTAGCTGGCCTTTACCATGTTGCCCATTGATGGCGAAACTACTTACTCATTTACTCTAACATCTTATCTTATATTCAATCGCTTCTTGGTGTAAACACACTGGGAGTTCTCTAATTTTAGTGTTTGGCGGTTGTCATACCGTGCTGTAAAATGGTTATCTCTTAATACGAAGGTGTTCTACTTCAATCTCAGGTTCATAAGTAGGCTAATTTTTCTCACATTCTTTCATCCTTTATGATTTTATTTACCATGTAATCTAACCGGTTACTGAAGAAGTCATTTGTTTCATCACATGCTCTACTGAGCGTTGGTCATTTGACGTGCCATTCTGTGCACTCACCATGTTTATCTCTGTCGAATACTGATTCTTAAATATGAGCTCTATCTCTACAGCCTTCCTTATTACTCAAGTGTATCTGGTATGGTCTATGGTAATCTCAAGGTTTACCGTTTTCATTCTCTAACAGAAGTGTATTATATCTCTAATAAGTGAAAGCCCTTTTTGAGGGGTTTATTCCCACTCATGGCCTCACAACAAGGAGAGGTATCCCCACCCTAAAAGGCATGGTTCGTTCTCCGCCCCTGCCAATGTACTATCTCATTATCCTCATTGGTGCCTTTTCCTGGCAATATTTCCACAATCTAAGTTATAGGTTTGGTAACCGTTCATATCTACGAATTGTAATTCCTTCGTGGCTTAAATAAGCTCTCTTACAACTTACTACGCCTCGGGCTCTGATGTGGTTAACATCCTTGGCTCGTAGGCTGTTAGTGCTTAATGTCTCAGTTCATTACTTGTACTCTCACTCATCCGTAGGGTATTCTCATAAGTTTCTGGTCCTTTGAACACTATCCATCGTTAGGTTACATACTAAATGTAGTATCGGGTTTCATGGTAAGTTGCTGCATCGTGCTATGGAGGTTTATTCAGGTGATCTGAGGTTACTTAGTGTCTTTGACAATAATGTCATTTTATTAGACTTATGTCTTTTAGCAAATAAGGCTAAGTTTGTATTAGGCGTTTGCCTTACGGTGTTAAGATGGATATCATCCTGTCATCTTATACTTCTATCTCAACGCTTCGTTCAACTTCCGTTGACTACGCCACCCGTGGATGATCAATCATACTTGGGTGTTAATGAGTTAGACAAACAGTATTAGCTGTCATTCACCAGTTGTTCGGCTTGACTATGCCCGCTCTGTGGGGTAGTCCTCTGAGCTCCCCTCTGTCGAGATTGTATATCTTTAATCCTTAGTAGATTACTACTTAAGTTTATTCCTTATGTCCCTGTTTCCGAGGTTTACCAACATTTTCAACAAAGATTGTTGTTATTAGTATTCTTAATGGTCATTCCGGGAGTTCTATCCCGTTCCTGTTGGAAGACGTTGTGTCAGCAGTCTCAATGGTATCTTATAATACATTCCTCGTATGTTATTGCTTACATATCGTCTTGCTCGGATCACTAAGCGATCTCTTAGGTTTCCTCTTGGAATTCGGGATTGGTGTTCTAACCGTACTGTCGGTTGTTGTCGTAGTAGGTTGTACCGTTGTTAAGATTTATATCGTTTAACATTTCGTCCAAGTCCAGCTCCCTGCTGACTGGTGTGTCGACTCATCTGGTCATAGTCAGGCCGTCAGGCCTTCCCAAGGTCTCATTCTCCCGTTCTTATAGATTTACAATTCGGTATTAGTGTGTACTACAACTGTAGCGTTCTATTTTCTCGCCATGATGGTTCTCCGTGTAGCTTAACCGTGGTAGCACTTGCTATGGCAAGTGCGCCATGCAAGATGAGCTTCCGGTACCGTGTGCGTCTGTAGTGGTACTTCCTCCTAATCTTATATCCTTGGTAGTCCGCGGGACTCCTTCGATGTTCTTTCGTTTTGGATAACTAACCATTTAGCAGTTTCCTTGTTGTTTTGACAGTGCTGTCACTTATCAGGGCGTTCCTCATCCGGAGGGGACCCCTCGTTACTTACTTATATCTTAATCCTCGATCCCGTCTCCACACATTTGTCGCTGTTACTAAGTAATGATATTCCTTTAGGCACTACGTCGGAGTCCTATTCCGGTATACAGTTGTAAAGGTCTTTATTTTCGCCTACGCTATGTCGGCCAGGTTTTGTAACCTTTCTCATGGTATGGGGTTTAGATTTCCCATTTCTAACTGGACTTTCCAATAATCTTAACCCTCATGCTTTGTATTATCCCACTGTTATGCTCATTCGGACCACTGTCCGATGCTCATGTCGCTTATCTTTTCTTATCCATTGCACTCGTAGTGCTTTTCTTATCATTGGTATTGCGGTGTAACTCGACTGCGTAGCACGTCGACCCATGTTGCCGGTAATTACCATTCCCTTATTGGTAGAATTCCCTTGGTAGCGCCTGTTTCACCGCTGCGCCCCAGTTAAAACGTTCGAGTTCTCATAAACTGTTGTTCAACAAGATGTTTCTCGTATTGCTTAGTGTTAACTAACTGCCAGATCGGGTTTTTCCCGAGTAAGAGAAGGCTTTCTTCTCTCTGGCGTTTGTTCCATATATTCAGGGTTAGGGATGTGGAGGGCGGGTCTAGGTACTATGGATATCCGGTAAGCACCAGGGAGTCCTAACTAACGCACCTCTCACTCTATCACTCAACCCTTAACCCATAACTTAAACTCAACCTCAGTATTCTCCTAAGTTCGGTATTTCTTGTCTTCAGAGCGTAACTACGCTCTGATACCACTTTTGTAACACCCCATCTCGATCCAATCGTGGTTATCACAAACTTATCACCTTAAATACAAACGTAGCAGCGGATTCAATTACATTCCAGGACCTTGCCACGGTCTGACTAACAGAATATACCGAACATTAGTACATACGAATCTTAACCAAATACATATCCTCCTTACAATCCCCTCACATCCTATACATCTTACTAACTCAAATTGCCATACGAGTGTACATGCACAACTCGTAGGCCACACGTAACCCGTAGCACGTGTACCCCATCTTACTCTCATGACGGCCGCCTCCTGACATTCACCTGTGTAGTAAAAACAGCCCCCAAAGGGGGTCAGCACGAATGCTGGTACGATCCTCTCATGGCCCCCAAGCTAACGTGGCTACGATGACTAATTGTCGATAGCATGGAGGTTGATTAGATGCATAACATAATAGAAAGTGCAATAAACAACAATCCAAATATGTACAATCAAAGTGCAATCACAATGAATGACTTAAATGCGTTCCCTTAATTAGAGAGTTAATTATTTAACTCCTTAGGTTATGTTTCCTCTTAATCTCAATCCAACCTTATCTTACCTCAATCTTAGTCTTATCTTAGTCTTAGAAAACAACCATCCTTTAAATAGGAATGGATGTAGCTTATCTCAGTCTTATATTACAAACCATCCTGTAAATAGGAATGGTTGCAACTTATCTCAACCTTAACTTAATCTTAGAATACAAACCACTCTTTAAGTAGAAATGATTGTATCTTACCTCAATGCTTATTTTTGTCGGGTCAAAAGCAACCCTAGCCAATGAGATATTAACTCCATTGGTTCAATAAACAACTTATCTTATAATTTAGGATTTAGGTGATCCTATCGCACCATCTTAATGCCTCCTACCTTGGACTGGATGTCCAATGTAGCTGAGCCGGCAACCGACCCTAGGCAACAAGTCCGAAGACAAGTCCTTAAGCAGAAGTCGGATCTGCTTTAGATACCGACCCCCTTTTCCTTAGCACGCATGACCGGAGTCAGTCCCAGGTTCCTCACTCCCCCCAAGTACCAGTTAGTAGAAGTCTCAAGACAATGTTTGTTGGTTAACCTCTTTCGGTTTATAACAACTAATGTTAGGGAGTGTTCCTTAGTCTCACACGATTCCTTACCAAACGTTAGTTAGTAGGTTCCCACGGTAAGTTGTGTTAGTTTTCAAACATCACACAACAATACAATAAATATAATGTTCCGGTTGCATGCTTTATCTTGTTTAGTGAGCACACAAATACAAATAACACACAAGCCGAGGGACAGCTCGTTAGCAAGCAGGTCACAAGAAGAACTATACCATACACTATTGGTCGTTTGGTTGCTTACTCTCCTCCGGAGTCCAAACTCTCAAGTCCTAAAACATTGATTCAGTTTTAGGTTGTTAATCACTTAACTTAATTCAACTTAATTAACTTACTTAACCCATAATGATTTCCCCACCTAACACCTCTTAAGTTTTACAACTTATTCTTACAACTTAACCTTAAACTTTTAAGTTTATACTTAACTTAATCCCTTAGGTCTTTATACCTCTAATCATCAATGCCCTCTTAATGGGGTACCATTAGTACCTCTAAACTTTCTTAGGGTTTCTCCCTTTTTTTTTACAACTTAAGGGTCGACCGACCCTACCGACCGACCTTACCCAAGGTCGGTCTGTAACACCCCTACTAAATCCGGCTCCTAATTATAAAATAAATGTCATAACTAGCAAATAAATCGCAGCAGTAAGTAACAGACTGTCGCTCTAAAGGTGTCACTGTTATCACTCGCCCATACGGGTGATAACTAGTTACATGATAATCAACATATGAAACGTATTCCCGTAGTGATCACAAGAGATAGCTAGTAGTGCTTAAACAATTTAAAACAAATCTAACAACAACCGTTATTACAAACCGTACTCATCAGCATCTAACCAAAATACACCTCGGTTTACACAACCCGAGTCCAAAACAACATTAGTATCAAACCGTACCAAGTTTTAACCAACAGTAATATCACAAGCGTCGCGCCCCGCGTCGACCCACCAGCTAATCTCCTGAAATAAAAATGGTTTGTGGTATGAAATCAGCCCCTGCTAAGTATGTTATCACATGCCCCGTCATGCCTCCTCAAACCCCTCAATTAATTGGTCGAGAGCATGAGATACATTACATGCAATACCGTTTTAATATTTAAACTGTAAACAATTAACAGTAATATCCATACAATAACACAACCATCAACACATATAATATAATCACACAGTATAACCAATGAACAACAAGGCGAAACAACAAGAACAATAAACAAGTATTAATTCCCGTCCATGGTATAGAAACCAATATTGTTCGCCACTGTACAATTCTCAACTGTAATAAGTGTTTAGTTATACCTAGTGACAACGCCTCGTTAAAAACAATGACTCTCTAAATTACCCATATACTATGGCGGGTCACCCACGGCAGTAGCCACTCCAGCGGTAGAGTCTCCGACCAACGAGCCATCCTAGCTCACGGGAAATTTTCTTGATACTTGCAGACCCGTACGCGGACATCCTGGTATCGTTTTTGTGATCACAGCGCGCACCAAGAGCCACATCCTCTTGGCTTTATTATGTTTATTAATTATACCATCGCATCGCATTACCAATTTTTCTAACACAGCAGACTAAGGTCATTAGTTCAATCCGGAGTCTGTAAACTCGGGATCCAGTGTTAGATACGAGAGCGGCGTTTAGAAAGGCCAATGCTCCGTATTAAAGTCTCGGATAATATGTATATCTTATTTTCCTAGTGCTACAACGTTTTTCTGACGATCCTTATATTTCATATAAGATAGCACCATAGCCGCTAGTTCGTTTTATATATAGGTTCATATATACGAACCAATACTGTTAACTCAACAACAGTAAATAATAAGCAGCTATAAATATACAGTTCATGCATATTTATTTACACATTCAGACAAACAATCTTATCACAGATCACACAGAAGTCTGAACTGAGGAAGCCCTCAGAGATACGTAACAACATACCGGTCACCCTGACTGTATAACGGTGGAGTATGAATAAGCTAGGATCAATGCTCCTCGTGTCGTCTCTAACAGTCTAAACAATACATAACGCTACTGATTAGCATCTCGTATAACAACATAACTCTGCGGTACCCCGTACCGTCACTAATACCTCCCGGTTAATCCCCCGTTATAAACTGCCCACGTTTGTCGGGCTTTTGGCTTAACTTGGAATTGGAAAAACGTTATATTACATGCGTAGTCTTGTCTCGTATATTAATATACTTGATGTTTGAACTTCGTTATCGCATGCAGTGTTAATATACCCTTGTATATTATATAGTTTGTTTCATAATGCATGTATAACTCTTATCATATATTATACATTTCACCTTAGTATTTATTTTCCTAAGGTTTGTTTTTCCAAGTTAAACGGAGTATAATTCTTATGTAAAAATACCTTGGATTATATATAAATCCTTATTATTTCATGTATACTCCTAACATTTAGAATTTCCATATCTAATGTTTGTAAATCTTTTCTCTTTATCATATATCATTTTAATTATGATAATATATAGTTATTAAATCATATTATATTTTCCACCCCAAAACATATATTTATTTATATACATGTATTATGGAACTATTTATTATATGGTAAGAAAGAGAGGAAGAGAAGAAGTGGAAAGGAAATGAAGGAAATATAAGCTCAAGGTAAGAGCTCTTCCTTAATGCTAAATTTTAATGCATTAGAGTAAAGGGAATGGGTGAACAAATAAAAGAACCTAAACTATTGTACTAAGTATTGTAATTATGAATGTTTGAGTACTTGTGAGCAAATATGTGGATTTGTAGGCCTTAGAGCCAAATGAATGGTATATGTGTATTAATATTGCTATTTGAGGAAGTAATGATGTATTGGCATGGTAATTGAGGAGATATTGGTGTATTACGATTTTGGTATCAGTGCTGGTAGAACCCTTGTATGGGTGTGGCTAGAATAGGAATGATTTTGGTGATGATGGGTATGTGTGGATAAGTAAGAATTATAGGTGAGCTGTGGCAAAATTTTGGTAGGAATCGTGCATTAAAGAATGACTTGGTGAATGGGAGAACCAAGGTATGTATTGGGGTTAGTAGAGATGTTTAATGACTATGGATTGGTAATTGGAGGATGAGGATAAAGTATATAAAAGTCTATAGCAAGAAGTGATAAAAATGTATTGGAGAAGCTAGGAAAAATTAGTGTGCAAGATGTAGTGAAATGGATGTTAGACTTGGGTATAGACATGGTAATTGCTTGGAATTGTATTTGGGATGCTAGTAATGGTATTGGTAGTAGAAGTATTGGATGTGAGGATTGAGTTATAAAATCTGTAGCATAAGTGTAACAAAAACTGTTACAAGTGTTGAAGGAAGTGAGGAAAAATTGTGTATATGGATTGAGAAATGAGTAAGGTATTTGGGGGATGAACCAAGGCAATTTTGAGGGCCTAAGTAGTGTTAAAATATGTGGGATTAAGTGTAGGAACAATGAGGAAGTAATGGGTAAAGGAGAGGACTAAAAACAGAAATGAAAACTGAAGTACTAGGCCGGACCGACCTTGGGACCGAACTTGCAAGGTCGGTCGAGCCCAGATTTACAAAGGACGGACACCTTCTGGAATGGACCGACCTTGGGACCGGACATGCAAGGTCAGTCGGCCAGAAGAATTTCCCGTAATGCAACCTACTGGAATGGACCGAACTTGCGACCGGACTTGCAAGGTCGGTCGACTAAAAAATTTTCCGTCTTGTAAGCTACTGGAATGGACCGACCTTGCGACCGGACTTGCAAGGTCGGTCGGGCTAAAATTTTCCGTCAAGTAACTCACTGGAATGGACCGACCTTGGGACCGGACTTGCAAGGTCGGTCGGCCCTGTAATTTTCTAGCGTAATTCCTTACTGACTTCGACCGACCTTGGGACCGACCCTGGGTAAGGTCGGTCGAGTCAAAAAAAAAATATGATTAGAGTTATCATATGTATATAAGTATATGCCTATACACATAGGTGTATGTAAATGTAGTAACACAACATTAATGGAAAGAAAGGATGAGGAAATGCACATGTGAGTAAGGAAACAAGTTAAGGAAGTTGTAATGATGAGAACATTAAGTGTACCGGGATAACGGGGTAAGTAAGGGAGTAGTAATTACTTGTATATCGTATGAGCATAGTATTAATAACAATGTTGGAAACATTATCAGTGGAACAAGTGTGAACCAAGGAACAAGGGAACACATGGTAAAGCTAACTTCGGTGAAAGGTATGATTTTCTCATGCCCCGTATGCTAACCGAGTTACGTTGATTTGTATGCTGTATGCCGGCTAATCAAGATTAAAGCATGAAAACGGTTTATTGCCTTTCATTGTATGTCTTGATGTATGTTGTGTGAGCTAACCTTCTGCTTGATTGTGTGGCTTCATCTAGTGCGTAGATCGACTCATAGATGAGCCTTGATCGTGTAGAGACTCGTGGTAAGAGTCGTATCGTGTAGTAATGGCACCGTAACAACGCACTAACCGACGAATCAATAAACGATAACGTAAACCAAGGAACTCACTAGAATGTGAGAGAGTGTACGGGAGTAATAACCTCCCGATAACGGTAGGAGAACCGAAATGAATAACCCACAAACAATAAGTAGTGGAAAAATATAAGTAACCTCTATTAGAGGAATTAATCTTGGTGCAAGACATGAACCATGAGAGTAGTAAAGAATGGTGAGGGATCTCCAAACCCCTTAGCAATTAGTCGACCCATTATGAGAGGACCCGACTGATGTAAGTATGCCCCGAACGAGAGAGTATTCGATATGTTGGGGAAACCCTAAAACCTGAGGATACTAGACGGCGGTAATTCCCTAAGCCAGCTGAGGTTATCGAGAGAGATACTTCTAGGCTAATCCCTGAGATTGTATTATACTCTGAGAGAAGAGTGTTGGGAATTTGAGTAGTCCGGCAAAACGGACATTTGAGTATTTGAGGAGCTAATCGTATGGCCCTCGTATTGTAGGTCCGGTGGCGAGTCTTGTGTATGACTCCGCCTAGAGGCCAAGTAAGTAATGTAATGAGTATTGCGTAAGTATGAGTAAAGTAATGAGTACTGAGTAAGAAGTGAGTATGAGTATGTAAGAGTACCGAGTATTGAGTATGTATGAGTAAGTATTGAGTGAGTACGTGCGAGAAGTATGGAGTATTGAGTAGCAAGTATACACAAGTATAGTAACGAGTACAGAGTAAGGATCGTGTATGAGTAGGATACCGAACATGGAGTGATGAGTATACAAGAGTAAGGAGTGAGTATGAGTAGAGTAACGAGTAACACAACGAAAGAGTATTGAACAAATAGCTAGTATGAACGGTTGACTATCGAATTGTCTTCCTTAGTAAGTATTGAACCTTATACGTGTATGTAGGTATTGTGAATGTATTGTTGTAGCATGAGTATGTATGTATGCATGTAAAATGAACTCCATGTATATCCGACCCAAAGTAGTCGGCGTACCGCGGTTAGCACGCGGTATATGCGAATTTCATGCGCAGCGTAAGCTGACCCCCTCGGGGGACCGTTTTTAGTGTGCAGGTACCCGAAGCTGATCACCGTTCGAGAGAGTAGGACGGGGACTGCTACGTAAGCATGGGTAGTTGTATAGTAGGGATTTGTACTGGTATTGTAATGCGAATTTGGAAGTCCAAACTATATCGGTAATTTGAGGATTGTAGTATACTCGGTATAGTAAGATATTGGAGTTGTAATTGGATTATGGATGAGTATGCAATGAGAAGTATTGTATTGTGTAGAGTACTCGGTATGTTCATGTTCATCAGACCGATCGTATGTAGTATTGTAACTCGCCTTGTTAGTCACGTGGGTGACTAACGGCATTGTACACCCACCGTTGTGTAAGGAGTATCCGCTGCGAAGGTAAGTAATTGTACAGTAATGATGGTATTAGCGGTAGGGGTGTTACAAAAAGTGGTATCAGAGCGAAGTATCGCTCCGATGGATGAAATACCGAGTTTAGGAAAATACCGAGTTAGGAATTAGAGACTTAGGGCTAAGGGTTGAGTGTTAGCGTGTGAGGTACGCTAGTTAGGAACTTCCGCGTGAACCGGAAACCTACAACAACCATACCCCACCCTCCGCAACCCACGGTATTAAGTTGGGAAAAGAACGCCAGAGAGACGGAAAAACCTCTCACACTCGGGTAAAACCCGATCTGGCGGTGCAAAACAAACCTTATTAGAAAAAGAACCTGTCATACGGTAGAGTCCAAGAACTGGAAGTCCCGAAGACAGTTCCCGTTGGATGATGATGACCGCACTTAATGGCGGAGGATTGAAGATCCTAAATAAAGGATAGTGGAATTTATGGCACCATGGGGCGACATGCTTCGCAGTCGCGAGAACCATGAATAGCCAGTAAGAAGAGAAGCACAATCGCGCAATGAAGCAAGGAAGATATGGTAATAAGCCCGAGACAAGGGAGTCTACAGACTGTAATGTTAGATAGTACCAACAACAATATACAAACCGACTAAGGAAATAGTCGAGGTTGGATTAATACCAAACCTACACGCCAAGAGGCCGTGATAACCGAACAACATAGTTCAGGTAACGATGAAAGGATTCATAACACAGACACCTATAGGACCACAACATGGTTCCCAAGGACAAGTCAAGTCTCGTTAACCACAGCGAAGGTGTGAGACACCCGAACTGATGACAACCATGTCAAGTACACTGAGAAACGACTCAGGAGATTGATCACCAAGATCAAAAGATCAAAGGAAGATCCAATAAGACCACCAAATGTGGATGCAAACGATACCGTAACCGGTATACGTTAACTGAAAAACAACCTACCCGCGCACTTGCCCGGGGCAAGTGCAGCAACTACAAGACGGTTGGAAGACTTTTAACAACCCGCAAATACTTGCTAAGTACTGCTATGATGAATGGAGCAAATACAGGATCACCAATCCTAGGGATGTTAAATAACAAACCCTCGGGAAGGCCTAACGGCCCGACCATTGTATTAAGGACATACCAATCAGCAAGAAGCTGAACTTGGTCAAGACCGCAAACATGGCAACACCATGAAGAATTTCTTTAACACCGAACTGTTATTTCAAAACCAGAATTTTTCTTTCAAAACCACAAACCCTTCTTTTAAACCTTGGATTTTCAAAACCAAACCAACGGAATTACGGTGAGTATCATAGAGTGATACAAGAGAAGTTGACAATAGAATACTTCACCTAGGTGTGTGACGAACACTACGAGTGTACCCAAATACAGGATGTGGGACGACCGCACTCCGAAGGAGCTTGCGGGCCTGACACATAGTTAGGTAAGTGGTAACGTGCCAAGACGGTACCCCACGTATGTATACATGTAGTGTGCGAAACACGGGAAGTAGTCAACTCCGTTCTACGGACCATAAGTAAATTTGAAACAGAACAGTTGGTTACCTCAACCGAACAAAGGAAACTCAGATAAGCTACAAGCTAAGGAGTTAGAAACTCACTTCAGGAGAACCATTAAGAGTTGAAAGTGCAAGAAGCACTAACAACGGGATAAGACATTGGATATGTCTCGAGGATATCTAAGTAAGCATGATAACTGGAAGGAATACCCAGTCTAAACACTGTAAGGCAAATACCTAACATTGACACATCAGTGTGCAATGAACGGGATGGAATTCCCAGAACAACTACTACAAACACATAGGGTGCTGTTATAAGGTAACAGAAATACCATTCATCACCGGGAGGGATATCAAATCCGTTATAACACAACGAAAAACACCAATGGTCTACCCTAAGAACGGGAGACGTTACAACCCTCAATGGATAACTCAGATCCAGAACCGCAAGGTAGGACAATAAACTGAACATACTCATAAATGTCAGTCAGATGCTTCCATATAACCAGTACTACCCAGGAGCAACCCATAAAGGGTATCAAGTCAGCACGGTTGAACGAGATGTCATGGTAAGAACACCACATCGGAAATAACATTCGGTTAGAACACCGGAGGGATCCCACTTGATAGGGGATACCCCCAAATTAATAAATGGTATCGATCAATATCAAGATACAAAAAGGGTCTCCAACAAACAGAAGCGTGATGCGACGATCTTATCATGGAGCCCAGTATCACCTCCAAGCCATTCTATGGTATACGGAGAAGTAACCAATTTTGAACAGCCTATGATGAACAGAGCTCTAGGCAATATGGCTAGTAGGCCGTGAAACTATTACCACAAACAACCCAACGGTTGCAAAACCTTTGTGAACCATATGGAAGGTTGTCAAGGACGACACCGATAAAAGAGTAACAACCGATGAATGAGGACGCCCCTCATAATGTGAGACCACAAGACTGGAACACATGGATCCCAAGAAGGGGATACCACCAGTAACTGTCGGGAAATATATTCCTTTCAGAACTACTAGTGTAGTCAAACTTGAGCATACAACTATTGTCAAGCAATGTGAAATAAGCTTCAACAGCAATTGTTGACAACCAAGGAATAACCGGTTATAAAACCAATGATGCTCAGAGAGCCCAGAAAAATAAAATAATACCATATTCTGTATTTGCCAAATACATGGGGAACCATTGTATAAATGATAGAGATGCATGAGCTGAAGCTAGAAACAGTGGATGCCATGTAAACCAATACTGTGGAATCAGTAAGAACATGGTGCGCAACAGGCGACCAATGGATATGAGTAGTCACCAATGCTATGGAATAGTTAATACGAGATAGTGGACAGACCGGGCAACAAGCCAGGAGTCCACACGGAATGGTGAAGCACCACCTGAAAGAGTAACGATCAGTCCTATTGCGATCTCGTAAGAGAGTTACTGCCAAGAGTTTACACCTCTGCACTCTGTAGGACTGAGTGTTTTGGTATTGCACTTGTGCAGTTAACGATCGAGTGGGATAGCTAGGAATATGAGGAAATGTAAATTGTGGTAAAGCCTTCCTTTCACCAGTAAACATGGCGCAAGCTAGTTAAACAAAAGCTTAGAAACAAACCGTGCGGCCTAAGGCCAAAGAAACACGGAGAGTGTGAAACACACCAACAATCATAAGATGTGAATTCCACAGGAATAAAGGTGAAAAGAGACTTAAGAAAGTCACAAGGACCGACGCATTGAAAATGCAAGGTCATACAAGTAAAGAACACTCGTACTGAACCAGAGAAACTGGTATAATTCAGAAGCTACTAACAATAGAGGAAGCACTACAACTAAGTAGTGGCTCAACCTCAACCGACAATAAGTCGGAGGAACCAAGTGAAAGATCACTACAAACACAACAGTATGTATATAGATGGCCAGGGACCTGGTTATGAAGCTAAAACTCACTGAGTTTGTGCACGGAAAAAGAACACCACACTTGGTCAATAAACCTTATTCCCACAATAAGAGGGATAAAAAAGTGATGCGTAGCACGTTAAGGATAACAAGAAGGGCGAATAACGCAAGTTATCAGGGTCGCGCAGCAGAAGCTAGTGGGCCCAGAATTCCAAGAGAAATACACCTAGAACCAAACCCGGTTAAGAGTTAATTAAACTCTGATGAAAATTCTTGATGCAGGGACTAACCGACAGTACGGTTAAGACCCGTTGATCAAGGAACATTGTATAATAGACCGCATGGAAACTATACCACTCCATGACGGCTGAATGCCTTCGACCAATGTCCAATGTTGACACATGGTAGATTACGTGGGCGTAATCCCTTTTAAGGGGGTAGAGCGAAACCGCGGAATGTATGTTTTACGTGATAAGTGCGTAAACTACAATGCGCACAACTCAAAAGAATTTGTTTTGATGATTGATACTTATGTTACATAAACATTTATATTCACTCATCGTGTAATTGTAGTTATTTGAGAAATACGAATAAGAAAGGAGTAGAGAAACTCCAGGGGAATGAGTACCCCGAGTGGTAATAGTATGAGGAATGAGTATGTATGGGAGACTTGAGGAGTATAAATCGGTATGGAACCGACGTATGTAATGAGTACGAATCGGTGTACAACTGATGTATTTTAATGAGTATAAATTGGAGTATAGTAAATTAATGGGACATTATACCCATGAATTTCCTAAGTATAGTTGTTGGAGAAGATGCAGTAATAATTGATGAGATTATTAGTAAGTAAGTATATGAACCATATAAATTGGAAAATGTATGTGTATGATTATGAGTAGCAAGATTAAAAAGATAGAAAATGGAATGATGTTTGACGAGCTGTCTATTTGTATTGAGGTGGGAAGTGGAACTTGATTTGCTAGCGATCAAGGGAAGCCGAACACAAATTGGGGTGGAAGGATAATTCAACACCAATGCTGATCACATTGGGGTTGAAGAACTCTGGAAGCTCCCTTAAGTGGTCACAGTAATAACACTAGTATTAGGAATAATCATCATAAATGGTATTTGGGAGATGTATGCAAGTTTTCAAAATGAATTTCCAAAACTAATTTGGGTACAATGTTTTCTTCAAACTCGAGAATGAGGATCGGTTTTGAAACCGCTCCCATGGGCGCTAGTGGATCTTCCATGCCTAGGCACGGGTATCCGGTCGAAACCATAGGAGGTGAAGCTAGTTTTGAGTGTGTGGAAGTGTAGAGTAGTTTGAAACCACTACACCGTTTGTATGGTGACAGTGTGTGTTATGTATTTTTCCAAAGTCACTGGGGCAGTGTAGTCCCGAGTAAGTATGAGTAAAGTATGAGTAAGTAAGTATGAGTAAGTGCCTAAAGATCTCTATATGTGCAAATGAATTTGATCAGAACCAAAGGACCGTAGAGCCAGAAAGCGTAAGTGCTCAAGTCATGACGGCCGTGAACCAGAAAGCGTTAGTGTTCAAACGTGACCGGTACCTGAGGGATCACTTGCCATTGGGGGAGGATTGTACTTAATTGTCTGCGGATGGACCCCCTTGGAGAGAAGTAAAACGGATATTTTTGATTGCTATGCATGCAGTGACATGCTGTTTGGATGCGTAGTATGCATCATGCCAGACATTTGGAGTTTGACAAGTTATATGTAGAGGTCATAACCTTAGCATAGAGTATATGTACGAGTAACAGTATTAGATTCACCAACTTTGAGGGCAAAGTTCTTTAAGGGGGGTAGATTGAAATACCCCGAACTTAAATATGGTGATTAGAATATTTTAATATAGTATTTAAGGGCCTAATAGTGCCTAAGTAATTTTTGGTAAAGAAAATAAATCCAAAGAAATGAGAAAAACGCTTAGAAAGCAAAAAACGCTAGAATGAGCGTTAAATAACCATAGGAGGTACGAGACCTCGGTTATAGCATCGTAAGGATTCCTAAGGCTTATTCATGCCTAATTAGTATACGGGAATGATTCCCGAAGAAAACGGATCCAAGAAATGTATTAAAACGCTAAAAGAGCTTTAGCGCACGTTTTTCAAGGAAACCCGAAAACATGACTTTGAGTGGTCAAACGGACCCGTAAAAATTATAAATCATTAAATAATAATTATTAAGCATTTACGGAAGCTTAATAACCAATAGAAAAATAAAGAAACGAGAAAATTCTGGAAAACGGGCCCCTTTACTGAATAGTATCAAAACCGGGTAAAATAACGAGCGTTTTCTGTAGAAGACGAAAAACGCTCCAGCTAGTGTAACAGTGGGGGCCAGTTTTTACTGGTGTAAACAGCCTCTCACACACACACTGGACAAGTTACTAATTAACAAGTCAAAAAAACAAAAGAAGAAAAAGTACAAAAGCACTTTAGTTCTCTCTCTCCCCTCATTTCTCTCTTTTCTTTTTCTCTTTCCTCTTCATCCCCTCCTCCCACCGATTTGCTCTCTCTCTCTGGTTGGGGGGCGATTTTTGGAGCTCCACAAAGCTTCCATGGATTCTCCATCTTCCCAAGCTTGCCCTAGCTCCATTAAAACTCCAATCTCAAAAATAATTACATATTTGTGATCTCCTCATCATCCTCTATCATTCCCTCTTTTCAAAATTCGAAAAGGATGAGTTTCATCTCCATGGGTTTTCCCCATTTGAAGAGAAAAGCACACTTTTGTGAAGCTTGGAGTCTCCTCTTTCCAACAAGGTAAAAATCTCCATGAAAGACCCCACTTGTCTCCATCTCTTGGCATGGCCGATTTTTGGTCTCTCTCTCTTACCTTGTTTTTCTCTTTTTGGAGCATTGTCTCAACCCTCCAATGGTGGAGTAACCCCCTTCTTGATTCAAGGGTGAGAATCCCTCTCAAAGATCTCCAAAGGTAAAACCCTAACTTGTGCTCTAAGCCTTTGTAATTGAATTAGAATTCCTTAAGGGTTTAGAAGGATAATTAAAATGCGTTTTGTGTTCTTGGGTGATGGGAATGGAGTTTGGCAACTCCATTCCCCACAAAACCGATTGGTGCAAGAAAGAGAGGAAGAGAAGAAGTGGAAAGGAAATGAAGGAAATATAAGCTCAAGGTAAGAGCTCTTCCTTAATGCTAAATTTTAATGCATTAGAGTAATGGAAATGGGTGAACAAATAAAAGAACCTAAACTATTGTACTAAGTATTGTAATTGTGAATGTTTGAGTACTTGTGAGCAAATATGTGGATTTGTAGGCCTTAGAGCCAAATGAATGGTATATGTGTATTAATATTGCTATTTGAGGAAGTAATGATGTATTGGCATGGTAATTGAGGAGATATTGGTGTATTAAGATTTTGGTATGAGTGCTGGTAGAACCCTTGTATGGGTGTGGCTAGAATAGGAATGATTTTGGTGATGATGGGTATGTGTGGATAAGTAAGAATTATAGGTGAGCTATGGAAAAATTTTGGTAGGAATTGTGCATTAAAGAATGACTTGGTGAATGGGAGAACCAAGGTATATATTGGGGTTAGTAGAGATGTTTAATGACTATGGATTGGTAATTGGAGGATGAGGATAAAGTATATAAAAGTCTATATCAAGAAGTGATAAAAATGTATTGGAGAAGCTAGGAAAAATTAGTGTGCAAGATGTAGTGAAATGGATGTTGGACTTGGGTATAGACATGGTAATTGCTTGGAATTGTATTTGGGATGCTAGTAATGGTATTGGTAGTAGAAGTATTGGATGTGAGGATTGAGTTATAAAATCTGTAGCATAAGTGTAACAAAAACTGTTACAAGTGTTGAAGGAAGTGAGGAAAAATTGTGTATATGGATTTAGAAATGAGTAAGGTATTTGGGGGATGAACCAAGGCAATTTTGAGGGCCTGAGTAGTGTTAAAATATGTGGGATTAAGTGTAGGAACAATGGGGAAGTAATGGGTAAAGGAGAGGACTGAAAACAGAAATGAAAACTGAAGTACTGGGCCGGACCGACCTTGGGACCGAACTTGCAAGGTCGGTCGAGCCCAGATTTACAAAGGACGGAAACCTTCTGGAATGGACCGACCTTGGGACCGGACATGCAAGGTCGGTCGGCCAGAAGAATTTCCCGTAATGCAACCTACTGGAATGGACCGACTTGCGACCGGACTTGCAAGGTCGGTCGACTCAAAAATTTCCGTCTTGAAGCTACTGGAATGGACCGACCTTGGACGGACTTGCAAGGTCGGTCGGGCTAAAATTTTCTGTCAAGTAACTCACTGGAATGGACCGACCTTGGGACCAGACTTGCAAGGTCGGTCGGCCCTGTAATTTTCCAGCGTAATTCCTTACTGACTTCGACCGACCTTGGGACCGACCCTGGGTAAGGTCGGTCGAGTCAAAAAAAAAAATATATGATTAGAGTTATCATATGTATATAAGTATATGCCTATACACATAGGTGTATGTAAATGTAGTAACACAACATTAATGGAAAGAAAGGATGAGGAAATGCACATGTGAGTAAGGAAACAAGTTAAGGAAGTTGTAAGTATAAGAACATTAAGTGTACCGGGATAACAGGGTAAGAAAGGGAGTAGTAATTACTTGTATATGTGAGCATAGTATTAATAACAATGTTGGAAACATTATCAGTGGAACAAGTGTGAACCAAGGAACAAGGGAACACATGGTAAAGCTAACTCCGGTGAAAGGTATGATTTTCTCATGCCCCGTATGCTAACCGAGTTACGTTGATTTGTATGCTGTATGCCGGCTAATCAAGATTAAAGCATGAAAACGGTTTATTGCCTTTCATTGTATGTCTTGATGTATGTTGTGTGAGCTAACCTTCTGCTTGATTGTGTGGCTTCACCTAGTGCGTAGATCGACTCATAGATGAGCCTTGATCGTGTAGAGACTCGTGGTAAGAGTCATATCGTGTAGTAATGGCACCGTAACAACGCACTAACCGACGAATCAATAAACGATAACGTAAACCAAGGAACTCACTAGAATGTGAGAGAGTGTACGGGAGTAATAACCTCCGGATAACGGTAGGAGAACCGAAATGAATAACCCACAAACAATAAGTAGTGGAAAAATATAAGTAACCTCTATTAGAGGAATTAATCTTGGTGCAAGACATGAACCATGAGAGTAGTAAAGAATGGTGAGGGATCTCCAATCCCCTTAGCAATTAGTCGACCCATTATGAGAGGACCCGACTGATGTAAGTATGACCCAAACGAGAGAGTATTCGATATGTTAGGGAAACCCTTAAACCTGAGGATACTAGACGGCGGTAATTCCCTAAGCCAGCCGAGGTTATCGAGAGAGATACTTCTAGGCTAATCCATGAGATTGTATTATACTCTGAGAGAAGAGTGTTGGGAATTTGAGTAGTCCGGCAAAACGGACATTTGAGTATTTGAGGAGCTAATCGTATGGCCCTCGTATTGTAGGTCCGGTGGCGAGTCTTGTGTATGACTCCGCCCAGAGGCCAAAGTAATGGGTAATGAGTATTGCGTAAGTATGAGTAAAGTAATGAGTACTGAGTAAGAAGTGAGTATGAGTATGTAAAGAGTACCGAGTATTGAGTATGTATGAGTAAGTATTGAGTAGTGAGTACGTGCGAGAAGTATGGAGTATTGAGTAGCAAGTATACACAAGTATAGTAACGAGTACAGAGTAAGGATCGTGTACGAGTAGGATACCGAACATGGAGTGATGAGTATACAAGAGTAAGGAGTGAGTATGAGTAGAGTAACGAGTAACGCAACGAAAGAGTATTGAACAAATAGCTAGTATGAACGGTTGTGTAGAGTACTCGGTATGTTCATGTTCATCAGACCGATCGTATGCAGTATTGTAACTCGCCTTGTTAGTCATGTGGGTGACTAACGGCATTGTACACCCGCCGTTGTGTAAGGAGTATCCGCTGCGAAGGTAAGTAATTGTACTGTAATGATGGTATTAGCGGTAGGGGTGTTACATTATCTTAGTCATTTTTTTCCATTTTTAGGTTAATATAACTCATATGTTAAACTCCACTCTCGGCATAATTTATATATATGCTAAGAAATCATTAAAACATAAGTTTTAAGGTGTTTATACCTTGATTTCTCCTTGTAACAACTCGGCAGCTTGAAGGAAAATTCACCACATCATTTAGACATGTTTAATACACCAAAATAAGATATGGTTATACTCCAAGCTTGAGCTTAACCATAAAGAACAATTAATGTAAGATTTAAGGCAAAAATCACCTTAAAAATGCAAGGGAACTTCCAAGGAATTTCGGCCTGAATAAAACACACCAAATGGTGTTAAATTCACCATATCAACATAGGAAATAGCTAGACAACAACAAGCTGCTATGGCAATAGGTTTTACCTTGGCAAAATGCCTTAAAAAGAAGGGTATTTCCTTTAGATTTCGGCCACCCTTGCTCCAAATGGTTAACCAACTGATTGAACATGTAAATATGAAGATTATGAGTGTGTAAACTCACAAAAATCAGAAGAAGAAAACCGCATGAAGACTAGAGAAGCTTAAGGTATGTTTTTACCTTAAAATGCAAATTTGAACAACCTTGGTCCCTATACTTGCATCATCCGAGATTGGTGCTTGTTCTAACCTTAAAACACTGATAATGAGCCATAGGAATTGATAAATCACGAGGTCCAAGTGTAGGTAAAGAAAAGATGAAGAAAAAGAGCTAAAATAAGCCTTAAACCATTACCTTAGGTGCTTAAGAGATTGAATTGTCTTCCTAACTCAAGAACACAGCTTGAGAGAGTTTGGAAGAGGTAAGGGCTTGGCTGGAATGGGACAAGAGGCAAGAGAATGAGAGGAAAGGTGTTTAAATGGTTAAAATGTAAAAAAAGGAATAGTAACATGGTGAATCATCACATTAGGTAAGTAATTAGCATTATTGCTGTGTGTGATGTCCTCCCTCCTCCTTGCCTGCCGACAGCCAGTAGATAAGAATGGTCAATTAATTGACCATTGACCAAACTTGGTCAATGTGCTTGAAAAATGCACTATTTGGGTACTATTCACAATTAAATGTCATTTTTTTTATTTTTATTTTCAAACTTGGATTTAGACTTTATAAAATAGTGTATCATGCCAAATTAATGATTTAAATGATATACTACAGTCTTTAAAATGACAAAAAGTCATTATCTTAGAGCTCATACACAAAAACGTGCTTTAAGGAGTTTTAGTGCACATTTTGTGTCACAGGGTGTTTCTGAGCTTAGTTTTCTTTGAGAATAGTTTTGTTGTGTTCCTTACTTCATTATAATACTTAGGAATCCACTTTGGATCCTATTTGAGGTCATACAATCTTTATGGTGTCTTAAAGCACATTTTTGGCTTTACCGATCTTAAGGCATGTTTTGCCTTGTTGAGATCTTTTAGATTTTTCCCCAATGATATTTAGATGTTTATTAACCATCTTAGATCATTAATAGATCATTTAATAATGTTTTTAAGGTTAGGGGTATTTCACGGTCCATTCCAGAACTTATTGCTGTTTGAAAATTTTACCCCGACCGACCTTGCAAGTCCGGTCCCCAAGGTCGGTCCATTCCTGAGAGTTTTTCCCGTGGAAAATTTAGGCCCGACCGACCTTGTCAAGGTCGGTCCCAAGTTCGGTCGATTCCAGAGACCAATCCCCGTACAAAATTTTAGACATGACCGACCTTGTATGTCCGGTCCCCAAGGTCGGTCCATTCCAGAAACTCTTTCCTGTATTGTTAACTGGGCTCGACCGACCTTGCAGGTCCGGTCCCCAAGGTCGGTCTGCTCCAGACCTTTGTTTTTAAATTCCCATTTGACTCCAAACTTCTCCACAAGTTCCCCCATGTGTCCTAATACCATTTAGGCACTTAAACTCACCTTAGAACTTACACCAAAGTCTCCAAAACAATTTCCAAAGATCTTCATAAACATTCACTCAATCCTTTTAAAACTCCTAACACTTAGCACTTATTTCCTCACATTTCCAACTTGTAACCTTACCAAAACTTCAACCAACCCAAGTGTTCCCTCCTTAACAGTTTGAGCACTTCATAAGCATCATTTCCCATCTTCAGTTCATTTACCAAAACATCCTCAAGTCTGCTTGCATATCCATGCACAAATTCCTCTCTTTTCCATTTGTTACTCATCATTCTTAAACTCTTGGACATACCTAAACATTTTTTCCCATCCTCTTAGCACCTTAACCTTGTTCTTCTTTACCTTGACCTTCCTACACCCTCCTTAGACATCTACATTTCTTTTACTCAATTACTCACCATTCTCATGATCTTACACTCTTATACATTCATAGTCAATCTACAACATTCTCCTTCAATGTTCACTCCCGTCACCTAAGTCCACTCATTACCATCTAAACTAAAACCTTATTTTTCCACCACTAGCATCTTCTTCACTTACGCAAGCTTCCCAAAACTCTCATTGTTATATTCCCTAGTTCATAACTAAATCACCTTAAAGCATTGTACATCTTTTCATCCAAATTTTGCACAAGTTTAACCATTACTCATACTATGACTTTGGTGTGTTCAATACACCCACCTAACTCTAATTTCCTCATAGACACTTCTAGTTCATTCTAAACCTCAAGAACCCCTTAGTTAACTCATTTCCACTCAAATTCCTCAGAATGATCCCTTGTGAATCCTAGGGCATCTTAACTCACCACTACCACTTAAACATTTTGTTTTCTACTCAAATTTTACCATAGCTTCTCTTGTATATTATCATGCCCAAATGCATTGTTTTCCTCATTCAACATCTCACACACATCAAGTTCTTTCTCATCTTACTTTCTCACCCAATTCAACTCATTCATAACAAACTCAATATAATGCAACAATCTTAAATTGCATAGCACTAAGGCTCTTAAATGACATGGCTCTTAGGCCCTTAAATGACTTAAACTTAAACACTAAATCTCTCACATATAAAAGCTTTCAACCTACAAATACACCCATCAATCTCATTGTAACACCCCATCTCAATCCAAATGTGGTTTCACAACTTAACAACATATATATAAATGTCACAGCGGAATTCAATACACTCCAGGACCTTGCCACGGTCTGATTGACAGAATATACCGAACATTAGTACAACCAATCTTATCCAAATACACATTCATCTTACAATCCCCTCACATCCTATACATCTTACTAACTCAAATTTCCATACGAGTGTACATGCACAACTCGTAGGCCACACTTAACCTGTAACGCTTGTACTCCTTCTTACTCTCGCTACGGCCGCCTCCTGACGTTCACCTGTGTAGTAAAAACAGCCCCCAAAGGGGGTCAGCACGAATGCTGGTACGATTCTCTCATGGACCCCAAGCTAACATGGCTACGACGACTAATTGTCGATAGCATGGAGGTTGATTAGATGCAAAACATAATAGAAAGTGCAATAAACACCAAACCAATTATGAACAATCATAGTTCAAACAATTGAACGACTTAAATGCGTTCCCTTAATTAGAGAGTTAATTATTTAACTCCTTAAGTTATGTTTTCTCTTAATCTTAGTCCATCCTTTCTTACCTCAATCTTAGTCTTATCTTAGTCTTAGAAACAACCTACCTTTAAAAAGGAATGGGTGTAGCTTATCTCAGTCTCATAGTGCAAACCATCCTTTTAATAGGAATGGTTGCAACTTATCTCAAACCTCATCTTAATCTTAGAATACAAACCACTCTTTAAATAGAAATGATTGTATATTACCTCAATGTTTATTTTTGTCAGGTCAAAAGCAACCCTAGCCAATGAGCTATTAACTCCATTGGTTGAATAAACAACTTATCTTATAATTTAGGATTTAGGTGATCCTACCGCACCATCTTAATGCCTCCTACCTTGGACTGTATGTCCAAGTAGCTGAGCCGGCAACCGACCCTAGGCAACAAGTCCGAAGACAAGTCCTTAAACGGAAGTCGGATCTGCTTTAGATACCGACCCCCTTTTTCCTTAGCATGCATGACCGGAGTCAGTCCCGGGTTCCTCACTCCCCCCTTAAGTTCCAGTTAGTAGAAGTCTCAAGACAATGTTGAAGAGGGAAAAAGTACAAGGATAAGGAAAGATAAAACATCCGGTCTCATGTGACTGGAAGGAATAGCTTAGAATAAGGAGTATCGCCGGATCAGAATGTGACCCGGCCGGATGGGTAGTCAAATATCTCGCTTATGTAAATGCCAGCCTGGCAATTAAAAAGAAAGACAGGCTGGCAACTCTCGATTTAGCAGCAAAAACACTATAAATAGGGGTTTAATCCCACAATAAAGGACGATTAACATTCGAGGCTACATACTGTTGCATTGTCCCTATCCTCACGACTCTCTCTCACTCTCTCTTAGGCTCGGTCACACAGTAACAAGGTAATTCGACGAGGTACAGGAAGAATTGGAATCTGACTAGGGATTAGGGTAGAAGGCTAGGGAATTTAGGAATTCTCCATTTCATTTTGGCGACGTCTGTGGGAATCGAATGGCTCAAGATCTATCTTAGCAACCACGAGTCCACCGGAGGTAGTTTGATGATGAACGAAACAATGAAATCCTGAAACTTTGAGGTTGTGCCTTTTGCAGGTGTAAGCGAGGAGCGTGCGCGTGGAAGAATGGCCCCAAGAACAAGAAAGACACCCCGACCTGATGGCGAGATCAACAATGTGAGAGTGACTGAAGATAACAGAGCGGAGGCTGGAGACACGGTCTCCAAGCAAGCGTTGGAGAAATGCTAAAGAGCTTAGTCAGGACCATTGATGAAAGGATAGTGGAAGGGAATGAAGTCTTGCAGCAGGAACTGATGCAGCGAGATGTGGAATACCAGAAGAAATGGGAGGACATGACCGAGGCGCTTGAATCGCTCAAGAACCGCGGCTCCGAAGCGAGCAACAGCCGGAAAAAAGAGCAGCTAGAGAAAACTCTGATCGTCAGCGAAGAGATCGAGGAGGATGATTCGATTGACATGACACTTTATCCCTTCTCCGAGAGAATCAGGAAGGCGAAACTTCCTCCCCACTTCGTTGCGCCAACGGTGGAGAAGTACGATGGAACGGGCGACCCTGCTCTTCACGTTAAAAAATTTATGTTCGCAATGAATACGCAGGGGATAAGTTCTCTCGCTCTTTGCAATCTGTTTCCGGGAACATTATCCAAGAGGGCACTCGGCTGGATCTCAACAAGACCCCCGGTCGATCTCAAGCTTTAAGCAATTGACTGAGGAGTTCCAGCAATATTTTGCTGCAAGCAAAAAGATCAAGAAAGAAACAATAGAACTAATGGATCTCAAACAGCGAAAGGGGGAGACGGTGAAGGAATTCAGTGAAAGGTTCCATAAGCAGGTAGCCGAAATTGACGACATTGATGAGAAGATTCTAATCAAGGCTTTCGGGAACGGGCTAGCACAACCAAGACTTGCCGGGAAGATCGCAACGAAAGCCCCAAAAACCCATGGAGAGCTGGCTGAAATGATTCATGAGTTTCTAAAGTCAGAAGTGGCGGAAAATAAGGCCAGAGATTTGGCAAACAGCTTCAAGGCGGTTAACGATAAAAAAGGGGGGCAGAATGGGAATGGCTCATCTGGCAGCGTATCAGGGAGTTCATCCGGGGGAGGCTCAAGATACAAGCCTTACTACAAGACTCCATCCCAGGGACCTCAGTTTCAGAACGCCAGGGTCGCTGTTCAGATTGATCCGGGCAGGTATGCGGCGGCGGTCAAAGAAGGATATCTACCCCCACCAAAGAAGCCTTATCCAGGGGAGATTCCGGTAGCCTTCTGCGAATATCATGGCTGCAAAAGTCACAGAACCGCAAATTGTGCCACTCTGGCCAAAGAGTTAAGAGTCATCGAGGAAGAAAAGAAGAGCAAGGGAAAGCAGGCGGCAGGCCAGCAGAAGCAGTACGGCAGGCAAAATCAATCTCGAAATCACCAGGAAGAAGAGATCCACCCTGAGCTAAACCACGGCAAATCAGTCGGTATGATCTCAGGTTTGTAAGAAGATGGAGAAGTTTTTGTTTCCCTAGTATTAGGTAAGACCAGTCATGTCGGTAATAAGACAAGAGCTGTGTAATCGGTCTGTGTAATCGGTCTTTTTTCTCTTCCTGTCAGAACAGGCAAATATTGTAAAAATTTTCCGGTGATTCCCTTTCGGAAAAAATAGAAATCTAATAAACTTTTTCTCTTAAGTAAATTCTCAGGTCTCTTTTCGGAGGTAGGACCGTTGACCCCAAACGAAAGGAAAAGACATATTCATGCGGTACATCAGGAACTACCGGAAAGAAAAATCGCCAAACGAGAGAATCTTCCCCAGATTTTCTTTACAGATGAAGACGAAGAAGGGGTGTTATATCCTCACAATGATCCACTGGTCATTCGGGCTCAAGTGAATGACAGGATGATGGAAGGGATCTTGATAGATAGCGGGGCTGGAGCGAATGTCATATCTGCCGAGGCAAGTTAAAAATTGGAAATTCCAGAAAGTAAGATTAAACCATATTCGGCGGTCCTCGGAGGCTTTGTTGGGGGCGTTTCTACCAAGTCTTCAGGGAGCATAGACTTCACCATGACATTAGGGTTGGGAGATGAACGAAGAACTGAAAAGCTCACAGCCTTCATTGTACCAGGACTTTCCGGATACAATATGTATCTCGGTCGACCAGGGATTAATGCTTTCAAAGCAATATGCAGCACTCACCACCTAAAGATGAAGTATCTAACCAAGGCTGGAAAGGTGGTAACCATAAAGGGGAGTCAAAAGATGGCTCGAGTATGTGAAGTCCGCATCATGGAGGGAATGCCGGAAGAAGGGATGGTCAAAACAGTGGGGTCGGACAAGGAATTCAAAGGAAAGCTCCCTTTCCCGCCAGAGCCGGATCAAAGAACAGGAGACTGTGGAACCTCTAAAGAGTCACCAAGAGAGGTATACTTAAAAACTGACCCTTCTAAATTTTTTAAAATAGGAAATGCATTCGGCAGTGGGGAACAAACTCACCTGATGAGATTCCTGGAAAAAAGAAGGACAACTTTCGCCTGGAGTACGGACGAAATGCCAGGAGTAGACCCAAGCGTTATCCAGCATGACCTACGAGTGGATCCGAAGCACCCAGCCATCCGGCAAAGAAGAAGAATAATAGGAGAAGAAAGGGACCTTGCGGCACGCGCTGAGGTGCAAAAACTGCTTAAAGCCGGATTCATCAGAGAGGTGTCTTATCCCAAGTGGTTAGCCAACGTTGTAATGGTTAGAAAATCTAATGGTAAATGGAGAATGTGTGTGGACTTCACAGATCTAAACAAAGCATGCCCTAAAGACTTTTATCCATTACCATCAATAGATAGGTTGGTTGCTTCAACGGCTCAAAGTTCTGTCTTAAGTTTCTTGGATGCGTTCTCAGGATATAATCAAATAAGGATGAATGAAGATGATTCGGAAAAAACATCTTTCATTACCTCGGCCGGAACCTTTTGTTACAAGGTGATGCCTTTTGGATTAAAAAATGCAGGTGCAACCTTCCAAAGAATGATAGACAAAGTGTTCAAACAACAGTTGACTCGGAATGTAGAGGCATATGTTGATGATATTGTTGTAAGGAGTAATTCCTGGGTACAGCATATGGAAGATCTAAGAGAAACCTTTGATACCTTAGACAGATTCCAAATCAAGCTGAATCCGGAAAAGTGTGTATTTGGAGTTACAAAAGGAAAGTTCTTGGGCTTTATCGTTGGGCAAAGGGGAATTGAGGTGGATCCCGAAAAAACCCAAGCAATCCTCGATCTATCGCCACCAAGGAACATTAAAGATGTGCAAGCATTGAACGGAAGACTCACGGCTTTAGCAAGATTCTGTTCAAAACTCCAAGAAAAGTCAATTCCATTCTTCAGTATTTTACGAAAAAACAAGAAATTCCAGTGGAGTCAAGAGTGTGTGGACGCCTTTGAAAGGATCAAAGAGATGCTCAAAGAATTGCCAAAACTGGGTGTTCCGGCGCCCGGTCAAGACTTGTATCTCTATCTGTCCGCTACGGATTGGGCGGTATAGCGGCTGTGCTAATAATGGAGGAGGAGAGAAAAGAGATACCAGTATATTACACCGGAAAAATCCTAACTCCAGCAGAAAGCCGGTACACCAACATCGAAAAAATATTGTTCGCATTAGTCGTTGCATCTCGTAAGCTTCGACCTTATTTTCAGTCACACCGGGTATTCGTT
Organism: Limonium bicolor; assembly: GCA_023374045.1. NCBI lineage: Eukaryota > Viridiplantae > Streptophyta > Magnoliopsida > Caryophyllales > Plumbaginaceae > Limonium > Limonium bicolor. Next base: position 126,920,030 of record CM041776.1, on the reverse strand, counting down.
AGAACGAATTGGCCACTAAAACAGATAGCAACAACCCAAATGCATCCGGGCGAATGGTCAGTTGGACTGTCGAGCTCACCCAGTACGAAATCCACTTTCTTCCCCGAACAGCCATAAAAGCGCAGGCTTTGGCGGACTTTATAACCGAAACAACCTTTGCCCAAAAACAAAGAGAGTTCACCAACCCATACGTTGTCTTAGTTGATGGAGCTCGATGTAAGACTGGAGCGGGAGCCGGAATAGTGGTCCAAACGCCGGATGGAAGAACTCTTAACTTTGCGTTCCGGCTAGACTTTGAGGTAACAAATAATGAAGCAGAATATGAAGCTCTCATACAGGGTTTGGAGGTCGCCACTGCCTTAGGGGCAACAGGTTTTTTCTTATAATAAGACAGTAGTTCTCGTTTGTGTCCTTAGAAATTTTTACATACCTCCAAAAGGGGAAAATGGGGCTTACCTCTTTGTTTGTTATGCAGAATTGGAAATATACTCAGATTCAATGCTAGTGGCACGACAGAACGATAACATTTACGAAGTCAAGGAGGAGAAGCTTGGGAAATACTTGGCCAAAGTCCAAGAGACAAAGGCGAACTTTCAGAGATGTGAATTAAGACATCTTCCCCGAGCAGAAAACATAGAGGCCGATACGCTGGCTAAATTGGCCAGTATGGCCGAGAGAATGCCTAGTAAAGTCTGGATGGAAATAAAGGCGAGCTCAAGTCTGGAAGAAATCCGGGTGTGCACCATTGAATCAGGCACAATAGCCAAGTCTTGGATGACGCCTATTGTTGATTACGTACAAAACGGAAACTTGCCGCAAGATGAGAAGGAAGCGGCAAAAACAAGGCGAAGGGCTGCGTCTTTCTTTCTAGAGCAAGGGCAGCTCTACAAAAGATCATTCGCGAGACCAGCGCTTAAGTGTGTTACCATAGAGGAGGGAGCAAGGCTCATGGAAGAGCTACATGAGGGAACCTGCGGGAACCACCAAGGAGAGAGGGCGATAATTCACAAAATCCTAAGGCTAGGATACTATTGGCCAAGAATGAGGGAGCATTCGAAGGAATACATACGGAAGTGCATTAAATGTCAAGAGCACGGGCACAAAATACACAATCCTCCATCCACACTAAAAAGCATACTATCCCCAATCCCATTTGCCATGTGGGGTTTGGATATCATTGGACCTTTCCCGGAAGCATCCCCTGGGAGATACAAATTCATTTATGTGGCCATTGATTACTTCACCAAATGGGTGGAAGCCATGCCAACGGTGTCTATTACCGCAAGAAAGTCACAGGACTTTATCTGGAAATATGTGGTTTGCAGATTCGGAATCCCAAAGATAATAGTAACTGACAATGGAGCTCAGTTCAACTGTAATAGCTTCCGGGCGTTCTGTGAAGAGTGGAAGATTGATCTGAGGTTTGCATCGGTCGCTCATCCACAAGCGAACGGCCAGGTAGAAAATGCAAATGGACAAATTGTCAAAGCTATAAAAAGGAGGTTGGACAGCAAAAAAGGGGGTTGGGCAGAATTGCTACCTCAGGTTCTCTGGTCCTACAGAACAACCGAAAAGGGTCCAACTGGAGAAACTCCATACAGATTAACATACGGTCTGGAAGCGATTGTTCCGGCTGAGATTATAGTCCCATCAATTAGATGGGAATCCTTTGATGAGGAAAACAACAATGAAGGGGTAAAAGACAACCTTGACCTGCTTGAAGAGACCAGGGCCATGGCCCAGGTTAGGATGGAAAGGGATAAAGCGAAAGTGGAAAGATATTTTAACCAAAGAACGAGGGAAAGGGGTTTTGCTCCGGGAGAGCTGGTTCTTCGAGAGGTAAAACAGCCAAAGAAATTAGAGCCTCAGTGGGAGGGACCGTTTATAATACAGCAGCGAACAGGGCGAGCCTCCTACCGCCTGAAAAACAGCGAAGGATGCGAGTTGCCTCACTCTTGGCATGCTGAATGCCTTAAAAAGTTTTATGTATAAAAGCATTTTTTACAAAGAGCAATAAAATGAGGTATTCTTTTGAGGCAAAGTTTTTTGAAATGTACCATCCGGCCAGCGTGCCTACAGGCTATCACGCCTTGAAATGTACCATCCGGCCAGCGTGCCTACAGGCTATCACGCCTTGAAATGTACCATCCGGCCAGCGTGCCTACAGGCTATCACGCCTTGAAATGTACCATCCGGCCAGCGTGCCTACAGGCTATCACGCCTTGAAATGTACCATCCGGCCAGCGTGCCTACAGGCTATCACGCCTTGAAATGTACCATCCGGCCAGCGTGCCTATAGGCTATCACGCCTTGAAATGTACCATCCGGCCAGCGTGCCTACAGGCTATCACGCCTTGAAATGTATCATCCGGCCAGCGTGCCTATAATGTCTAGGAATTTACTTGAAAGCTTTGAACGAAGGTATAAAATCTTCCGTATAAATAAAGGGGAGGCTTATAAAGCATTTGGAAATCCGGTCGCTCCGGATAAAGCCAAATGAGAAATATATAAAGCCAACTCATAGGAGAGTAACTTAAAACAGTTAAGGGATACAAAAGAAGTGGTAAAAGGCAAAGCGCTAAGACATTACCAAAACAGTAATCCAGAGTACAACTATACAAGGTTCCTACACTAAAAACTACTCTATCTATAAAACATCTATTTCTGAGCAGGCTTTTTGCAGCAGACCTTTCGACCGGGTTGGACACACTCTCCTGAGAATTAGATCTCCCAGCGGCCTGGTGGGAACCAGCAACCCCTTGACGCACTCCACTATCGGGGGGAAGAAAGGAAGCTTGGCCAGGTCCAAAGACTGTCTCACCAGGGAGACGACCGAACTTCTCAAAGTCTTCAAAGAAATTGCTCTCCGAGCAACATTGTCAAACTCCAGCTCACTATACAAATCGTCATCCAGCACTTCCCCCCTCTTCAGAAAGTACTTAGAGATGGTTTGGCGACAGACATTCGTGATCTTCCGGCTTTGGGAGCCGAAAGCCTTTTTCAAATGGGCAATAATAGTTCCTTGCTTCTTCAGCTCCTCTTGGGTCCGAGGCGTAGGCTGTATGCTTAGCAACATCCTCCTCGAGCTGTAAAACCTGAGCTCGGTAGAGATCGCGGTCAGAACCCGCAGCAGAAAGCTCATCATTCAGCTTGTCGATGCGATTGCTGAGTTTCTCGACATGTCTTAAAGGATTTTCAGAATCTGTTTTCCAAAAAAAAGAGAAGAGAGCAAGAGCGGTAAGAATAAGGCATGAGGATGGAAACGGCAGGAAAGAGGCCGATAAGACTCACCTTTGGCCGGAACCTTAGCACTCTCGGGTTGAGGGAGGGCCATGGCCTCCTCTAAAGCCTTCACCTTTTCTTCTAGAGAAGCCTTCTCGGCTGCAAGAGCAGCTTTACCGGTAGAGAGAGCCGTGTTTTCTTCCATTAAGAACTGCTTCTCTTGGTCAAAGGCGGTCCGAGCCTGCACATCCAGTGCATTCTTTTCCTCGGTCAGTTCAGTAAGCTCTTGAATAAGTTTGGCTTTATCTTCCACTAAAGCTTCGATCTGCCTGGCCAAAGCTTTTTGTCCGCCTCAAGGGACTCGACTTCTTTCTCAAGGGCGGTATTCAGGTCTGCAAAGTAAACCTTATCTGAAGTAAGGGATTCCACATCCCTCTTGTGAGCAGCTTGTACCTGCCGCAACAAAACTTCCAAGTCAGACAAAGCATGCTTTGGTATCAAGCATCCTTTTCGCCGGAAGGTTTGCAGTATACCTGTTTCAGGATACTCTCTGTGTGGAGGTTCTGGTTTCTCAGAGCGAACATCTCTTCCCGCAAGCTTTAACTTCAATTCATATTCGTCTCGAAGACGAACACACTCATGGCGAGATGACCGCAGCTCCTTGTTTTAGATGTCTGTCCTTTCTTTCACCTTGCGGTCAATCTCATAATTTACGTGATCCATGTAGGTATCATGACTGGAACGGGTTTGCTTCAACTCAGCTTCAATATTGTTGGCTCGACTTTTTTCACGTTGCAGGTCAAACTGAAGATCCCGAGTCTGAACTTCGGCGCTTTGGGCCATTGACATAACCTAAGAAACGAAACATAAAAGGCTTAAGGAATGTCAAGAGGATGTGAGAAGGTGGGAGGAAGACGGCGCTTACTCGAAAGATGCTTTGCCACATCAGGTTGAAGACCTCTCCCTGGGAATGGAATGGGCATAATAGCATCAGCTCCTCCACTCCCGGCCCTCAGTTTCTCCTTGGTGGCAGTAACAATGGACGGAGGGGCGAAGATCCCGTCCGGATGATCGGACAGCCTTATCGTTCCTTCCAGGCGTCGGTGTATCGAGCAGCGTCAAAGGAGATCTTGCGCAGGGGTTGCCCAAGATAGTACAGCCATCCCTCCTTCGGAAGAACCGGTGAAACTCCCCTGAACAGGAGGGGGAGGAGAGGAGGAGGAGGCAGTAATGTCCCCCCTTTGCTTGTCTTCCCTCTGCTTGCTTCGAAGTTCTGGGTTCTCGGGCACAGGACGGTGTTCTTTCACTCCCTCGGGTACTGATTCCACGACTCCAGGAACATCATGTGGAGTTGAGGTCCCAGGAGGTTCACGGTCCATTTCAGTTTCAGAAACCTCCGTTAAAACAGCTTTCGGCTTTGATGCTGTCTTTCTGAAGTCTTTGAGTACCGGAAGCCGGAACAGCAGAAGTGGGGGGACTGGGCCACAAGCAACCTCGTTGTCAGTAACGGTTATGAGCGTCTTGAGAACCTAAAAAAAAGGGAGAGTCAGCGTAAAATGTACAAAAAAGAGAGGCCAAAGTTTCCCTCAAATAAGGAAGAGCAATACGTAGGTTAGTATCTTCCAAGACAGCACCGTGGGCCGGATCGGAAGAAAAATATCCTGCCAAGTCAGGAAACAATTCACAAATAGGGGTTGGGTGACCAGCCCCTGCCCTGCACGAAAGACAGATCCCTGGCCTGAATCGGAGAGAGAGGGAGAGAGACGCGACGCCCAGACCCTGGACTCACGTGCCAAGTACCTGGCAAATCACCGCTCGACCGGGCTGGAGACTCAGTAATCCTCTTTTTCTTCTGGCCGGAATGGCCCTTGTCATTATCGCCTCTCTGTTTCCTCTTGGAAGAGGAGGCATCCCCGAGGAGCCTTGTGGCCGCATCAACAGCCGCATCGACAGACGCGTAGTAATCGACTTGCTCGTCGCCCATTTTGAAGTTAACAAAATTCCAACTGTTGAAGGGCCCCACCTTATCTCCTCTAGAAAAGAAATCTACCAGAACGACGCAAAAAGTAAGAAAACGGAAAAAGGTAAAAACTTAAGAAAAATTGATTAAGTAAAGCTTACTGTGATATTTCTTCAATGAGTTCAGGCGCGCCGGAGTGAAAAATTGGGAGACCGTAGGCTGCTTCCTGCTCACCATCTTCAGGATTTTCGAGATAGGCATTTCTTGCGCCGGGGAGGCGGGGCAGCTAAATTGGCCTTTCAGAATCGAGGAACAGTAGGGAACTCCCAAAAATCGGCCTGGAGGTGGAAGAATGACAAACCATCGGGAGTTCCACCCAGAAGACGCCTTCTTGTAGTCAAAAAGGGAAAAGCCGGCCTTCGCCTTGATGGTCAGGCTATCAGGATCGTCCCTTGTAGTAGAACTGGGCGAACTCGGTTGCTTCCGCCCGAATGCTGTTCTCCTCACAAAGGAGGCATAAGCGTGAAGGTAAGAAATCGCCTTCGGGTGTAGGTGAGCAAGTACACAGCAGCGCCGAATCAGAAAACCCAGAACAAATGGGTGAGGGGGCACAGTCAGGCCGCGGGAGAAGAAATCCGCATAAACGGCGTACCCAAGTCCAAAATTATCATGGGGATGTGAATCGGGAGAGGGAAGATAGATACAAGGACCCTGTGGGACTTCGACATCCTTTAAACAGGAGAGAAGGGAGGAAGTATCCAGGGAGGATGAAGAAGGTTCTCGATCAGCAGAAAAGGGCTCGGTAGACTTCAAATAGTGGGGCGAAACCCTTGGGGCAAAAAAGTGCCTTGAATCGCCTCTTTAGGGACAAAATTCGCTGCGGCCTTGTTCTTCTTTGAGCTAGACGAGGCCACCGGAGTAAGAAAACAGGGAACAGAGACGAAGCAAAGAAGTGGAAGGATTCGAAAGCAAGACGCAAGAGAAGAAGCGACGAAGTCTGGGCAAGCAAGGGAGAGAGATGTCTGAAAGAGATCGAGACTGGAGCTTTGAAGAAAGCGATTCCCGCCAGTTAATGAAAATAAAAGGGAGACCTTGCACCTTCCTGGAAATGAGGCGCTGGCACAAAACAACTCTGCAAATTCCACATCAAAAAGGGGCAGGCACGAGCTAAGCACGGGCCGGGGCATGACTCGGAAAAGAAAAAAACTTGCGGGACTAAAGAGAGGTGACGGCCGGAAGAGCAAGAGGCCGTAGCGACAAAAAAACAAACAAGGGGATACGCTAAGAAGTTCTACTTTTTACGTTTAAAGGACCAAAAGTAGAACTTGTGGGACTGATGAAGAGGGAAAAAGTACAAGGATAAGGAAAGATAAAACATCCGGTCTCATGTGACTGGAAGGAATAGCTTAGAATAAGGAGTATCGCCGGATCAGAATGTGACCCGGCCAGATGGGTAGTCAAATATCTCGCTTATGTAAATGCCAGCCTGGCAATTAAAAAGAAAGACAGGCTGGCAACTCTCGATTTAGCAGCAAAAACACTATAAATAGGGGTTTAATCCCACAATAAAGGACGATTAACATTCGAGGCTACATACTGTTGCATTGTCCCTGTCCTCATGACTCTCTCTCACTCTCTCTTAGGCTCGGTCACACAGTAACAAGGTAATTCGACGAGGTACAGGAAGAATTGGAATCTGACTAGAGATTAGGGTAGAAGGCTAGGGAATTTAGGAATTCTCCATTTCAAATGTTTGTTGGTTAACCTCTTTCGGTATATAACAAACTAATATTAGGGAGTGTTCCTTAGTCTCACTCAATTCCTTACTAAACGTTGGTTAGTAAGTTCTCACGGTAAGTTGTGTTAGTTTTCAAACATCACACAACAATACAATAAACATAATGTTCCGGTTGCATGCTTTATCTTGTTTAGTGAGCACATAAAAACAAATAGCACACAAGCCGAGGGACACCTCGTTACCAAGCAGGTCACAAGAAGAACTGTGCCGTTCACCGTTGGTCATTCGGTTGCTTACTCTCTTCCGGAGTCCAAATACTCAAGCCCTAAAACATTCATTCAGTTTTAGGTTGTTAATCACTTAACTTAATTAAACTTATTTAACTTACTTAACCCATAATGATCCCCACCTAACACCTCTTAAGTTTTAAAACTTAACCTTGCAACTTAACTTTAAACTTTTAACTTTATACTTAACTTAATCCCTTAGGTCTTTATACCTCTAATAATCTATGCCCTCTTAATGGGGTACCATTAATACCATTAAACTTTCCTAGGGTATCTTTCTCTTTTTTTTTCATTTTTAGGGTCGACCGACCTTACCGACCGACCTTACCCAAGGTCGGTCCATTCCAGAACTTATTACCGTCTGAAAATTTTACTCCGACCGACCTTGGAAGTCCGGTCCTCAAGGTCGGTCCATTCCCGAGAGTTTCCCCGTGGGATTTTTAAGCCCGACCGAACTTGCCAAAGTCGGTCCCAAGTTCGGTCGATTCCAGAGACTCAATTCGTACACAAAATACATGCTCGACCGAACTTGTAAGTCCGGTCCCCAAGTTTGGTCGATTCCAGGAACTCTTTCCGGTGGTATAAACTGAGCTCGACCGACCTTTCAGGTCCGGTCCCTAAGGTCGGTCGGCTCCAGAACCTTGTTTCTAAATTCCCTGTTGACTCCAAACTTCATCACAAGTTCCCCCATGTGTCCTAATACCATTTAGGCACTTAAACTCACCTTAGAACTTCCACAAAACTCTCCAGAACAATTTCCAAAGATCTACTTAAACATTCACCCAATCCTTTTAAATTCCTAACACTTAGCACTTATTTCCTTACATTTCCAACTCGTAACCTTACCAAACTTCAACCAACCCAAGTGTTCCCTCCTTAACAGTTTGAGCACTTCATAAACATCATTTTCCGTCCTCATTTCGTTTACCAAAACTTCCTCAAGTCATTTTGCATATCCATGCACAAATTCCTCTCTTTTCCATTTGTTACTCATCATTCCTAAACTCTTGGACATACCTAAACATTTCTTCCCATCCTCTTAGCACCTTAACCTTGTTCTTCTTTACCTTGACCTTCCTACACCCTCCTTAGACATCTACATCTCTTTTACTCAATTTACCCACCATTCTCATGATCTTAAACTCTTATACATTCCTAGTTAATTTCCTCGACAATCGACAACATTCTCCTTCAATCTTCACTCTCATCACCTAAGTCCACTCATTACCATCTAAACTAAAACCTTATTGTCCCACTACTAGCATCATCACTACCTACACAAGCTTCCCTAAACTTTCATTGATATATTCCCTAGTTCATACCTAAATCACCTTAAAGCATTATACACCTCCTCCTCCGAATTTTGCACAAGTCTTACCATTCCTCTTACCATGACTTTGGTGTGTTCAATACACCCTTTTAAACCCTAATTTCCTCATAGACAACTCTAGGTCATTCTAAACCTCAAGAACTACTTAGTTAACTGATTTCCACTCAAATTCCTCATAATGATCCCTAGTGAATCCTAGGGCATATTAACCCACCACCACCTCTTAAACACTTTGTTTTCTACTCACATTTCGCCATAGCTTCTCTAGTACATTATCATGCCCAAATGCATTGTTTTTCCTCATTCAACTAACTCATTCACAACAAACTAAATATATTGCAATAATCTTAAATTGCGTAGCACTAAGGCTCTTAAATGACATGGCTCTTAGGCCCTTAAATGACTTAAGCTTAAACACTAAATTTCCCACATATAAAAGCTTTCAACCTGCAAATATTCACAACAATGCTCCCATAGCAATATCAGTGTTCTCTTAATTCACCTTATACTTATCTTACTAACTTATTTCCATTGGCTCCTTAATCACAAGTTCATAAGGTTGTTTAAATTATTTTTTCCTAGGTTATATAACCCATTACCTAATGTAAGCCCTAGGCTACATTGGTACTCATCTAAAGCTCATTCCTTAAACCTTAAACCATCATTAGGTAAGCAATTTACCTTGTTTTCTCAAGCTTATCTTAACTTCTTCCTTAGACCTTTTTCCCTTGGGAATCTCGGCCACCATCTTAACTTCCCTTGCCAACGTTCTAATCAATACACAATGACTCTCATGAGTGCTAATTAATACACTAACCTTAAGGAGTAAACCCTAGGTTGAAAATGTGTTTTAAGGTATTAAATTGAATGCTTTACCTTGGATTCTCAAAACAAGCTTGGATATGAATCAAGTAGGACCACCTCTATCCCTTGGAGAATAGAATCAAGCTAGAACAATGGATAAAACAAGGCTCCATGAGAAGGTAATTTTCGGTCATGGTGAGGAAGTGATGGAAACATGATTTTTCTTACATTTTCTTTACCTTAAGAGAATGGAGAAGCTAATGAACTCTTCAACCTTGATTTTCCTCCATCAATGGAGTTTTATCTTGGCACCGAAATGGAGCCTTGAATGATTTGAAAAGATAGAAAGGAGGGCCTTGACTTAACTAAGAATAATCTATGCTTATTTTTGGATTTGGAGCAAAAATGAAGGTTTGGTGAGCATTTGGAGATGGAGCACCCATGGAGGCAGCCCTCTCGGTTGTGGAGCAGGAGAGGAGAAGAAGAAACCGTGGAAGAAGAGAATGAATGAAGAGGAGGAGAGAAGGTAAGCTAAAGGTAAGATATTTTACTTTTTTAAAAGCAAATAGTAAATTTCTCTCATTTCTCTTTTCTCTTCTTAAGTTGAATGACTCATGTGGTGACTCATCACCTAAAAACCGGCCACCCCCTTAATAATCAAGACATTTATGGTCTTGGTTGACCAATTGATTAGCTTATATTGACTTAATGCTAAACTAGCACTATTTGGTTACTATTCACAAATTAGTGCACATATTTCTGAAATTTTTTATTCCCCATTGATTTAGACTTCCTAATGTGATGCTAATTAGCACACATGTTGATTAAGATGAAATCATAGGCATTTAGTCACTCAAAACCCATTTCTAAGACAATTTCTCAAAAAGGTGCTTTAAGGAGTCTTAAAGCACATTTTGTGTTTAAGCTTGTTTTTGAGCTTGGTTTTCTTTGCTAATTGATTTAAAATGTCCATTAGCATATTACTAAAGTCTTATAATGGTATTTGGGTGCTACTCAAAGTCACTCCAAGCTTAGAGCATGTTTTTGCCCAAATTGCCCTTAAGGCATTTTCTTGTGTTTTCCTTGGTTTAAATTGTCTACCAATCATTCTAAGGCATATTTTGGCCTTACTACATCGTAATTTGATGTTTACTTAGCATACTTAGGTTTGGGGTATTTCAATCTACCCCCCTTAAAAGAACTTTGTCCCCAAAGTTCCAATGCATCTTATCTTATTAGAATACATGTCTTACCTCATTCTATAGATCACATAGATCATACTTATGTATACTTAAACTCAATGGATCATTAGATCCACCATATGCTTATACTTAAATATCACACAACATGCTTAAGCATGTATAGCACTCAAAATTCTCTTTGTTTCTTTTGATGATTAAAACAATCACATAATTTTTTCAACGTATTCTCCCATGTCACCGGTTCGTAGACAATGGCTCGTTCGTCCTCGTCACCATGGGCAAGAATACAAAACACTATGCTCTCCCCATGTCACCGGTCCGAAGACAAAGGCTCGTGCGTCCTCGACTTCATGGGCGAGACTCAGTAAAAAGGGTAATCCTTTTTACGAGGTCATGTGAGGAATAATTCCTCTAATTAAAATACAATCAACTCCAATTTCATTTTATCCTAATGCCTCTATCCTTAGCGTGATTTAATTGTGACCACTGGTAGGGAGTTTCAGGAATCATCCAACCCTGATGTGATCAGCATCAGTGTAGAACTATCCTTCCACCCCAATTTGTGTTTGGTTTCCCTTGTTCCTTAGAAAATCAAGTTCCACCTCCCACGTCATTTTCAAACATCCAAATATTTCACTCATGTCCAATTTTCTATCTTTTTAGTTCTTCTAATCATAATCAATACATCTCCAAAGTGTGGACTCGGTCCATCAAACATTCCCGATTCATCTCTTAGTAATTATTTCAAGACTTAAATTCCTACTAAGTTCTATAACCGTCTCATATCAATTCTCACCATCTTATATCTCATAGCATTACTATCTTCTTCCTTATATTCATATCGAACAGTATCCCATAGTGTTATCTTATTCTTATCTCACACATAGTCTCATATCGACTCATACCTCATATATTCCTTATTTCTTAAGTCTCCTTAATCCTCTTCCTTAATTCTCTTAACTTGTACTAACACCGGAGTTAACAAGATAGGTACTTAATATGTATGGTATTCATATTTTCTCTGTGCAATAACCATAATTTTATCTCAAAATGTTTATGTAAAACATATTCTCAAATTAGTTTGTGTTATGCGCACCGTAGTTTATGTACTAAGTACATAAGCATACGCTAAGCGGTTTTCGCTCTACCCCCCATAAAATGGATTACGCCCACGTAATCAACATTATATCATCCTTGAACATGAGTTCAAGATGTCTAATTCTCACCAAGCATTCTAGCTTCCATGTCATCTATCTCACGTATGTTTCGATCAGAGGGTCATAACTATGCTAATGACTTAGTCTCTGCATCGAGGATTCTAAATGGTACTTGTACCATATTCTTAACTTAGTTTGGTCTAACCTGAAAGGTACTGATCTGCTAGTTTCCGCTGCACGACTCTGATAGTCTTAGGCTTATTTCCCTCTCTTATCCTTTTACAGTATTGTATGTCTTTCTCCTACGTGCTTATGGTTTAGCACTAAAGGTCCTTCAATGGTGACGTGTTATCTTTATATATACACGGCCTTAATGAGTTGTAACTCGTCTATCCATTCTCCTTGAAGGTCTTATGTTTGTATTCTTAGTGTTTTCTCAAATGTCTAAATTGTTCTCTTCGACTGACCTTTGGTGTGAGGATGACCCTTAATCTGAAACTACTGTTTAGTGCTTACTGCGCTTTACAGTCTTATCCATAACACTTTAAGACATGTCCAATGTCTGTGCTTAACAATCCGTGCTCTTCGCACTTCATAGTCCTTAATTATTTGTTCTCTGATTCCTTTGTGTTGTTGGTTCAATCTGAATTCTTCTCTTCGACTGTTTGTGGTAGTAGCTGCTATCGTCTAATCTTGCGTCGTTGTCCGTGGTACGGAGTCGACTACTTCCCGTGTTCCTTACACCACTCGTCTACATGCATGGGGTACCTTACTGGTACATTACTACTTACCTAACTAACTCAAAAATGAGCGTGTTAGGCCTGCAAGCCCCTGTGGGGTGTAGTCGTCCCACGTCTCATTTTAGTAAACTCATAGTGTCCGTCACACGTTTAGCTATTGTTAATTTTGAAGTATTCTGTTGTCGATCTCCTCTTTCATCGTTCCATAATAACACTTATTGTTCTTCTTGAACTTAATCAAGGAAAATCCATTTACTGCGTTCTTGGGTATTGTATGCTCTAGTTGTTTCTGTATCCCGTACTGATTCGGTCTCTTAGTGACTGAGGTCTCTTTCCATAGAGCCTCTTATCTTCTTTCTCATATTTGTTTTACTAGGAATGCACTTCCAGTTCCTTAAGGAATGGGTTGTGTGCTTCCTGTGAAATCTTACCTAACCATGTCCAGACTACTGGCATCAATGCACAGTTCGTCTACCATCTTATTTCCTTACTTATACTGGTCTTAACTCATAAATCTAATTGCCTCAGTGTCAATATTTGACGGCTCATATATAACGGTCGCTTACTGCGCACCATGACTTAATCCCCTTATATAAATATTGTACTCACGACCAGTACTACAGTGGTAGCTGGCCTTTACCATGTTGCCCATTGATGGCGCACCATGACCACTACTTACTCATTTACTCTAGCATCTTATCTTATATTCAATCCCTTCTTGGTGTAAACACACTGGGAGTGCTCTAATTTTGTTGTTTGGCGGTTGTCATACCGTGCTGTAAAATGGTTACCTCTTAATACGAAGGTGTTCTGCTTCAATCTCATGTTCATAAGTAGGCTAATTTTTCGCACATTATTTCATCCTTTATGATGTTGCTTACCATGTAATTTAACCGGTTACTGAAGAAGCCATCCGTTGAGTCCCAAGCTCTTCTGAGCGTTGGTCACTTGACGTGCCATTCTGCACACTCACTATGTTTATCTCTGGCGATTACTGATTCTTACATCCTGGGTGTTGGATATGGGGTCTATTTCTGCAGCCTTCCTTATTACTCAAGTGTACCTGGTATGTTTAAAGGTAATCTCAAGGTTTACATTTTCTATTCTCTAACAAAAGCGTATTGCATCTCTAATGAGGGGTTTAATCCCACTCATGGCCTCACAATAAGGAGAGGTATCCCCACCCTAAAAGGCATGGTTCGTTCTCCGCCCCTGCCAATGTACTATCTCATTATTCTCATTGGTGCCTTTTCCTGGTAATATTTTCCACAATCTAAGTTATAGGTTTGGTAACCGTTCATATCTACGAATTGTAGTTCCTTCGTGGCTTAAATAAGCTCTTTTACAACTTACTGCGCCTCGGGCTCTGATGTGGTTAACATCCTTGGCTCATAGGCTCTTTGTGTTTAATGTCTCAGTTCATTACTTGTACTCTTACGCATCTGTAGGTCATCCTTGTAGGTTTTCGTTTCTTTGAACACTACCCAGCGTTAGGTTACATATTAAATGTAGTATCGGGTTTCATGGTAAGTTGCTGCATCCTGCTTCCTGCTATGGAAGTTTATTCAGGTGATCTGAGGTTACTTAGTGTCTTTGACAATACTGTCGTTTTATTAGACTTATGTCTTTAGCAAATAAGGATAAGTTCGTATTAGGCGTTTTCCTTACAGTGTCCAACTTGGATATCATCCTATCATCTTATGCTTCCATCTCAACGCTTCGTTCAACTTCCGTTGACTACGCCACCCGTTGATGATTGTCCACACTTGGGTGTTAATGAGTTAGGCAAACAGTATTAGCTGCCATTCATTAGTTTGTTCGGCTTGACTATGCCCACTCTGTGGGGGTAGTCCTCTGAGCTTTTCTTTTACAGGGTCGTACGTCTTTAATCCTTAGTAGGTTATAGCTTACGTTCATTTCTTTTATCCTTGTTTTCTGGGCTTTCCAACATCTTCGTTGAAGAATGCTTATTACTGGTATTCTCAGCGATTAATCTGGGAGTTTTCTCCCATTCTTGTTGAATGTTTTTATGTCAGCGGCCTCCATTGTATTCCGTAATGCATTCCTTGTACGTTATCACTTATGTAGTGTTTTGCTCGCATTACTGAGCGATCTTTTATGTTCTTCTCTTTGAGATCCGGGTGTAGTGTTCTTACCGTGCTGTCGGTTATTGTCGTTGTAGTAGGTTGTACTGTTGCTAAAATTTATATCATTTGATATTCCGTCCAGGTTCAGCTTCCTGCTGACTGGTGTATCCACTTATCTCATCCTGGTCAGGCCGTCAGGCCCATCCAAAGTCTCATTTTCCCGTTCTTATGGATTTACCGTCCGGTATTAAAATGTACTACAACTGTAGCGTTCTATTACCTCGCCATGATGGCTTTTCATGCAGTTGACCGTGGTAGCACTTGCTATGGCAAGTGCGCCATGCAAGATGAGCTACCGGTACCGTGTGCGTCGGTAGTGGTACTTCCACCAAGTTTACATATCTTTGGCAGTCCTCGGGACTCTTTCGACGTTCTTCCGTTTTGGTTAAATAGCCATCCGGCTGTTTCCTGTAGTTTTGACCGTACTGTCACTTATCCGGGCGTTCCTCTTTCTAAGGGAACCCCTTATTATTTTCTTATGTCTTAATCCTCGCTCCCATTCCCACACATTTTGTCGTGGTTACTAAGTAATGATCCTCCTTTAGGCACTACATCATAGTCCTATTCTGGTATACAGTAGTACACATCCTTATTGTCGCCTGCGCTATGTCGGCCAGGTTTTGTAACCTTTCTCATTGCATGGGGTTTGGGGTTCCCTTTCCTAACTGGCCCTTCCAGCAATCTTAACTCTCATGCTTGATATTATCCCACTGTTATGCTCATTCGGACCACTGTCCGACACTCATGTCACTTATCATTTCCTTATCCATTGCACTAGTAGTGCTTTTCTTATCATTGGTATGCGGGTTATTTCGACTGCGTAGCATGTCGACCCATGTTGCCGGTAATTACCGTTCCATTATTGATAGAATTCCATAGGTAGTGCCTGTTCCTCTGTTGCGCTCCATTAAAACCACCAAGTTCTCCGTAACTGTTGTGCAACAAGACGTTTCTCGTATTGCTTACTGTTAACTAACTGCCAGGTCGGGTTTCCCCGAGTAAGAGAAGGCTTTCTTCTCTCTGGCGTTTGTTCCACATATTCAGGGTTAGGGATGTGGAGGGCGGGTCTAGGTACTATGGATATCCGGTAAATACCGGGAAGTCCTAACTAACGCACCTCTCACTCTATCACTCAACCCTTAAACCAGAACTCAATCTCAACCTCAGTATTCACCTAAGTTCGGTATTTTTTGTCTTCAGAGCGTAACTACGCTCTGATACCACTTTTTGTAACACCCCATCTCAATCCAAATGTGGTTTCGCAACTTAACACATATATATAAATGTCACAGCGTAATTCAATACACTCCAGGACCTTGCCACGGTCTGATTGACAGAATATACCGAACATTAGTACAACCAATCTTATCCAAATACACATTCATCTTACAATCCCCTCACATCCTATACATCTTACTAACTCAAATTGTCATACGAGTGTACATGCACAACTCGTAGGCCACACTTAACCCGTAACGCTTGTACCCCTTCTTACTCTCGCTACAGCCGCCTCCTGACGTTCACCTGTGTACTAAAAATAGCCCCCAAATGGGGTCAGCACGAATGCTGGTACGATCCTCTCATGGCCCCCAAGCTAACGTGGCTACGACGACTAATTGTCGATAGCATGGAGGTTGATTAGATGCATAAGATAATAGAAAGTGCAATAAACAACAAACCAATTATGAACAATCATAGTTCAAACAATTGAACGACTTAAATGTGTTCCCTTAATTAGAGAGTTAATTATTTAACTCCTTAAGTTATGTTTTCTCTTAATCTTAGTCCATCCTTTCTTACCTCAATCTTAGTCTTATCTTAGTCTTAGAAACAACCAACCTTTAAAAAGGAATGGGTGTAGCTTATCTCAGTCTCATAGTGCAAACCATCCTTTTATTAGGAATGGTTGCAACTTATCTCAAACCTGATCTTAATCTTAGAATACAAACCACTCTTTAAATAGAAATGATTGTATCTTACCTCAATGTTTATTTTTGTCGGGTCAAAAGCAACCCTAGCCAATGAGCTATTAACTCCATTGGTTGAATAAACAACTTATCTTATAATTTAGGATTTAGGTGATCCTACCGCACCATCTTAATGCCTCCTACCTTGGTCTGTATGTCCAATGTAGCTGAGCCGGCAACCGACCCTAGGCAACAAGTCCGAAGACAAGTCCTTAAACGGAAGTCGGATCTACTTTAGATACCGACCCCCTTTTTCCTTAGCATGCATGACCGGAGTCAGTCCCGGGTTCCTCACTCCGCCCTTAAGTTCCAGTTAGTAGAAGTCTCAAGACAATGTTTGTTGGTTAACCTCTTTCGGTCTATAACAAACTAATATTAGGGAGCGTTCCTTAGTCTCACTCAATTCCTTACTAAACGTTGGTTAGTAAGTTCTCACGGTAAGTTGTGTTAGTTTTCAAACATCACACAACAATACAATAAACATAATGTTCCGGTTGCATGCTTTATCTTGTTTAGTGAGCACACAAAAACAAATAGCACACAAGCCGAGGGACACCTCGTTAGCAAGAAGGTCACAAGAAGAACTGTACTGTTCACCGTTGGTCGTTCAGTTGCTTACTCTCTTCCGGAGTCCAAATACTCAAGCCCTAAAACATTCATTCAGTTTTAGGTTGTTAATCACTTAACTTAATTAAACTTATTTAACTTACTTAACCCATAATGATCCCCACCTAACACCTCTAAAGTTTTACAACATAACCTTACAACTTAACTTTAAACTTTTAAGTTTATACTTAACTTAATCCCTTGGGTCTTTATACCTATAATAATCTATGCCCTCTTAATGGGGTACCATTAATACCATTAAACTTTCCTAGGGTTTCTTTCTCTTTTTTTTCATTTTTAAGGTCGACCGACCTTACCGCCCGACCTTACCCAAGGTCGGTCCATTCCAGAACTTATTACCGTTTGAAAATTTTACCCCGTGGGATTTTTAAGCCCGACCGAACTTGCCAAAGTCGGTCCCAAGTTCGGTCGATTCCAGAGACTCAATTCGTACACAAAATACAAGCCCGACCGAACTTGTAAGTCCGGTCCCCAAGTTCGGTCGATTCCAGAAACTCTTTCCGGTGGTATAAACTGAGCTCGAACGACCTTGCAGGTCCGGTCCCTAAGGTCGGTCAGCTCCAGAACCTTGTTTCTAAATTCCCTTTTGACTCCAAACTTCACCACAAGTTCCCCCACGTGTCCTAATACCATTTAGGCACTTAAACTCACCTTAGAACTTCCTCAAAACTCTCTAGATGAAGTCTATGATGACTCATCCCTTAGAAAACCGGCCCCCTCCTTAGATAAGGCTAGTCATGGTCTTTGTTGACCAACCAATTGACTTATGTTGACTTAATGCTAAACTAGGCACTATTTGGGCACTATTCATAAACTAGTGCACATATTTGTGAAATTTTTGGTTTCCCATTGATTTAGACTTCCTAATGTGATACTAATTAGTACACATGTTTATTAAGGTATAATCATAGGCATTTAGCCACTCAAAACTCAATTCTAAGACAATTTCTTAAAAAGGTGCTTTAAGGAGTCTTAAAGCATATTTTGTGTTTAAGCTTGTTTTTGAGCTTGGTTTTCTTTGGTAATTGCTTTAACATGTCCATTAGCATGTTACTAAAGTCTTATAATGATGTTTGGGTGCTAATCAAAGTCACTCCAAGCTTAGAGCACATTTTTGCCTTAATTGCCCTTAAGGCATTTTCTTGTGTCTTCCTTGGTTCAGATTGTCTACCAATCTTTCTAAGGCATATTTTAGCCTTACTGCATCATAAATTTATGTTTAATTAGCATACTTAGGTTTGGGGTATTTCAGTTCCTAGCTTTATAGTCTTCTTCTTAATATACTTATTCAGTGGATCTATCAAGAACTTCAAGGTATAGCTAGATCCAAGCCAAAAACACCATTTTTGGCATTTTAATCAATGTAAAAATTAGCCATTTTCTAATCTAAGTTATACCGATTCAAGCCTTGGTTTAGTAGCTCTTTTGATGCTCTTTTGCTTCTTCAAATTTAGGCCGAAGACAACCCTTGGCTATCTTGGTATTCTAAGGTAAATTCTACCTTGAAATTGACATTAAACACTTCTTATGGTTAGATCTTGCTTGGAGACTAATCATGCCTTAATTGCTATTTGAAAACATGTAAAATAAGCTGTGGAAAATAAATCTCCATACAGCTGTGGCCAAACAAGGCCTATACTTTGCAAAAATAAGGTATAAATCACTTAAACCTACACTTGGTTTATTAATATGTGTTTATACATATGTATATAAATGTGCCGTGAGTGAATGGTTATATTAAGGTCTTATTTTGACCTTAGGTGATTAAGGAATGGTTTAATAAATTTTATAACTAATTAATTAGCATAATTGTCAAATTTAAGACATTATGTGGAAAATTGGTGAATAAGGAAGAATATATGGTGAGGGCCGAGAGTTTAAAGTACTTTTGGACATTTATGTGTAATTCATTTTATAAGCTAATGTTTGTAATAAGGCCATGTACTTTAGGCCATTTTGTTTATGCATTTATAATGTTTTATTTAAGTTTAGGTGATATATATGCATTACAGCATATTATAAGGGGTTAAAGTATAATTAAATTAAATTTGGGGGCTATATAATAATAAAGCCGAAAATTGGAGGTTTAAATGAGTTTATATAAAAATTATAAGATTATATAAAGTTTTGGGGTTAAATGGTAATTTCTGAAAAATAAGGGTACAAACCGTAATATATGGTTATCGATGGTCAAGGAAATATTAAGGTGGTCAACCTTGACCATATGGTAGGTTTTGACCAAATTAGATAAGTTAAATTACTTATTTAAGGTTTTATATTAAGATAAGTATTTAATTGTAACAATTTTATAACATATGTGGTATATATGTTATTACCGAAAATAAAGGGTGTATTGTAACACCCCATCCAACATTAACACACTTAACAACAAACTGCAGCGGAAAACATACTTCATCACATTACTTAACTCGTTGGTGTTACACGCCGTTAACCACCCACGTGTCTAACAAGGCTATTACATATACATTGTATCGGTCTGATGGACTAGATTCCCGAGCGACTACACATTACTATCCCTTTCCATTAACAACAAAAACATACACATACCTTCCAACTGTGCCGAGTATTCACAAACTAATGCCGATAACAAGTTCGGTCTTACTTCACCTACTGTACATATACAACTTAAATGATTACCCATGTACAAACGACTACCCCGTCCTACTCTCGAACAGCTTCCAGCTCCTTGTACCTGAAATAGGAAAAAGAAGAGAAAGGGTGGCCCCCAGGGGCTCAGCACCTTTGCTGGTATGGTAATCCCACAGCCCGCAGGCTACCGGGCCGCAGACAACTATTTGTCGTCTTAGCATGCGGTTGATTACATTTGAATCATGCATGTAAACTACAAACGCACAACACATTAAACTGCACAACAATGGCTCAATAAAACAGCCAACACATCTACACTTAATAAATCACTCATTGTGATCTTTAACCCCTAGAGTGTTTCTCCTTTAATGGAGCTATTTCCTTAATAGACGACACTTACCCACCAATCAGGTTATCCTTAAACGCCTCTTACAATAAACTGGAATTCATATCCATGATCCACCTGCTCCACATCTTAACAACATATAACATCACATCGCAATAAGAATTGCAGCACAACAATAATACATAACATAACGGGAACGGTTCCCTTTACGAACCGGCCCAAACATAGTCAGTTCACTTGTAGAGCCTAGAGAATGTTGCCAAACTCATGATAAAATCTTTACATAACTCGTTACCGTCTCGTTAAATGAACGGATAACTTAACACCAAGGTGCGTCGGATATAGTAATCCAAGCGCACCGAACAAACATAGTATGCCCCTGTGGCCCGATGTGAGTCAGTAAAATAGCCTTGGTTAAGCTAAAGGGAAGGTTGGAAACCCAAAAAGGAAAACAACCATAACATAAGAGAGGATCGAACCTGATATGACAACGACCCCCATACTCACACGCGTGGCCTGAACTACCGGACTCCTCACTCCCCGGTTAGCACTTGTTAGAAGTCTCATTATTGGACTTAGTACATTATTTCACATTCAGGTGGTTAAGCCTAGTTAGCCACACACAAGGGAAGTGAACATGTTAACACGCACAAACAAAACATAACTAACTCACGCATAGCCGTGGTTAGAATGTTCCTTAGGTTGGAACGTTATTACCGTATACCGTTCTCTTACGTTTACCTAATAATGGTTAACTAGCCTTTCACGTGCATTCGAGGTTACCGGTATCGGTAGCAAACCACACACAACAATAACGACCGTAAACTCGTTTCATGAATTATCTTATAACGTGGCAAACATACAGAAAAACACATTGGCATACAAGCCGGTGTAATCCGGTAGGACATAGGTTGCAAGAAAACCATACCTGTCACCGGGGTTTCACTCTAACGTGCCATCACATGTTCCTCATAACATCTTTGAACAACTGGTAACATTACATTTATTTTGGTTAACATCGGGTAACTTGATTGTTTAAAGTTTAAAGTTCATGACTTACTCCCGTAAACTAGTTATATACTTTACATTTTAACTTGTTTTAACTTTATATTTTTATACAACTTTTCACCCACTCAATTGTCATTTAAACTTAACATGTCCTTAACAATCTCATAACATCATTACTTATGAATCCCCATCATTAGATATCATTTTATAACCTTAACAAAGTTTTTGGTCAAAACAGCGCCTTGTCCGAACTTGTGTCCAGACTTCCCAAGTTCGGACACTGTTCGAGGCTCAAATGGGTGTATACTGACGACTGTCCGAACATGCGTCCGAGCTTCCCCAAGTCCGGACACTGTTCGAGGCCAAACAGAGAATAGAGGTAGGTGTGTCCGAACGTCCAAATTCGGACGGTAGTTTGGACACTGGTCGAAGCTCAGGAAACTTACGCGCAACAGGGCATGTTCGAACGTCCATGTTCGGCCGGAAGTTCGGACGTGCCAAGAACCTTATTTTCTACTCCCTTAAACACTTACTTATTTCTTGCCAAAATGCTCAACACTTATAATATTCCCCCTTAGGTTTATAGCATGTTCCCACACATTTTAGCCCACCAAAACACTTTATGTTCTTCCAAGAATTTTCTCCACAAGTTCACACATCTTCCTTACAACACCTTACTTCCTCATTGGTACCAAAACTTGTATAAGTCCTTAACACACTCACCATGATCTTGAAGTATCCTTAAAATATTCATTTGCATCCTAAATCCTCCAAGATAACACCCAAGGCATTTTAACACCTAAAAAGACCTTATTCCATCTTCTTTCACAACTTAAACCTTAATCATTCCTAGTTCAGCCTAGGTCACCAAACATCATTTTGAACACCTAAAACTCCTTGTTCATTAACCAAATTTTGACATAGTTTCTCTTGTATCTTCTTACACCAAAACACTTAGGTTTTTCACCTTTTCACCACCAAAAATACTTAATCACTTAATACACATTCCTTACACACAAACATATTGTTTTTTTCCTCCTTCACCCATCCAAGACATTCATCTTCACAAAGAATGTTCTTTACACACAACAAAACCCTTAAACTACACTACATAACAATATAGTGCATAATCTTAAATTGCTTGGCTCATAGGCCCTTAAATTGCACGACTCTTAGGCCCTTAAATTGCTTTGAACTTAAACACTGAATTTCCCACATATATATTGTCTTTGACCTGCAAACACACACAACACCTCATATGCCTTTAACAAACTCCTTGAGAGCATTTTACTAACTCATTTACCATTAGCTCCTTAAGTAGTTTTAGTGAACAACTTAAGCTCATTTTTTTCCTAATGCATTCAAACTACAATAGGTTAGCACATTTACCTCTTTTCTTCAAGATTTTTACTTGAACACTTTTGTTCTTCTTTGTTTGGAAACCGGCAAGAGGACTTGGCTACTTGTCAATGTTCTAATCAATACACAAGTAAAACCAATGAGCATTCAAGCTTCATGTTTAACTCACTTACAAACCCTAGGTTATATATATTGTCTTAACACATTAGGATAGTTGTTTTACCTTGGAAACAAAAGAGAGCTTGAATAAGCATCAAGAGAGAACTCCACCAAGCCCTTGGAAGATTGAAATGGAGCTAAGGAAGAACAAGACAAGACACCATTAATGGTGAATTGGACATGTAATAAAAAATGAAGGAAATGTTGTTTTCTTTGGTTTTCCTTACCTTGAAGCAAAGGAGAATAACATGGCATGAAAAGGTGAGCTCAAGCTCCTTCAATGGTGAATCTCCATGGCACCAAAATGGAGCTTTGAAGATTTGAAAAGAGAGATGTGAAGAGCTTGGCCTAACTAAGACAAATATGGTCTTAGAATTTGATTTGGTATATGGAGCTAGGAATTACAAGGATTCAAAGATAGAGGAGTAGTGTTGTGTGGTCTGTAGCAAACCGGGAATGAGAAGGGAGAAGGGAGGTTGGAGACGGTGGGGAAGCAAGGAGAATGAAGAGAATGAGAAGAAAAAGCTTGCTTTTGGAGATATTTTAGCTAAAAGTAAATAGTAACTATGCTTTATTACTTTCCTTGTTTATTTGATTGGTCAAGTGTGGTGAGTCACACTTGAAAAAACCGACCCCCCTTATTAGTTTAGGCTCTTTGGTGGTCTTTGTTGACCAACTAAGTACTTATATTGACTTATATTGATCTTAGAAACTAGTACAATTTAGTTACTATTCACAAACTAAGGCACATTTTGTGAAATTTTTGATTTCCCATTGATTAGACTTCCTAATGTGATACTAAGTAGTACACATGTGAACTAAAGAGTAATGATGGTCATTTAGCCACTCAAAACTCATTTACAAGACAATTTTCAAAAATGTGCTTTAAGGCTCCTTAAAGCACATTTTGTGTTTAACTTGTTTTCAAGCTTGGTTTTCTTTAGTAATTGATTTAATATGTTCATTAACACATAATTAAGGTATAGATATGACCTTTAGGTCTTATACAAATTTATCCCAAGCTTAGAGCACATTTTTGCCCATATTGACTTTAAGGTATTTATTTGTGTTTGTTTGGTTAAATCGTCTACCAAGGTTACCTAAGGACTTTTTTAGCCTTATTAAATCATAATGAATATCAATAAGTCTTGGTAGGCTCTTTGGGTCCCAACCAAGTTCACTCCAAGCTTAGAGCATGTTTTTGCTCAAACTGTATTTATGGTACTTTATTGTTTTCACCATGATTTAATGTAACACCCCATCTCAATCCAAATGTGGTTTCGCAACTTAACAACATATATATAAATGTCACAGCGGAATTCAATACACTGCAGGACCTTGCCACGGTCTGATTGACAGAATATACCGAACATTAGTACATACCAAACCTTAACCAAATACATATCCTCTTACAATCCCCTCACTTCCTATACATCTTACTAATTCATATTGCCATATGAGCGGTCATGCACAACTCGTAGGCCACACTTAACCCGTAACACTTGTACCCCATCTACTCTTGCGACGGCCGCCTCCTGACATTCACCTGTGTAGTAAAAACAGCCCCCAAAGGGGGTCAGCACGAATGCTGGAACGATCCTCTCATGGCCCCCAAGCTAACGTGGCTACGAAGACTAATTGTCGATAGCATGGAGGTTGATTAGATGCACAACATAATAGAAGGTGCAATAAACAACAAACCAATTATGAACAATCAAAGTTCAAACACAATGAACGTCTTAAATGCGTTCCCTTAATTAGTGAGTCAATTATTTCACTCCTTAAGTTACGCTTCCTCTTACTCTTAGTTCATCCTTATCTTATCTCAATCTTAGTCTTAGAAAACAACCATCCTTTAAAAAGGAATGGAAGTAGCTGATCTCAGTCTTATAATACAAACCATCTTTAAATAGGAATGGTTGCAACTTATCTCAACCTTACCTTATATATGCCAACCGTTCTCTCATTGGGAACTGGTTAACCCATAGTTCATTGTTTATTTTTGTAGGGGTTGGTTAACCCAAGCCAGCAGCAGGACACTTACCGGCAATAACAACAACTTAAATTGTTGGGGATGTAGGCGAGATCCCCCCATGCCATCTTAGTATGCCTCCCTCCTAGAACAAGTAGTCCGAGGAGGCCGAGTCTATATGTCGACTCTAGGCGATGAGCCCGAAGACAAGTCATATTTGGAAGTCGGTATCTGATAAGGATACCGACCTCCCCCAATACACATGTGCCGGTACCATTCCGGATTCCTCACTCCCCCCAAGTTAAAGTTAGTAGAAGTCTCAATGCAACGTTTGTGTTAAACCTCTTTCGGTTATTAACAAACTGATATTAGGGAGTGTTCCTTAGTCTTACACAATTCTTTACTAATCATTAGTTAGTAAGTCCTCACGGTAAGTTGTGTTAGTTTTCAAACATCGCACAACAATACAGTGAACATAATATTCCTGTTGCATGCTTATTCTTGTTTAGCCGGCACACATAAACAAATAGCACACAAGCCGAGGGACACCTCGTTAGCAAGCAGGTCACAAGAAGAACTGTACCGTTCACCGTTGGTCGTTCGGTTGCTTACTCTCCTCTAGAGTCCAAATTCTCAAAAACCTAAAACATTCATTCAATTTTAGGTTGTTAATTACTTTTCCAATAAAGCTAACTTACTTAACTCACTTAGTCACTAATGATCCCCATCTAACACCACTTAAGTTCCTATAAACTTAATCTTAAGTGAATCACTTCTCCTCATACCTTATACTTATTCACCCACTTAATTTTCATTGTTACCCACCAAACATGTCTTAAACAACCTTATATTATCATTACATATCAATCCCCACCATTAGATATCATTTCCTAACCTTAAACAAAGTTTTTGGTCAAAACAGCACTGCGTCCGAACTTGTGTCCGAGCTTCCCAAGTTCGGACATAGGTCGAGGAAAAATCAAAGGAAAAATCTCAAGTGTCCGAACATCTAAGTCCGGACTGTAGTTCGGACTCTGGTCGAGACTCAGAAATTTTAATCGCAACAGGGCATGTCCCAGCTTCCAAATTCGGACGGAAGTTCGGACAGGCCAGAATACTCATCTTCTATACCCTTAAACACTTATCTCCTTTCTTGCAAAAATGCTCAACTCTTCCATAAGTGTCCATTATGTCTTAATACCATATAGGCACTTAAACTCACCTTAGAACATCCTTTAAAACCTCCTTAACCATTTTCTCAATCCTTACAAGAATTCCTAACACTTGTTACTTATTTCCTTATTTTTCCAACATGTAATTTTTGTCTAAAACTCTAACTATCCAAAGTGTTTCCTTCCCAATCAATATAACTTATCCCTAAGCATTATTGCATCCCCTCTTTGCTGCTAAACCTTCCAAGGTTATCTTGCATGTCCATGCACAATTCCTTTCTTTTCCTTTTGCTACTCATCAACCTAAACTCATGAACTTACCTATGCATTTCTCCCCATCTTCTTAGCACCTTAACCTTGTTTTTCTTTACCTTGACTAACCTACACCCTCCTTAGACATTTCCATCTCCTTTTACTCAACTTACTCACCATTCTGATGATCACACGCTCTTTTAAATTCCTAGTCATTTTCCTTGACATTTGACAACATTCTCCTTCAATCTTCACTTCCATCACCCAAGTCCACTCATTACCATCCAACTATGACCTTATTAATCCACTACTAGCATCTTCACCATTTACCCAGATATCAAAACTTCTCATTGTTATATTCCCTAGTTCATACCTAAATCATCTTAAAACATTGTACCCATTTCCTCCAAATTTTGCACAAGTCTCACCATTCCTCATACCATGACTCTAGCGTGTTCAATACACCCATCTAAACTCTAGTTTCCTCATAGACAATTCTAGGTCATTCTAAACCTCCAGAACTCCTTAGTTAACTCATTTCCACTCAATTCCTTAGAATGATCCCTAGTGAATCCTAGGGCATATTAACTCACCACCTCCACTTAAACTCTTTATTTTCTATTCAAATTTCGCCATAGCTTCTCTAGTATTTTATCATGCGCAAATGCATTGTTTCCCTCATTCAAAACTCACACACATCAAGTCCTTTCTCATCTTGTTTCCTCACCCAAATCAACTCATACATAATAAACTCAATATAGTGCAATAATCTTAAATTGGATAGCACTAAGGCTCTTAAATGACATGGCTCTTAGGCCCTTAAATGACATGGCTCTTAGGCCCTTAAATGACATGAATTTAAACACTGAATTTCCCACATATTAAAGCTTTCAACCTGCAAATACACCCATTAATCTCATAGTAGTTATAATGCTCTTAGAATCCATCCTAAACTTATCTTATCAACTCATTCCCATTGGTCCTTAATCACAAGTTCATAAGCTTGTTTAAATTATTTTTCCTAGGTTATATAACCCATTACACAATGTAAGCTCTAAGCCACATTAGTACTTATTTAAATGCCATCCTTTAAACTTAAACCACCCTTAGGTAAGCATTTTACCTTGTTTTCCCAAGCTTATCTTAACTTCCTCCTTAGACCTCCTTCATGGATGAATCTCGGCCACCATTGAATTTCCTTTGCCAATGTTCTAATCAATATTCAATGACTCCAATGAGTACTAAACAACACACTAACCTTAAGGAAAAAACCTAGGTTAAAAATGTGTTTTAAGGTATTAATTGAATGTTTTACCTTGGAGCCTTAAGGTAGGCTTGGGTATGAATCAAGAAGGACCTCCTATAGCCCTTGGAGGATAGAAAATAAGCTATAACAAGGCATAAAAACAAAGCCCCATGAGTAGTAATTTTCGGCCATGTAAAAGAAGTGGTGGAAACATGGTTTTTCTTACATTTTCATTACCTGGATGAATGGAGAACCAAATGGGCTCTTCAACTTGATTTTCCTCCATCAATGGAGTTTTCTCTTGGCACTAAAATGGAGCTTTTAAGGATTTGAAAAGATAGAAAGGAGGGCCTTGACTTAACTAAGACAAATATGCAATTGTTTTGGATTTGGAGCTTGGAGTTGCATTTGGCAAGTGAATGAAGGTGAGGAGCCATGGATGGAGCTTCACGTTTCCTTGAGAAGAGAAGAAGAAGAAGAAACCGGTGGAAAGAAGAGAATAAGGAGAGAGAAGAAGAAAAGTAGCTTATAAGGAGATATTTGTTTTATAAAGCAAATAGTAACTTTACTTATTTCCTTCTTCTTTCTTAAGTCGGATGACTCATGTGGTGACTCACCACTCTCAAAAATCGGCCCCCTTGTTAAATAAGGGCATTTTTGGCCTTTGTTGACCAATTAACTAAACTAAGTTCACTAAAGACTAAACTAGGCACTATTTGGCACTATTCACAAATTAGAGCACAAATTTGTGAAGATTTTGGGTTCTCATTGATTTAGACTTCCTAATGTGATACTAAGTAGTACACATGTTAATTAAAGAGTAATGATGGACATTTAGCTACTCAAAACCCATTTACAAGACAATTTTTCTAAAACGTGCTTTAAGACTTCTTAAAGCACATTTTATGTTTTAACTTGTTTTCAAGCTTGGTTTTCTTTGGTAATTGGTTTAAAATGACCATTAGGATATTACTAAGGTCTTAGCATGATATTTGGGTACTCACCCAAGTCTCTCCAAGCTTAGAGCACATTTTTGCCTTAATTGCCCTTAAGGCATTTTCTTGTGTTTTCCTTGGTTTAAATTGTATACCAATCATTCTAAGGCATATTTTAGCCTTACTACATCATAATTTTTGTTTACTTAGCATACTTTGTTTGGGGTATTTCAATCTACCCCCGTAAAAGAACTTTGTCCCCAAAGTTCCCATGCATCTTATCTTATTAGAATACCTGTCTTACCTCGTTCCATAGATCATATAGATCATACTTATGTATACTTAAACTCATTGAATCATTAGATCTGTCATACGCTTATACTTAAATATCACACAACATGCTTAAGCATGTATAACACTCAAAATTCCCTTTGTTTCTTTGATGATTAAAACAATCACATAATTTTCCAACGTATTCTCCCATGTCACCGGTCCGTAGACAATGGCTCATTCGTCCTCGTCACCATGGGCCAGAATAAAAACAACTCTGCTCTCCCCATGTCACCGGTCCGAAGACAAAGGCTCGTGCGTCCTCGACTTCATGGGCGAGACTCAGTAAAAAGGTAATCCTTTTCACGAGGTCATGTGAGGAATAATTCCTCTAATTAAAAATACAATCAACTCCGATTTCGTTTTATCCTAAAGCCTCTATCCATAGTGCTATTTAATTGTGACCACTGGTAGGGATTCAGGAATCATCCAACCCTGATGTGATCAGCATCAGTGTTGAACTATCCTTCCACCCCAATTTGTGTTCGGTTTCCCTTGATTCCTAAAAAATCAAGTTCCACCTCCCACGTCATTTTCAAACATCAAATAATTCACTCATGTCCAATTTTCTATCTTTTAGTGATTCTAGTCGTAATCATTACAACTCCAAGGTGTGGACTCAGTCCATCTACATTCCCAATTCATCTCTTAGTACTTACCTCAGGGTTCTCATTCCTACTAAGTTCTATATCGTCTCATACCAACTTTCACCGTCTTATACCACATAGCATACTATTTCCTAACTCATAATCATATCAAACAGTATCCCATAGTGTTATCTTATTCTTATCTCACACATAGTCTCATATCGACTCATACCTCATATATTCTTATTTCTTAAGTCTCCCAAAACCTCCTCCTTAATTCTCTTAACTTGTTGAAATACCTCAAACCTAAGTGTGCTAAGTATAAACTAAAATATATGATGAGATTGTAGTAAGGCTAAAAACGTGCTTAAGCTGGGGAGTGACTTTGATTAGCACCCAAGTACCATTATAAGACCTTAGTGATATGTCAATGGACATTTTAAATCAATTACCAAAGAAAACCAAGCTCAAAAACAAGCTTAAACACAAAATGTGCTTTAAGACTCCTTAAAGCACCTTTTTGAGAAATTGTCTTAGAATTGAGTTTTGAGTGGCTAAATGTCCATGATTACATCTTAATCAACATGTGTACTAATTAGTATCACATTAGGAAGTCTAAATCAATGGGAAACCAAAATTTTCACAAATTTGTGCTCTAATTTGTGATTAGTGACAAATAGTGCCTAGTTTAGTCTTTAATCAACTTAGTTTACTTAATTGGTCAACAAAGGCCAAAAATGCCCTTATTTAACAAGGGGGCCGATTTTTGAGAGTGGTGAGTCACTACATGAGTAATCCAACTTAAGAAAAGAAGAGGGAAATAAGTAAAGTTACTATTTGCTTTATAAAACAAATATCTCCTTATAAGCTACTTTTCCTCTTCTCTCTCTTTATTCTCTTCTTTCCACCGGTTTCTTCTTCCTCTTCTCTTCCAAGGAAAACGTGAAGCTCCATCCATGGCTCCTCACCTTATTCACTTGCCAAATGCAAACTCCAAGCTCCAAATCCAAAACAAATTGCATATTTGTCTTAGTTAAGTCAAGGCCCTCCTTTCTATCTTTTCAAATCATTCAAAGCTCCATTTCGGTGCCAAGAGAAAACTCCATTGATGGAGGAAAATCAAGTTTGAAGAGCCCATTTGGTTCTCCATTCATCCAAGGTAATGAAAATGTAAGAAAAACCATGTTTCCACCACTTCTTCTTCATGACCGAAAATTACCTTCTCATGGAGCCTTGTTTTATCCATTTTTCTAGCTTGATTCTTTTCTCCAAGGGCTAGAGGAGGTCCTACTGGATTCATATCCAAGCTTGTTTTGAGAATCCAAGGTAAAGCATTCAATTTAATACCTTAAAACACATTTTCAACCTAGGGTTTACTCCTTAAGGTTAGTGTATTATTTAGCACTCATGAGAGTCATTGTGTATTGATTAGAACATTGGCAAGGGAAGTTAAGATGGAGGCCGAGATTCCCAAGGGAAAAAGGTCTAAGAAGGAAGTTAAGATAAGCTTGAGAAAACAAGGTAAATTGCTTACCTAATGGTGGTTTAAGGTTTAAGGAATGAGTTTTAGATGAGTACCAATGTAGCCTAGGGCTTACATTAGGTAATGGGATATATAACCTAGGAAAAAGAATTTAAACTTGCTTGTGAACTTGTGTCTAAGGAGCCAATGGGAATGAGTTAGTAAAATAAGTATAAGGTGAATTAAGAGAACAACTATATTGCTATGGGAGCATTGTCATGTGTATTTGCAGGTTGGAAGCTATTACATGTGGGAAATTCAGTGTTTAAACTCATGTCATTTAAGGGCCTAAGAGCCATGTCATTTAAGGGCCTAAGAGCCATGCTATTTAAGAGCCTTAGTGCTATGCAATTTAAGATTTATTGCACTATATTGAGTTCATTATGAATGAGTTGATTTGGGTGATAAAATATGATGAGAAAGAACTTGATGTGTGTGAGATGGTTGAATGAGGAAAACAATGCATTTGGGCATGATAATATACTAGAGAAGCTATGGCAAAATTTGAGTAGAAAACAAAGTGTTTAAGTGGTAGTGGTGAGTTAAGATGCCCTAGGATTCACTTGGGATCAT
Source organism: Limonium bicolor (assembly GCA_023374045.1). Lineage (NCBI taxonomy): Eukaryota > Viridiplantae > Streptophyta > Magnoliopsida > Caryophyllales > Plumbaginaceae > Limonium > Limonium bicolor. Next base: position 126,888,778 of record CM041776.1, on the reverse strand, counting down.
TAAAAGGAATTTGAGTAGAAATGAGTTAACTAAGGAGTTCTTGAGGATGAGAATGACCTAGAGTTGTCTAGGAAGAATTAGAGGATTGGTGGGTGTATTGAACACACCAAGTCATGGTAAGAGGAATGGTAAGACTTGTGCAAAATTTGGAGGAGGAGGTGTATAAGTGTATAATGCTTTAAGGTGATAGGTATGAACTAGGGAATATATCAATGTAAGTTTTGGGAAGCTTGTGTAAGTAGTGATGATGCTAGTAGTGGAACAATAAGGTTTTAGTTTAGATGGTAATGAGTGGACTTAGGTGATGGGAGTGAAGGTTGAAGGAGAATGTTGTCGATTGTCGAGGAAATTGACTAGGAGTGTATAAGAGTGTAAGATCATGAGAATGGTGAGTAAATTGAGTAAAAGAGATGTAGATGTCGAAGGAGGGTGTAGGAAGGTCAAGGTAAAGAAGAACAAGGTTAAGGTGCTAAGAGGATGGGAAGAAATGTTTAGGTATGTCCAAGAGTTTAGGAATGATGGGTAACAAATGGAAAAGAGAGGAACTTGTGCATGGATATGCAAGGTGACTTGAGGAAGTTTTGGTAAATGAACTGAAGATGGAAAAGATGATGTCTATGAAGTGCTCAAACTGTTAAGGAGGGAACACTTGGGTTTGTTGAAGTTTTGGTAAGGTTACAAGTTGGAAATGTAAGGAAATAAGTCCTAAGTGTTAGGAGTTTTAAAAGGATTGAGTGAATGTTTAAGAAGATATTTGGAAATTGTTTTGGAGAGTTTGGTGGAAGTTCTAAGAAGAGTTTAAGTGCCTAAGTGGTATTAGGACACATGGGGGAACTTGTGGAGAAGTTTGGAGTCAAATGGGAATTTAGAAACAAGGTTCTGGAGCCGACCGACCTTAGGGACCGGATTTGCAAGGTCGGTCGAGCTCAATTTACACTACCGGAAAGAGTTTCTGGAATCGACCGAACAATGGGACCGGACTTACAAGTTCGGTCGGGCTTATATTTTATGAACGAATTGAATCTCTGGAATGGACCGACCTTGGGGACCGGACTTGCAAGGTCGGTCGGTGGGGTAAAATTTTCAAACGGTAATAAGTTCTGGAATGGACCGACCTTGGGTAAGGTCGGTCGGTAAGGTCGGTCGACCCTAAAGATGGAAAAAAAGAAAAGAAACCCTAAAAAAGTTTAAAGGTATTAGTGGTACCCCATTAAGAGGGCAATGATGAATAGAGGTATAAAGACCTAAGGGATTAAGATAAGTATAAACTTAAAAGTTTAAGGTTAGGTTGTAAGAATAAGTTGTAAAACTTATGAGGTGTTAGGTGGGGAATCATTATGGGTTAAGTAAGTTAAATAAGTTTAATTAAGTTAAGTGATTAACAACCTAAAACTGAATGAATGTTTTAGGGCTTGAGTATTTGGACTCCGGAGAGAGAGAGTAAGGAACCGAACGACCCACGGTGAACGGTACAGTTCTTCTTGTGACCTGCTTGTGAAATACCCCAAACCTTGATATGTGGTTTAAATATCAAACTATGGTATGTAAAGGCTAAAAAGTGCCTTAGAAACATCAGTGAAAAATTTAAACCATAGTAAAATGAAATAAAGCACTAAGATACAGTTTGAGCAAAAACATGCTTTAAGCTTGGAGTGAACTTGGTTAGGACCCAAAGAACCTACCAAGACTTAATAATATTCAATTATGATTTAATAAGGCTAATTAAGTCCTTAGGAAACCATGGTAGACAGTTAAAACCAAATAAAACACAAGAATATACCTTAAAGTCAATAAGAGCAAAATTTGCTCTAAGCTTGGGATAAATTTGTATAAGACCTAATGGTCATACCTATACCTTATAAATATGTTAATGAACATATTAAATCAATTACTAAAGAAAACCAAGCTTGAAAACAGGTTAAAACACAAAAGTGCTTTAAGGAGTCTTAAAGCACGTTTTTGAAAAATTGTCTTGTAAATGAGTTTTGTATGGCTAAATGTCCATCATTACTCTTCATTTAACATGTGTACTATATAGTATCACATTTGGAAGTCTATATCAATGGGAAGTCAAAAATTTCACATCTATGTGCCTTTTTAGTGAATAGTAATTTTTATAAGCTAGTTTGTAACATATGTTGTTATAAGTAATTAAATTGGTCAACAAAGACTATCATACCCCTAGACTATTAATGGGGGCCGGTTTTTGTTATGGTGAGTCATCAACATGTAAAAGAGATCAATTAAGGAAAGGAAGGAAAAGTAAGTAAAGGAAGAAAGTTACTTTATAACATAAATATCTTCCAAAAGCAAACTTACCTTCTCATTCTCTCATTTCCCTTATTTTCACACGGTCTCCAACCTCTCTTCTCCCTTTCCTTCGGTGATGCTACAGCACAAGCACCATCTTCAAGCTTTGATCTCTTGTAACTTCTAGCTCCATGGTCCAAATTCAATTTCAAGACCACCATTCTTCTAGTTGGAGCAAGCTCTACACTTCTATCTTTTCAAATCTTCAAAAGCCTCATTTCGGTGCCAAGGAGATTCACCATTGATGGAGCTTGAGTTCATCTTTTCACATATTGTTGTTCTCCTTTGCTTCAAGGTAAGGAAACTAAAAGAAAATGATGTTTCCTTCATGTTTTGTGTTGTCCGAAAATTCACCTCACAATGGTGTTTTCACCTTGCTTGTTTTAGCTCCATTTGAATCTTCCAAGGGCTAGGAGGAGTCCTCTCTTGATACTCATTCAAGTTCTCTTCCAATTCCAAGGTAAAACAATTACCTTAATATGTTAAGATAATATATGTAACTAGGGTTTACAATGAGATGAAGCATGATGCTTGAATACTCATTCTATTATTTGTACAATGTTTAGAAGTTGACAAGCAACCAAAAGCCTTGCCAATTTAGTCAAGGAAACAAGAATGAAGTTTGTGGGCAAAAGAGGTAAATGTGCTAACCTAATATGGTTTAAAGTCTTAGGAGAAATGAGCTTATATTGCTTATGAAAATGATTTAAGGAGCCAAGGGAAAATGACTTAGAAGAATGCTCTCAAGGAGTTTATTAAGGGCATATGTATTGTTGGGTATTTGCAGGTCAAAGGCATTATTTATGTGGGAAATTCAGTGTTTAAGGTTTATGTTATTTAAGGGCCTAAGTGCCAAGCAATTAAGTTTATGCACTATATTGTGATGTAGTGTAAATTGGGTGAAGTTATGTGTGTGAGAATACTCTTGATGGATTTTAGGTGTTCTTGAATGGAATAAGGTAAAAACCTAAGTGTTTGGATGTGAGAATATACAAGAGAAGCTATGGCAAAATTTGGAAAATGTGTAAGAAGTTCTAAGTGTTTAAATAAGTTTTGGTGAACTAGGAAGTGTTAAAGGTGAACAAATGTTTTACTAGGGAAGAAAACATGTATTAAGGTGATTTAGAGTGATACAAGGATTTAGGTATTATCTTGGAAGTTCTAGGAATTCAATGTGTGTTTTTGAGAATGTATTAAAGTCTTGGAGAAGTTTGTTTAAGGTTTAGGAATGTTGATGTACAAGGAAGAAATGATGTTTAGGTAAGATGTGAAAAAAGGAGATTTAGTTAGTAAGAAAAGAAGTTTGAGAGGTGATGTTAAGGTGTAGAGGAAACACCTTGGTATAGTGGTTATTATAAGTGAAATACCACCTAGAAATCTTAAGGAGAAAACATTCCAAGTGCTAGGAATTTTGTAAGGAATTTGTGAATGACACGATGGTTTTGGTGTGTGATTTAAGGAGTTTAGTACATGGCTAAAGATGTGTTTGAAGTGCCCAAATGAGGTTAGGACATATTAGGATACATGAGGTGAAGTTTGGAGTTAAATGGGCAATGGAAGATAAGGGTCTGGAGCAGACCGACCTTGCGACCGAACTTGCCAAGGTCGGTCGAGCCTAGATTACCCTGCAAGAATTAGTTTCTGGAACGGACCGACCTTGGGGACCGGACTTGCAAGGTCGGTCGGGCTTGTATTTTGTGTACGAATTAAGTTTCTGGAATCGACCAAACATGGGACCGGACTTGGCAAGTTCGGTCGGGCCTGAATTTTCAAAGGGAAGAAACTCTTGGGAATGGACCGAACATGCGACCGAACTTACAAGGTCGGTCGGAGTAGAAATTTTGACGGTAAAGTGTTCTGGAATGGACCGACCTTGTGTAAGGTCGGTCGGTAAGGTCGGTCGGACCAAAAACATTGTTTAAGGTTATAGAATGATTTGTAATGATGGGGATTGACTAGTAATGATGTTATAAGGTTTTTTAAGACATGTTAGGTGAGTTATAATGATAGTTTAGTGGGAAAAAAAAAGATGTATTAAAATGTAAAAGTAAAACAAGTTAAAAAGTGAAGTTATGTAACTAAGTTAACGGGGAAAAGTTAGAAGCATTAGACATTAAATAATCATGCTACCCCGATGTTAATAAAAGTACATGTAATGTTATCAGTTGTTCGAGAATTGCTCGAGGAACATAAGTGGACGTGGTAAAGTGGACTCCGGTGACAGGTATGGTTTTCTTGCAACCTGTGTCCTACCGGATTACACCGGCTTGTATGCCAATGTGTTTTTCTGTGTGTTTGCCACGTTGTAAGATAAAACATGTAATGAGTTTATAGTAATTCATTTATGTGGCGTGTTCAACTCCGATACCATTTAACCTCAGAAGTGTTAACCTTAGTTAACTGAGTCTAGGATCACATGAGAGTTCGGTATTCGGAGCAAACGACCCGAACTATGGGACGTTCTAACCACGGCTATGCGTGTGTTAATTGTGTGATATGAGTATGTGAATGTAGGGATCTCCCTTGTGTGTTTAACCCAGGTTGTAATACTGTATGGTGTGTAGATGTGATAGACTCCATAGTGGGGTTCTAACTAATATCTAAAGTAAGTATGTACTAATAGTGGTGAGGAATCCGGTTTGGCCGGTCGCGCGTTGTTTGGGAGTGGGTATCCTTCTTAGCCTTACCCTTCTCTCTGTTATGGTTGTTTCCCTCACGGGTTATGATCTCCCATTAGCTTATTCCAATGCTTAGCTATTCTGACTTATGATCGGTTTAGGGGGAACATGTGTTGTGTGGTGTGTTCGGGCCTCCAAACCCGAACCATCTTAACTTAAGTTACTACTCGTCCGACTATATGACGGTAATGAGTGTTGTATAACGAGCTTACCATGGGGGTGACATCATTCTCTAGGCTCACCAGTGAATTAACTATGTTTGGGTCGGCTCCTAGGAGAACCGCACCCGTTATGTTATGTGTTGTCGATGTTGTAATGTAATGCAATTTTATTGCGATATTGTTATGTGCACGTTGAAACGTGAAAAGTGTTGTTATGTGTTGTTATGTGATGTATGTTATACGTTGTAAATTGTGGAGTATGTGGATCATGGATATGAATTCCAGTTTGTGATAAGAGGCGTTTAAGGATAACCCGATTAATGGGTAGTTGTCGTCTATTAAGGAAGTAGCTCCATTAGAGAGAGAAACACTCTAGGGGTAATGAATACCATGAGTGACTTATCAAATGAGGATGTGCTATCTGTTTGTTGAGCCCATGGAGGCGAAATGTTATTGTTGTGTGTTTACAGTTGCATGCATGATTTAAATATAATCAACCGCATGCTAAGACGACAATTAGTTGTGCGTGGCCCGGTAGCATGTGGGCTGCGAGATTACTGTAAACCCCCAACATACATCAACATACTTAACATTAAACTGCAGCGGAAAATACACATCATCACATAACTTAACTCATCGGTGTTACACGCCGTTAACCACCCACGTGGCTAACAAGGCTAACATTTACACAACTGTATCGGTCTGATGGACTAGATCCCCGAGCAACTACACATTACTGTCTCCTTTATCAACAACGACATTCATTATAAAAACCTAACTTCCAACTGTACCGAGTGTTTACAACTAATGCCGAGAACAATTTCGGTCTTACTACACCTACAGGTTACAAGTGATTACACCAATTACCCGTACGCAACAACTACCCCGTCCTACTCTCGAACGGCTCCAGCTCCTTGTACCTGAAATAGAAAAGGAAAGAAAGGGTGGCCCCCCAGGGGCTCAGCACCTTTGCTGGTATGGTAATCCCGCAGCCCACATGCTACCGGGCCACGCACAACTATTTGTCGTCTTAGCATGCAGTTGATTACATTTAAATCAAGCACGTGAAACATAAACTCATGACACAATAAATTTCACCCCAATGGGCTTAACAAAAATAACTCATCCATACTTAACCAATCACTCTTTTGAGTTCTTCAACCCTATAGTATTTCTCCTCTAACGGAGCTATTTCCTCAATAGACGTCATTTACCCACTATCGGGTTTCCACAAACGTCTCTTTCACATACTAGGAATCATATCCATGATCCTCATATTTCACTTCTAAGCGACATATAACATCACATCACAATAACTTTGCAACATACAAATAACACATACATAACGGGTACGGATCTCTTAGGAACCGGCCCAAACATAGTTAATACACTGGTGAGCCTAGGGAATGATATCACTCCCATGTTAAGCTCGTTAAACAAAACTCATTACCGCCCTAATAGTCGGACGAGTAACTTACCTAAAGATGGATCGGATTAGTGACCCGAACTCACCACACAAACACATGTTCCCCCTAAACCGATCGTAAGTCAGAATAGCTAAGCTTTGGGATAAGCTAATGGGAGATCATAACCCGTGAGGGAAACACCATAACAGAGAGAAGGGTAAAGCTAAAAAGGATACCCACTCCCAAACAACGCGCGCCGGCCAAACCGGATTCCTCACTACTGTTAGTACATACTTACTTTAATTTTTTTTCGTTAGAACTCCACTACGGAGTCTATCGTACTTACACACCATACAATATTACTCTTGGTAAAACACACAAGGGAGATCCCTACATTCACATACACATACCACACATTTAACTCACGCATAGCCGTGGTTAGAACGCCCCATGGTTCGGGTCGTTTAATCCGAATACCAAACTCCCATGTGATCCTGGACTCAGTTAGTTAAGGTTTAACACTTTCGAGGTTAAATGGTATCGGGAACTAAACACGCCACATATATGAATTACTGTAAACTCATTACATGTTTTATCTTACAACGTGGCAAACATACAGAAAAACACATTGGCATACAAGCCAGTGTAATCCGGTAGGACACAGGTTGCAAGAAAACCATACCTGTCACCAGAGTCCACTTTATCATGTCCATTTATGTTCCTCGAGCAATTCTCGAACAACTGACAACATCACATGTACTTTATTAACATCGGGGTAACATGTTTGTTTAAAGTCTAACGCTTATAACTTACCCCCGTTGTTAACTAGTTAATAACTTGACATTTTAACGTTGTTTTACTTTCACATTTATTATAACTTTCCACCCACTTGGTTGTCTTTATATCACATCTAACATGTCCTTAAATCCTTACAACATCATTTTACTATCAATCCCCATCTTTACACATCATTTTTATACCTTAAACAACATTTTTAGAGTGGTCCGGGACTTTGGTCCTTTCCTTAAGTCCCGGATCAACACTTACACAAACTCACGGTATGTTTTGATAGGGTGGTCCGGTGGGACCTTGTCTATCACCCTAAGTCCCGGACCAAGACAGTCTTGCACTCTCGGCTACATTTAACAGGGTGGTCCGGGACTTCATACAGGTCCTAAGTCCCGGACCAGTCTAGGCAAAAACTCTCGGGTGATTTTAAGGAGGGTGGTCCGGGTCCTTGTACAAGACCCAAGTCCCGGACCAAGACTATGTAAAACTCTCGGCCCTTTTTGAATATGGTCCGGGGGATGTTATCCAAATCCCAAGTCCCGGACCGAACCTACAGAATTGACGTACTTGCATTTTTCAAGTCCTGCTGCGTAAGTTCTTTACACCCATCATATGTATAAACTTCCCAATGATCTTAGGTACACTCTTATACTCAAAACTTCACCAAATATACACCACATTACAACATAGTGAACAATTTAAATTGCATAGCACTTAGGCTCTTAAAATGCATAAATCTTAAACACTGAATTTCCCACAATATATTTGCCTTTGACCTGCAATTTCACACAACAATACGTATGTCCTTTACTAGTCTCTTTGAGAACATTTTTCTAAGTCATTTACCATTGGCTCTTTAGGTAGTTTCAGTAGACAACATAAGTTCATTTTCCAAAGGAATTATAAGCTATTTTTGATTAGCATAATTACCTCCTTTCCTCACAACCTCTTTCTTGTTTCAGAAATCGGTAAGGATATTTGCTTGCTTGTCAACTTAGAACTTGAAGAGAATTTGGAAATGTGTCAAGAGAGGACTCCACCCAGTCCTTGAAAGGTTGGAACGAAGCTAGAACAAGGATACAAAGAACCATTTAAGACAATTTTCGGACAACACAAAACATGGAGGAAACATCATTTTTCTTTGAGTTTCCTTACCTTGAAGCAAAGGAGAACAATAATATGTGAAAAGATGAGCTCAAGCTCCTTCCATGGAGATTCCTCTTGGCACCAAAATGGAGCTCTTGAAGATTTGAAAGGACCAAGTTGAAGAGCTTGATGAGACTAAGAGATTGGTGGTCTTAGTTTTTGATTTGGACAAGTGAGCTAGGAGTTACAAGGATTTGAAGTTGTACGTTGGTGGTGTGCTGGTTCAACCGTGAAAGAGAGAAAGGAGGAAGATGGGTACGTTGAAATTGAGCAAATGAACGAATGAAGAGATTCACTGATTGCAAACGCTTTTGAAGATATTAATTGTTTACTAAAAGCAAATAGTAACTAGCTATATTACTTATTTACTTGTTTGCTCATTATTGATAAGGGTGGTGACTCACCTTTATGAAAACCGGCCCCCATCTGTATAAGGGGTTACCCAGTCCTTATTGATCAATTAAATTACTATGTTGACATATGTTACAAACTAGCTATCTTTAGTTACTATTCATAAAAGCAAGACACATAAAAGTGAAATTTTTGATTTCCCATTGATTTAAACTTCCAAATGTGATACTCAGTAGTACACATATTAATTAAAGAGTAATGATGGACATTTAGCCATTCAAAACCCATTTACAAGACAATTTTCAAAAACATGCTTTAAGACTCCTTAAAGCACATTTTGTGTTTTAACTTGTTTCCAAGCTCTGTTTTCCTTGGTAATTGATTTAATAGGCTCATTAATATATAAGTAAGGTCTTGGTAAGTTCATCAAGCCTTAATCAAGATTATCCCAAGCTCAGAGCATACTTTGTCCTTATTGCCTTTAGGCAATTAATTGTATTTACTATTTATTAAATGGGTTACTAATGTTTCTGAGACTCTTTTTAGTCTTAATAATTTATTATTTAATGTTTAAACAACTTATTAAAGTTTGGGGTATTTCAATCTACCCCCCTTAAAAGAACTTTGTCCCCGAAGTTCACACTTCCCACATATCATTGGTTAGAATACGGGAATTACTTGTAATAAAACACTTCCATAACCAAACATACTTTACATCACAGTCCCGGACTTAGCGGTCCGAGTAACATATCCACATCCATACATAACATAACATACTTACATAGTAACCTCGGACTTAATGGTCCGGGTACCTTAACACATTTGCACATACATAACAACCCTTAGACCCTCTCGTCTGGGCAACATAACAACATTTAGACCCATAGGTCCTGATAACATAACATCCTTTAGACACATAGGTCTAGGTACACAACATCATTTAGACTATAGGTCTTGATAACATAACACTTCGGACTTAACCACGTTAGGACTCAAGGTCCAATTAAATTTTTTTTTTTGCACATTCCACACAACATGTCTTAGCATGTACAGCAACTAAAAATTTCTTTTACATACACTGTGCTCCCGCAGAACCCGGTCGCGATGGACACATATTGTCCCCGTTCCTTTGGGAGATCAAAGCAATCACTTACATTTAAAATTTCTTATGAGATTAAGTAAGAGGACTTATTTATGTAAGGTATCTATCGACATTTTATAAATACCGGTTCAAAACTCTTTTGAAAACACATACAACTCCAAGTCCAACTTATGCTCTTTATTCCCTTTTTTCCAGCGTGGTTATTTGTGACCACTTGTAGGGAGCTTCAAGAATCATCCAACCCTGATGTGATCAGCATCAATGTTGAACTATCCTTCCACCCCAATTTGTGTTCGGCTTCCCTTGATCGCATGCAAATCAAGTTCCACCTCCCACTTCATTTTCAAACAGCAACTAATACACTCATTTCCAATTTTCTATCTTTTAGTTTTTCTAGTCATAGTCATTACATCTCCAAAGGATAGAACTCCGTCCATCAGTTATCTCCATTCACTTTAATCCAGTTACCTAGGGAATCTTATTCTCACTAGGTTCTATGTCGGTTTCATACCTTTTCATAGGTCACTATATTGTAACAAACACATATTTTTATCAAAATACAACATACAGTTTTACATTTAGTATCATATAACATATACTGTCGGGGTCTTAGTTCCCCCGGGAGTTTCTTTACTCCCACACTTGTACTCTCACACAAACTGTTGCCAAAATGAACACATTCATCACAATGGTATTCGCATCTTCTGTGCGTAATTACCACAATTAAACCATGAATGAATGTGTATGTTTATGTAACACCACACCACTCATCAAAACAATTATTTTGTGCTATGCACACCATAGTTCACGTTCACTTGTACGGTAATAGACACTAAGTGGTTTTGCGCTCTACCCCCCTTAAATGGGATTACGCCCACGTAATCAATCACTTACTCACTGTGCTATAACATTCCACCGTCGTGAAGTGTTTAATCTCCACACAGTTTATATACAATGTATTCTGGTTTGAGGATCTTAGCCATATTGGCGGTTTAGTCCCTAACCAAGATTTCTCTTTAGAGTTTATTTAATTCATACCAGTTTCGATTCTGGCCTGTGAAACTTCTAGGCGTTACTAATTAGCCATTCACTCATATTCACAACGCACATCCAACACTTGAATCGTTGGCTCACTAGTTTCTGCTATGCGATTCTTGGTAATCTAGAACTTAGTTTTCATACATTATTCCTACTGTATTGTACATTCCTGATTATCACCCTTATCTAGGTAATAACGGTTTCTCAACCGACACGTGGTATTTCTTACCATGCGCGAACTCGGTGAGTTTCAACTTTCTATGCATTTCCATGATAACTTACTGTATTCCACAATGATTTACTTGATTTCTTCCGACGTACTGTCGGTTGAATTTGAGCTACTACCGAATATGTAGTATTCGCTCAGTCATTTTCCAACAACTGTGGTATATTCCATACCAATATTTAACATACTGTGTAACTATAGTCACTTATTGTGAATCAAGTATCCCTCCATTGATACGACCTTGCATTTCCTATGCCTCGGTCCTTGTCGCGTTATAATCTCTTATACATTCTACCATAATTACATCTCCCGGATTTCTAGCTATCCCACTCGATCATTACTGGCACAAGAGCAATACCAAAACGCTCAGTGATACAGAGTGCAGAGGCGTAAACTCTTGACAGTAAATCTCTTATGGGATTGCAAGGGATTTACACTGTATTCCTTATCACATAGTATGAAGTAACTGGCTTGTTGCCCAGTCTGTATGTTATCACTTATCTTATGTTCACTGTGTCTAACTCATAACTGTGCTTGTGGCCATTTTATTATTTAACAATACTCATGCAACGGTCGCTTACTGCGCATCGTGCGGTTACTCATTGTATAACATCAACTCACTCTGCATCAGCTATTATATAGCTTCCGCCATTACACTGTGTTTCGTCATTTATTTGGCTGATTACGGAATACTCCATTCTTCGAGCCTTTATGCTCCTTGAGCGTTGTTCATTACGCTTTTAGCATCCTACCCTATGGTGGTTGCCATTAGACTTATTACTCATCCGTCTCCACAACTGGTACAAACAGTTACTTTCGAATTATTTCTACTCACATCATTCCTGGATATTAACAATATGGTCAACCCTTAACATATTCCCTGAACATAATCCATACCACTACCGCTCCGGCGGTTTCTCGATCCTAAGAGGTGTTCCCACTCTTTAAGTAGTGGTTCGTTATCCGCTTTTATTACTTATAAAACTATAACTTTCGTAGTCAACAAAATTCACTTATGACATTTTACTTGTGCTTATAAGCCCTATTGCCTCGAGCTCCGCTCATTATAGGCTGTTCACATTCATTTACTTCTTCGAACAACATTACACGGTTTACAGGTTGTATCGGGCTCCATGACAAGGTCGTTATTCCTTTCATGGGATGTCCCTTCAAGGATGTCAGAGTTCCTCCTGACGCCTTAAGATTAAACTGGGTGTTAGTTTCAACCCTTGCGTTTCTGTCACGTTATTCCGTTCAACCACTGTTGATCCAACACCCCTTTCAGGATAGCTCCTGGGTGTTACTAGGTTATGCCATTACATCTGGCTTTCCATTATGAGTACATTAATTAACTGCATTTCCTTTCATTCTTGACTGGGTCAAATATTCTCTTTAGTGAGATGATATCTCTCGTGATCATCTTGGGAGTCTCATCCCGATCGTTGTACATTAAGGTATCCATAGTAGGCATCTGTCTCACCATATTTAGGCCGGGTACTCTCCAGCTATTACATTCATTCCTCAGGATTTTAAGACATATTCCATGTCCTTATTTACCAACTAGTGCACTTCGCACTTGTTCACCTTTAGACATTTCCATAAAATAAATTCACTGATTCTTGTAGTCTCTTAAACCTTACTGGTTTCTTTACTTCTACCATTCTTGGTAATTTTTACTTTGTCTGACTTTTACTTCGGACCGTAGTATGGAGTCGACTACTTCCCGTGTTTCAGACTCCACTCGTATACATATGTGGGGTATCCTGTTGATACATTGCTACTTACCCGGTTAACCTATAAGAAGGTCTGCCAGCCCACAGCTCCTATCGGAGTGCGGTCGTCCCACAATTCAGTTGGTACACTCGTAGTGTCCGTCACGCGCCTAGGTGAAGTATTCTGTTGTCAACTCCCTTATATTATCCTGTGATAATATGCACTCCGTGCTTCCCGATCTTAATCAAGGGAAGGTTTATCCACTATTATGTTTTTTTTTTCTCACTATTTTCACATGGTGACCATTAATTAGGGTGTTTCCCCCTTCTGGGAGACCCCTTTTACTTAGTATTACATCCTCCTCATACTACGTTGTAGTTCTTAATCAGTCGTATACCATTGGTGTATTAGTTAACATTGTAGTCCCGTGGACACTTGTCTCGGGTTTCATTACCTCACTTCTTGCCTGTTGCACGCTTGGTGCGTTGCAAGCTGGTTTTTCTCGACTGCTCGGCATGTCGATCCAGGTTGCTGGAAATTCTATTCTCTTATGCGCATGATTCTTCACTTTTCGCTACCTTATGCGGCAGACATTGTAAAATGGGAACCGTCTTCGGGATTCACACCTTTCGGAATCTACCGTATGACAGGCTCTCCGTACTTATAAGGACATTTAATGCAGCCAGGTCAGGTATTCCCGAGTAAGAGGGGGCTTCCATCTCTCTGGCGTTTTTCCCAGTTATAATCAGGGATTGTGGAGGGTGGGATGTATATAGTAGGTTTCCAATATTCACCGGTCCTCCTAACTAGCGTATCTCTCACGCTATCACTCATCCCTAACCCACATATACTGAAATCCTAACTCGGTACTTCCTAAGCTCGGTAATTCAGTCATCAGAGCGACACTTCGCTCTGATACCACTTTTGTAACACCCCCCCAAATACAACAACATACTTAACATTAAACTGCAGCGGAAAATACACATCATCACATAACTTAACTCATCGGTGTTACACGCCGTTAACCACCCACGTGGCTAACAAGGCTAACATTTACACAACTGTATCGGTCTGATGGACTAGATCCCCGAGCAACTACACATTACTGTCTCCTATCAACACCGACATTCATTATACAAATACCTTCCAACTGTACCGAGTGTTTACAACTAATGCCGAGAACAATTTCGGTCTTACTACACCTACAGGTTACAAGTGATTACACCAATTACCGTACGCAACAACTACCCCGTCCTACTCTCGAACGGCTCCAGCTCCTTGTACCTGAAATAGAAAAGGAAAGAAAGGGTGGCCCCCCAGGGGCTCAGCACCTTTGCTGGTATGGTAAACCCGCAGCCCACATGCTACCGGGCCACGCACAACTATTTGTCGTCTTAGCATGCAGTTGATTACATTTAAATCAAGCATGTGAAACATAAACTCACGACACAATACATTTCACCCCAATGGGCTTAACAAAAATATCTATCCATACAACCAATCACTCTTTTGAGTTCTTCAACCCTATAGTATTTCTCCTCTAACGGAGCTATTTCTTCAATAGACGTCATTTACCCACTATCGGGTTTCCACAAACGTCTCTTCACATACTAGGAATCATATCCATGATCCTCATATTTCACTTCTATGCGACATATAACATCACATCACAATCACTTTGCAACATACAAATAACACATACATAACGGTATGGATCTCTTAGGAACCGGCCCAAACATAGTTAATACACTGGTGAGCCTAGGGAATGATATCACTCCCATGTTAAGCTCTTATAACAAAAAACTCATTACCGCCCTAATAGTCGGACGAGTAACTTACCTAAAGATGGATCGGATTTAGTGACCCGAACTCACCACACAAACACCATGTTCCCCTATACCGATCGTAAGTCAGAATAGCTAAGCTTTGGGATAAGCTAATGGGAGATCATAACCCGTGAGGGAAACAACCATAACAGAGAGAAGGGTAAAGCTAAAAAGGATACCCACTCCCAAACAACGCGCGACCGGCCAAACCGGATTCCTCACTACTGTTAGTACATACTTACTTTTAATTTTTTTTCGTTAGAACTCCACTACGGAGTCTATCGTACTTACACACCATAGAGTATTACTCTTGGGTTAAACACACAAGGGAGATCCCTACATTCACATACACATACCACACATTTAACTCACGCATAGCCGTGGTTAGAACGCCCCATGGTTCGGGTCGCTTAAATCCGAATACCAAACTCCCATGTGATCCTAGACTCAGTAGTTAAGGGTTAACACTTTCGAGGTTAAATGGTATCGGGAACTAACGCTTATAACTTACCCCGGTAACTAGTTAAATAACTGACATTTTTAACTTGTTTTACTTTCACATTTTATTACAACTTTCCACCCACTTGGTTGTCTTTATATCACATCTAACATGTCCTTAACATCCTTACAACATCATTACTTATCAATCCCCATCTTTACACATCATTTTTATACCTAAACAACATTTTTAGAGTGGTCCGGGACTTGGTCCTTTCCTTAAGTCCCGGATCAACACTTACACAAACTCACGATATGTTTGATAGGGTGGCGGGACCTGTACTCACCCTAAGTCCCGGACCAAGACAGTCTTGCACTCTCGGCTACATTTAACATGGTGGTCCGGGACTTCATGCAGGTCCTAAGTCCGGACCAGTCTAGGCAAAAACTCTCGGGTGATTTAAGGAGGGTGGTCCGGGTCCTTGTACAAGACCCAAGTCCCGGACCAAGACTATTAAAACTCTCGGCCCTTTTTGATATATGGTCCGGGATGTTATCCAAATCCCAAGTCCCGGACCGGAACTACAGAATTGACGTACTTGCATTTTTCAAGTCCTGCTGCGTAAGTTCTTTACACCCATCATATGTATAAACTTCCCAATGATCTTAGGTACACTCTTATACTCAAAACTTCACCAAATATACACCACATTACAACATAGTGCACAATTTAAATTGCATAGCACTTAGGCTCTTAAAATGCATAAATCTTAAACTGAATTTCCACAATATATTTGCCTTTGACCTGCAATTTCACACAACAATACGTATGTCCTTTACTAGTCTCTTTGAGAACATTTTCTAAGTCATTTACCATTGGCTCTTTAGGTAGTTTCAGTAGACAACATAAGTTCATTTTCCAAAGGAATTATAAGCTATTTTTGATTAGCATAATTACCTCCTTTCCTCACAAACTCTTTCTTGTTTCAGAAATCGGTAAGGATATTTGCTTGCTTGTCAACTTAGAACTTGGAAGAGAATTTGGAAATGTGTCAAGAGAGGACTCCACCCAATCCTTGAAAGGTTGGAACGAAGCTAGAACAAGGCAATACAAAGACACCATTTAAGACAATTTTCGGACAACACAAAACATGGAGGAAACATCATTTTTCTTTGAGTTTCCTTACCTTGAAGCAAAGGAGAACAATAAATGTGAAAAGATGAGCTCAAGCTCCTTCCATGGAGATTCCTCTTGGCACCAAAATGGAGCTCTTGAAGATTTGAAAGGACCAAGTTGAAGAGCTTGATGAGACTAAGAGATTGGTGGTCTTAGTTTTTGATTTGGACAAGTGAGCTAGGAGTTACAAGGATTTGAAGTTGTACGTGGTGGGTGTGCTGGTTCAACCGTGAAAGAGAGAAAGGAGGAAGATGGGGTACGTTGAAATTGAGCAAATGAACGAATGAAGAGAATTCACTGATTGCAAACGCTTTTGAAGATATTAATTGTTTACTAAAAGCAAATAGTAACTTAGCTATATTACTTATTTACTTGTTTGCCCATTAATTGATAAGGGTGGTGACTCACCTTTATGAAAACCGGCCCCCATCTGTTTATAAGGGGTTACCCAGTCCTTATTGATCAATTAAATTACATATGTTGACATATGTTACAAACTAGCTTATCTTAGTTACTATTCATAAAAGCAAGACACATAAAAAGTGAAATTTTTGATTTCCCATTGATTTAAACTTCCAAATGTGATACTCAGTAGTACACATATTAATTAAAGAGTAATGATGGACATTTAGCCATTCAAAAACCCATTTACAAGACAATTTTTCAAAAACGTGCTTTAAGACTCCTTAAAGCACATTTTGTGTTTTAACTTGTTTCCAAGCTCGGTTTTCCTTGGTAATTGATTTAATAGGCTCATTAATATATAAGTAAGGTCTTGGTAAGTTCATCAATCCTTAATCAAGATTATCCCAAGCTCAGAGCATACTTTGTCCTTATTGCCTTTTAGGCAATTAATTGTATTTACTATTTATTAAATTGGTTACTAATGTTTCTGAGACTCTTTTTAGTCTTAATAATTTATTATAATGTTTAAACAACTTATTAAGGTTTGGGGTATTTCAATTACCATACCAGCAAAGGTGCTGAGCCCCTTGGGGGCCACCCTTTTCTCTTCTTTTTCCTATTTGCCGGTACAAGGAGCTGGAAGCCGTTCGAGAGTAGGACGGGGTAGTCGTTGTACATGGGTAATCATTTAAGTTGTACATGTACAGTAGGTGTAGTAAGACCGAGATTGTTATCGGCATCAGTTTGTAAATACTCGATACAGTTGGAAGGCTTATGTATGTTGGTTGTTGTTAAAAAAGGTATAGTAATGTGTAGTCGCTCGGGAATCTAGTCCATCAGACCGGTACAATGTTTATGTAATAGCCTTGTTAGCCACGTGGGTGGTTAACGGCTTGTAACACCAACGAGTTTAGTATTGTGGAGTAGTATATTTTCCGCTGCAGAACGTTGTTATGTGTTTGTTATTGGATGGGGTGTTACAGCTTGCTAACGAGGTGTCCCTCGGCTTGTGTGCTATTTGTTTTTGTGTGCTCACCAAACAAGATAAAGCATGCAAATGGAACGTTATGTTTATTGTATTGTTGTGTGATGTTTGAAAACTAACACAACTTACCGTGAGAACTTACTAACCAACGTTTAGTAAGGAATTGAGTGAGACTAAGGAACGCTCCCTAATATTAGTTTGTTATAAACCGAAAGAGGTTAACCAACAAACATTGTCTTGAGACTTCTACTAACTGGAACTTAAGGGGGGAGTGAGGAACCCGAGACTGACTCCGGTCATGCATGCTAAGGAATAAGAGGGTCGGTATCTAAAGCAGATCCGACTTCCGCTTAAGGACTTGTCTTCAGACTTGTTGCCTATGGTCGGTTGCCGGCTCAGCTACATTGGACATACAGTCCAAGGTAGGAGGCATTAAGATGGTGCGGTAGGATCACCTAAATCCTAAATTATAAGATAAGTTGTTTATTCAACCAATGGAGTTAATAGCTCATTGGCTAGGGTTGCTTTTGACCCGACAAAAATAAACATTGAGGTAAGATACACCAACTTTCTGTTTTAAAGAGTGGTTTGTATTCTAAGATTAAGATAAGGTTTGAGATAAGTTGCAACCATTCCTTTTAAAGGATGGTTTGTATTATAAGGCTGAGATAAGCTACTTCCATTCCTTTTTAAAGAATGGTTGTTTTCTAAGACTAAGATAAGGCTAAGATTGAGGTAAGATACTGATGGACTAAGATTAAGAGGAAACATAACTTAAGGAGTTAAATAATTAACTCTCTAATTAAGGGAACACATTTAAGTCGTTCATTATGTTTGAACTTTGATTGTCATATTCGGATTGTTGTTTACTGCACTTTCTATTATGTTGTGCATCTAATCAACCTCCATGCTATCGACAATTAGTCGTCGTAGCCACGTTAGCTTGAGGGCCATGAGAGGATTGTACCAGCATTCGTGCCGACCCCCTTTGGGGGCTGTGTTTTACTACACAGGTGAACGTCAGGAGGCGGCCGTCGCGAGAGTAAGAAGGGGTACAAGCATTACGGGTTAAGTGTGGCCTACGAGTTGTGCATGTGCACTTGTATGCAATTTGAGTTAGTAAGATGTATAGGATGTGAGGGGATTGTAAGAAGGATATGTATTGGTTAAGATTGTAAGTACTAATGTTCGGTATATTCTGTCAATCAGACCGTGGCAAGGTCCTGGAGGGTATTGAATTCCGCCTGTGACATTTATATATATGTTGTTAAGTTGCAAAAAAACATTTGGATTGAGATGGGGTGTTACAAAAAGTGGTATCAGAGCGTAGTTACGCTCTGAAGACAAGAAATACCGAACTTTGGAGAATATAGAGGTTGAGCTTGAGTTATGGGTTAAGGGTTGTGTGATAGAGTGAGAGGTGCGTTAGTTAGGACTTCCCAGTATTTACCGGATATCCATAGTACCTAGACCCGCCCTCCACATCCCTAACCCTGAATATGTGGAACAAATGTCAGAGAAGAAAGCCTTCTCTTACTCGGGAAAACCCGATCTGGCAGTTAGTTAACAGTAAGCAATACGAGAAACATCTTGTTGAACAACAGTTATGAGAACTTGACCGTTTTTAACTAGGGGCGCAGCGGTGAAACAAGCGCTACCAAGGGAATTCTACCAGTAAGGGAACGGAAATTACCGGCAACATGGGTCGACATGCTATGCAGTCGAAACAACCCGTCATACCAAAGGTAAGAAAAGCACTATAAGTGCAATGGTTAAGAAAAGATAAGTGACATGAGTACCGGACAGTGGTCCGAATAAGCATAGTAGAGGGATAATATAAAGCTTAAGGGAAAAGAATACTGGAAAGTCCAGTTAAGAACGGGAACTCCAAACCCTATACAATGAAGGAGGTTGCATACCTGGCCGACATAACGCAGACGACGGCAGAAACTCATACAACTGTACACCATAATAGGACTACGATGTAGTGCCTAAAGGAGGATTATTACTTAGTAACCACGACAAAATGTGTGGGGACGGGGGAGCGAGGATTAAGACATAAGAAAATAATAGGGGTTCCCTCAGAAAGAGGAACGCACTGATAAATGACAGTACTGTCAAAACGACCAGGAAACTGCCGGATGGCCAGTTATCCAAAATAAGAAACATAGAAGGAGTCTCGAGGACTACCAAAGATATAAAAAGATCAGTGGAAGTACCACTACCGACGCACACAGTACCGTTAGCTCATTTGCATGGCGCACTTGCCATAGCAAGTGCTACCATGGTTTAAGCTACACGAAAAGCCATCATGGCGAGAGAGAGAGGAAACGCTACAGTTGTAGTAATACTGGATTGTAAATCCATAAAAAACGGGAAAATAAGACCTTGGAAAGGCCCGACGGCCTGACCATGAAGAGATGAGGTGTCACACCAGTCAACCGGGACTGAACTTGGACGAAAATACTAGAGATGATATAAATATCAGCAACGGTGCAACCTACTACAACAACAACCGACAGTACGGTAAGAACACCAATCCCGAACTCCAAGAGAAAAACCTAAGAGATCGCTCAGTGATCCGAGCAAAAAACCATATGTATGCAATAACCTACCGGGAAGTGATACATAATACAGTGGAGACTGTTGACTCAACGACTTCCGTCAGGAACGGGATAGAACTCCCGAGATGACCATTAAGAATACTAATAACAACAATCTTTGTTGAATATGTTGGTGAACCCCGAAAACAGGGATAAAGGAAATGAACGTAAGATATAACCTACTAAGGATTAAAGACGTACAACTCAAGGAAAAGTAAGCTAAGATGAAAGACCAGGAAAGGGCTCAGAAGATACCCCACAGAGCGGGCATAGTCAAGCCGAACAAACTGATGAATGACAGTTAATACTGTTTGTCTAACTCATTAACACCCGAGTACGATTGATTATCAACGGGTGGCGTAGTCAACGGAAGTTGGAAGAAGCGTTGAGGTCGGAGTATAAGATGACAAGATGATATGCAACTTGGACACCGTAGGCAAACGCCTAATACAAAACTTAGCCTTATTTGCTAAAAGACATAAGTCTAATAAAACGAAAGTATTGTCAAAGACACTAAGTAACCTTAGAACACCCGAATAAACTTCCATAGCAGGAAGCGGATGCAGCAACTTACCATGAAAACCAATACTACATTTAGTACGTAACCTAACGGTGGATAGTGTTCAAGGAAACAAAAAACCTTTAAGGATGACCTACAGATGAGTGAGAGTACAAGTAATGAACTGAAAGCATTAAGCACTAAGAGCCTACAAGCCAAAGATGTTAACCACATCAGAGCCCGAGGCGCAGTAGTAGTTGTAAGAGAGCTTATTTAAGCCACAAAGGAACTACAATTCGTAGATATGAACGGTTACCAAACCTATAACTTAGATTGTGGAGAATATTGCCAGGAAAGGCACCAATGAGAATAATGAGATAGTACATTGGCAGGGTGGAGAACGAAACCATGCTTTTAGGGTGGGGATACCTCTCCTTGTTGTGAGCCCATGAGTGAGAATAAAACCCCTAAAAAAAAGGGCTTTCACTTATTAGAGATGTAATACACTAATTGTAAACCTTGAGATTAACTTAGAACATACCAGATACACCTGAGTAGTAGGGAAGGCTGCAGAGACAGGCCTCATATCCAGCACCCAGGATTTAGGAATCAGTAATCGTCAGAGATAAACATGGTGAGTGCACAGAATGACACGTCAAATGACCAACGCTCAATAGAGCTTGTGATTAAACAGATGACTTCTTCAGCAACCGGTTGAATTAGATGGTAAATGAAATCATAAAGGATGAAGGAATGTGAGAAAAAAAATTAGCCTACTTATGAACCTGAGATTGAGCAGAACACATGCATATTAAGAGATAACCATTTTACAACACAGTACGGCAACCGCCAAACATCGAAAATTGAGAAACCCTAGTGTGTTTACACCGGGAAGGAATGGGTATGAGATAAGATGTTAGAGTAAATGAGTAAGTAGTTGCACCATCAACGGGCAACATGGTAAAGGCCAGCTACCACGGTAGTAGTGGTCATGACTACAATATTTATTAAGGGGATAAGTCATGGTGCGCGCTAAAGCGACCATTATGTATGAGCCGTCAAATATTGACACTGAGGCAATTAAATTTATAAGCTAAGACCGATATAAGTAAGGAAATAAGATGGTTGACGAACTGTGCATTAATGCCAGTAGTCTGGACCAGGTTAGGTAAGATTTCACAGGAAGCACACTACTCATTCCTTAAGGAACTGGAAGTGCATTCCTAGTAGAATAAATATGAGAAAGAAGATAAGAGGCTCTATGGAAAAAGAGACCTCAGTCACTAAGAGACCGAATCAGTACGGGATACAGACAAAAACTAGAGCATACAATACCCAAGGAAATAGTAAATGTATTTTCCTTGATTAAGTTCAAGAAGAACAATAAGTGTTATTATGGGACGATGAAATGAAGAGGAGATCGACAACAGAATACTTCATAATTAGCAATAGTTAAACGTGTGACGGACACTACGAGTTTACTAAAACGAGACGTGGGACGACTGCACCCCACAGGGGCTTGCAGGCTGACACGCTCATTTATGAGTTAGTTGGGTATGTAGTAATGTAACGTAAGGTCCCTATGCATGTAGACGAGTGGTGTAAGGAACACGGGAAGTAGTCGACTCCGTACCACGGACAACGACGCAAGATCAGATAAGAGCAGCTACTACCACAACAGTTGAAGGGAAAAATTCAGTTGAACCAACAGCACAAAGGAATCAGAGTACAAATAATTAAGGACTATGAAGTGCGAAGAGCACAGATATTAAGTATAGACATAGGACATGTCTTAAGAAGTTAAGGATAAACTGTACAGCGCACTAAGCACTAAACAACAGTTTCAGATTAAGAATCATCCTCAGACCAAAGGTCAGATGGAAGAACGATTTAGATACTTGAGGAAAAACACTAAGAATACAAAATTAGACCTCTAGGGAGACTGATAGACGAGCTACAACTCATCAAGGCCGTGGTATATATTAAGATAACACGTGTCCACGGAAAGACCAATATTCCTAAAACTGTAAGGATACAGAAGGATATACAATACTATGAAAGGGTAAGAAAGGCAGTTAAGCCTAAGACTATCAGAGTCGCGCAGCGCGGAAGCTAGCGGACCGGTAACTTAAAGAGGTTTCACATACCTGATGAACCGAAAAAAAGGAAAAATGATGTACCACACACCTTCTAATGGAACAAATATAAGACTTAGCAACGGAATGCTTAGTATTTTTGAGATTACCAAACTAAGTTAAGAATATGGTATCAGTACCGTTATGAATCCTCGATGCAAAGACTAAGTCATTAGCATAATTATGACCCTCTGATCGAATCGTAAGTGAGATAGATGACATGGAAGCTAGAAGCCTGTTGAGAATTAGACATCTTGAACTTATGTTCAAGGATGATATAATGTTGATTACGTGGGCGTAATCCATTTTAAGGGGGTGGAAGAGGTAGAGCGAAAACGCTTAGCGTATGTTACATAAACTACGGTGTGCATAGAACAAAAGAATGAGAATTTGTTTTACATAAACAGCTTGAGATTAAATTATGGTTATTGCGCACAGAAGATGTGAATACCATACATATTAAGTACCTACCTTGTAACTCCCGGGGGTACAAGTTAAGAGAACTGGTGAAAGGATTAAGGAGACTTAAGGAATATGGAATATATGAGATATGGGTCGGTAGGAAACACATGTGAGATTAAGAATAAGATAAAATTATGAGATATTATTTGACATGAGTATGAGGAAGAAGATAGTAATGCTATGAGAGATAAGATGGTGAGAAATGGTATGAGACTGATATAGAAACTTGGTAAGAATGAGTGCCTTGAGGTAATTACTAAGAGATGAATCGGGAATGATTGATGGACTAAGTCCACACCTTGGAGATGTATTGATTACGATTAGAAAGACTAAAAAAGATAGAAAATTGGAAATGAGTTAATTAATTGATGTTTGAAATTGACGTGGGAGGTGGAACTTGATTTTCTAGGGATCAGGGGAAACCGAACAAAATTGGGGTGGAAGGATAGTTCTACACTGATGCTGATCACATCAGGGTTTGGTTTGGATGATTCCTAAACTCCCTACCAGTGGTCACAATTAAATCACGCTAAGGATAGATGAGGCATTAGGATAAAATGAAATTGGGGAGTTGTGTATTTTTTTAATTAGAGGAATTATTCCTCACATGACCTCGTAAAAAGGATTACCTTTTTACTGAGTCTCGCCCATGAAGTCGAGGACGCACGAGCCTTTGTCTTTGGACCGGTGACATGGGGGAGAGCAGAGTTGTTTTGTATTCTGGCCCATGGTGACGAGGACGAATGAGCCATTGTCTACGGACCGGTGACATGGGAGAATACGTTGGAAATTATGTGATGTTTTAATCATCAAAAGGAACAAAGGGAATTTTGAGTGCTATACATGCTTAAGCGTGTTGTGTGATATTTAAGTATAAGAATATGGTGGATCTAATGATTCATTCAATGAGTTTAAGTATGCATAAGTATGATCTATGGAATGAGGTAAGACATGTATTCTAATAAGATAAGATGCATGGGAACTTTGGGGACAAAGTTCTTTTAAGGGGGTAGATTGAAATACCCCAAACCTAAGTGTGCTAAGTAAACATCAATATATGATGTAGTAAGGCTAAAATATGCCTTAGAGAGATTGGTAGACAATTTAAACCAAGGAAAACACAAGAAATGCCTTAAGGGCGATTTGGGCAAAAACGTGCTCTAAGCTTGGAGTGACTTTGATTAGCACCCAAATACCATTATAAGACCTTAGTGATATGTCAATGGACATTTTAAATCAATTACCAAAGAAAACCAAGCTCAAAAACAAGCTTAAACACAAAATGTGCTTTAAGACTCCTTAAAGCACTTTTTGAGAAATGCCTTAGAATTGAGTTTTGAGAGGCTAAATGCCCATGATTACATCTTAATCAACATGTGTACTAATTAGTATCACATTAGGAAGTCTAAATCAACGGGAAACCAAAATTTTCACAAATTTGTGCTCTAATTGTGAATAGTGCCAAATAGTGCCTAGTTTAGTCTTTAATCAACTTAGTTTAGTTAATTGGTCAACAAAGGCCAAAAATGCCCTTATTTAACAAGGGGGCCGATTTTTGAGAGTGGTGAGTAACCACATGAGTCATCCAACTTAAGAAAAGAAGAGGGAAATAAGTAAAGTTACCATTTGCTTTATAAAACAAATATCTCCTTATAAGCTACTTTTCCTCTTCTCTCTCTTTATTCTCTTCTTTCACCAGTTTCTTCTTCCTCTTCTCTTCCAAGGAAAACGTGAAGCTCCATCCATGGCTCCTCACCTTCATTCACTTGCCAAATGCAACTCCAAGCTACAAATCCAAAACAAATTGCATATTTGTTAGTTAAGTCAAGGCCCTCCTTTCTATCTTTTCAAATCATTAAAAGCTCCATTTCAGTGCCAAGAGAAAACTCCATTGATGGAGGAAAATCAAGTTTGAAGAGCCCATTTGGTTTCCATTCATTCCAAGGTAATGAAAATGTAAGAAAAACCATGTTTCCACCACTTCTTCTCAAGTGTCTAAATTGTTCTCTCCATCTGACCTTTGGTCTGAGGATGATTCCTAATCTGAAACTACAGTTTAGTGCTTATTGTGCTTTACCGTTTAATCTCTTACATCTTAAGACATGTCCAATGTCTGTACTTAACAATCCATGCTCTTCGCACTTCATAGTCCTTAATTATTTGTTCTCTGATTCATTTGTGTTGTTGGTTCAACTGAATTCTTCTCTTCAACTGTTTGTGGTAGTAGCTCTTGTCTGATCTTGCGTTGTTGTCCGTGGTACGGAGTTGACTACTTCCCGTGTTCCTTACACCACTCGTTTACATGCATAGGGTACCTTACTGGTACATTACTACTTACCCGACTAACTCATAAATGAGCGTGTCAGGCCTGCAAGCCCCTGTGGGGTGCAGTCGTCCCACATCTCGTTTAAGTAAACTCGTAGTGCCCGTCACACGTTTAGCTATTGCTAATTATGAAGTATTCTGTTGTCGATCTCCTCTTCATCGTTCCATGATAACACTTATTCTTCTTGAACTTAATCAAGGAAAATCCATTTACTATGTTCTTGGGTATTGTATGCTCTAGTTCTTTCTGTATCCCGTATTGATTCGGTCTCTTAGTGACTGAGGTCTCTTTCCATAGAGCCTCTTATCTTCATTCTCATATTTGTTCTACTAGGAATGCACTTTCAGTTCCTTAAGCAATGGGTAGTGTGCTTCCTGTGGAATCTTACCTAACCAGGTCCAGACTACTGGCATCAATGCACAGTTCGTCTACTATCTTATTTCCTTACTTATATTGGTCTTAACTCATAATTTAATTGCCTCAGTGTCAATATTTGACGGCTCATACATAATGGTCGCCTTACCGCGCAACATGACTTAATCCACTTATATAAATATTGTACTCACGACCACTACTACCATGGTAGTTGGCCTTTACCATGTTGCCCATTGATGGCGCAACTACTTACTCATTTACTCTAACATCTATCTTACATTCAATCCCTTCTTGGTGTAAACACACTGGGGTGTTCTCTAGTTCCGGTGTTTGGCGGTTATCATTCCGTGCTGTAGAATGGTTATCTCTTAATACGAAGGTGTTCTGCTTCAATCTCAGGTTCATAGGTAGGCTAATTTTTTTCTCACATTCTTTCATCCTTCATGATGTTATTTACCATGTAATTTAACCGGTTACTGTACAAGTCATCTGTTTAATCACAAGCTCTACTGAGCGTTGGTCATTTGACGTGCCATTCTGTGCACTCACCATGTTTATCTCTAACGATTACTGATTCTTAAATCCTGGGTGTTGGATATGAGGTCTGTCTCTGCAGCTTTTCCTTATTACTCAAGTGTATCTGGTATGTTTAAAGTTAGTCTCAAGGTTTACATTTTCCATTCTCCAATAAAAGCGTATTGCATCTCTAATAAGTGAAAGCCCTTTTTGAGGGGTTCGTTCCCACTCATGGCCTCACAACAGGAGAGGTGTCCCCACCCTAAAAGGAATGGTTCGTTCTCCGCCCCTGACAATGTACTATCTCATTATTCTCATTAGTGCCCTTTCCTGGTAATATTTTCCACAATTAACTTACGGGTTTGGTAAACGTTCACATCTACAAATTATAGTTCCTTCATGGCTTAAATAAGGTCTCTTACAACCTACCGCGCCTCGGGCTCTGATGTAGTTAACATCTTTGGCTCGTAGGTTCTTAGTGCTTAATGTCATTGGGTGAGAGCCGGTGCTCGGCTCTCTCCTTGTATTTTTACTCATCTGTAGGTTATCCTCATAAGTCTCTGGTTCTTTGAACACTATCCAACATTAGGTTACATATTAAATGTATTATCGGGTATCATGGTAAGTTGCTACACCCTGCTTCCTGCTATGGAAGTTTATTCAGGTGATCTGAGGTTACTTAGTGTCCTCGAAAATACTGTCATTTTTGCTAGACTTATGTCTTTTAGCAATCAAGGTTAGGTTCGTATTAGGCGTTTGCCTTACGGTGTCCAAGTTGGATATCATCTTATCATCTTATACTTCCATCTCAACGCTTCGTTCAACTTCCGTTGACTACGCCACCCGTTGATGACCAATCATACTTGGGTGTTAACGAGTTAGACAAACAGCATTAACTGTCATTCATCAGTTTGTTCGGCTCGACTATGCCCGCTCTATGGGGGTAGTCCTCTGAGCTTTCCTTTCCCAGGGTTGTACGTCTTTAATCCTTAGTAGGTTATAGCTTACGCTCATTTCTTTATCCTTGTTTCCGGGGTTTACTAACATCTTCATTGAAGAATGTTTATTACTGGTATTCTTAGTGATCAATCTAGGAGTCTTATCCCTTTCTTGTTGAAAGTCGTTGTGTCAACGGTCTCCATTGTATTCCGTAATGCATTCCTTGTACGTTATCACTTACGTAGTGTTTTGCTCGAATTGTCGAGCGATCTCTTATGTTTTCCTCTCGGGGTTTGGGATTGATGTTCTCACCGCACTGTCGGTTGTTGTTGTAGTAGGTTGCACCGTTGCTAAAATTATATCCTTTGATATTCCGTCTAAGTTCAGCTCCCTGCTGAACGATGTATTAACTCATCTCATCATGGTCAGGCCGTCAGGCCTTTCCAAGGTCTTATTCTTCTGTTCTTATGGATTTACAGTCCGGTGTTAGTGTGTACTACAACTGTAGTGTTCTGTTATCTCGCCATGATGGCTTTCCGTGTAGCTTAACCGTAGTAGCACTTGCTATGGCAAGTGCGCCATGCAAGATGAGCTACCGGTACTGCGTGCGTCAGTAGTTGTATTTCCACCTATTTCTTTATATCTTTGGTAGTCCCCACGACTCCTTTGATGTTCTCTTATTTTGGGACAACTAGCCATTCGGCAGTTCCCTGGTTGGTTTGACAGTACTGTCGTTATCAGGGCGTTCCTCATCCTAAGGGAACCCCTCATTACTTCTTATATCTTAATCCTCGCTCCCGTCTTCACGTATTTTGTCGTGATTATTAAGTAATGATTCTCCTTTAGGCACTACATCGTAGTCCTACCGGGTATACAGTTTGTATGTGTTTTCATCATCGTCTGCGCTATGTCAGCCAGGTTTGTAACCTTCCTCATTGTATGGGGTTTGGAGTCCCCGTTTCTAGCTAGTCTTTCCAGTAATCTTAACTCTCATGCTTGGTATTATCCTACTGTTATGCTCATTCGGACCACTGTCCGTGCTCATGTCGCTTAACCTTTCTTATCCATTGCACTCGTAGTGCTTTTCTTATCATGGGTATTGCGGTGTAACTCGACTGCGTAGCATGTCGACCCATGTTGCCGGTAATTTCCATTCTCTTACTGATAGAATTCCATTGGTAGGTCCTGTTTCACTGATGCGCTCCATTAAAACGTTCAAGTTCTCATAAACTGCTGTTCAACAAGATGTTTCTCGTATTGCTTACTGTTAACTAACTACCAAATCGGGTTTTCCCGAGTAAGAGAAGGCTTTCTGCTCTCTGGCATTTGTTCCCCATAATACAAGCAAGGGATGTGGAGGGCAGGTCCTGGTACTATGGATATCCGGTAAACACCGGGAAGTCCTAGCTAACGCACCCCTCACTCTAACACTCAACCCTTAACCCATAACTCAAACTCAACCTCAGTATTCTCCTAAGTTCGGTAATTCTTGTCTTCAGAGCGTAACTACGCTCTGATACCATCTGTGACGGCCCAGCCTAATCAGCCCACATGTGTGATATTGTCCGCTTTGGCATGCAGGCCGCACGGATTTGTTCCTGGGGTTTCCTAGCCCCAAAATGCGTCACACAAGGAAGAGGTATCCATGCACCTATAAGGCACACTTCGTTCTCCTCTCCAACCGATGTGGGAGGTAAACCTCAAGGGTATTACACTCCACCCCCTTGGGAGCCCAGCGCCCTCGCGGGCCCACTAGCACACCGACCTGGGCCGTCACAGATGGTATCAGAGCCAGACTCAGGTCGGTGTGCCAGTGGGCCCGCGAAGGCGCTGGGCTCCAAGTGGGGGGTGGAGTGTAATACCCTTAAGGTTTACCTCCCACATCAGTTGGAGAGGAGAATGAAGTGTGCCTTATTGGTGCATGGATACCTCTTTCTTGTGTGACTCGTTTTGGGGCTAGGAAACCCGAGGAACAAATCTGTGCGGCCTGCGTGCCAAAACGAACAATATCACACATGTGGCCTGATTAGGCTGGGCCGTCACACATGGTCAATTGATAGAACAAATTTTTTTATCTAAAACCCTGATTTGTGCTCTAAGGAATTTGATTTTTTAAAATATGTCACAGGTTGATACAAATTCTGAAATTTTAATCAGAGATAAAGGAAGATTTTTATGAATTTTGGAGAGCTGGAAGCGGGTTATTGTGATAAATAACCATCTAGAAAAAAATCTCACAATTTGGAATATCTCATAATCATAACTTATTGTTGGAAAATCGAATAACTAAATTCCAACGCCATTAGTCTCTAAAAATCATCCTATATCTTGTATTAACATTTCATGACATTTTGATTTGATTTCGACATTTTCCAAAGGAGATAGAAAATTGCAAGAATGTTTGAATTTCTCTTTTGGATTTTGGTTAAGGTTCCAAGTAAAATAATTTCAGTTTTATGACTATATGTAATCATGCTAACCACATGGCAACTTTATTTTAATTTTAGAAACCTTTTTATTTCTATTTTGAGGCTATTTCATGTGTTAATTATTAGAGAAATTAACTTATTATATGAATTAAAAGCTAAATTTCCAGAATAAATATTATTAGAAAATCATGAAATACCTTTCATAATGACTATGATATTTGGGAGTGTTTGAACAAGTCATATGAAAATAGAAAATCCCAAAAATGTCCTTGGAAAATCCCGTATTGGTGAATTTTGACCATTTTGCCCTTTGTAATACGTATGCCTTAGAGACTTCTCCGAGGGGGTTGAAATTTTGTGTATAACAGTATAGTTAGAAGCCATATGATTTGTAATGCCCCTATTTAACGTATTTAAGCGGAATTAAAATACTAAGCAAAATTGGACGTAAAATAGAATAACTCTCCACAATTCCTAATTCGCATCCCAATCACTCATGCTCTTCGTGGCCACCTGTATAAACAATTCATATCTACAAGATGAAACCAAGCAGCCCACCCCGGGAGGGGTGAGTCAGTTCCCTGGAATGGAACTCGTACAATTCTCCAAAAACAAACCTTTAAACATAACTTTTAAATAAGCAATAATTGAAATCAACTCGTAAAACAAACCAGAAGAACAAGGCACTTTAAAAATCACCAAGTCAAAGATAACAAGTTAAAGAACAAGACAAATAACTGAAAAGTGAAGTTAGTCAATCAAAGTTACACCATATAGTTAGTAGGCATCCATTGTTGATGTTAGAACCAATTCTGGTTAAGAAGAGAGAGACTCAGGTAGTCACAAAGGACTAGGATTGAAAGAAGATATCCAAGAACCAACAACTCAAGAGTGGAATAAAACCAATTGGGAGAGATGGCCCCCACCGCCAAGTACGTCCTTTTAGGACAGGGGATATACAGCCCCTCACTATTTACAACGTCCTTTTGGATAGGGGGTATACAGCCCCTCACTGTTTACAACGTCCTTTTAGGACAGGAGATATACAGCCCCTCACTGTTACCAATGAAGACGCGCGCACGTCACAACAAAAGACTCAGCTCATGGATGAAACAATATCTAGAGTCAAAGGAAGAATTACCAAGATTGTCCTTTTCCATATTCCCACTAGATCATTAACTGCACCAGAGCGATACCAAAACACTCAGTCCTACAGAGTGCAGAAACGTAAACCCTAGGCTGTTAATGTATAATGAAATAGCCCAATAGAAGAAACCAAAAACCATGTAAGTTTCACATTCAAGGCTCAGTTAGTCACATCAAGCTGAGTTAGTCACAGAAACAATTTTCCTTTAGAAATCCATTTAAGTACAGTTGGTGTTTAACAAAACATTGCATAAAGCCCATTAGCAAAAGTATATGAGTACGAGAAATCGTACCTGATTAATGTTGTAGCAGTTCTAGTAGACTCATGCAACATTCAACAACACTCTAAGGAACATTAAAGATAGTCTATCATCAATAACTTGTAGCCTAAGTTAAACTTAAATAAATTCCTCACTCTTATTTCTAAATCTCGATTATCTTGTAATCCCTTGCTTAAATGTTATGTATAACCTTTTTTTTAAGGTTGTATAGCCTAAGGTTGTAAGACCAAGGAATGTATGTTACTAACACTTGTTAATTGTTCCACTCAATCCACTTTACTAATACTTAACCATAATTCTCATATTTAAGACCTTTATATCATAAGTGCATTTTATTTTATTCAATAAATCTTAGAATACTATACTATCATTTCTCAAGGTAATGATTATGTACTTTATCAATATCCACTAGATAACCCATTATGATTAAATCTTCCCCTCAACTTAATTAGGGTCTACATCCTGTATATTGGAATCATAGTATTGTAGATGCATCTTATCATAACTTAATTGCACTACTAAACTCAATTGTCTTATCTTAGTTCTGAATGACTTTTATTACAACCATTAAATAATCTGGTTTTAAGATGTTAAATTACTTTTCATCTTGAAACAACTATATTCTAATTATCTTAGACTCATCGAACTCTTACATTCCGTATTCAAAGGGTATATTATTTAATTTATCATTAACTATATAATAAGGTGTTTTAAGATAGCCTTTTATGTATCCTTGCTTACATTTAATTTCCTAAATGTTTTATTTTTACACACATTCCCTCCATAGACTATGTATAATCCTTTTATACTAAACCTCAATAAACTTATGTCTTAAATACGTTTTAAATTATTTACAAAACCTAAGGTTTCAAAGGAATAACGTAATAAATTATTTTCCTTTATTATGTTTTAGGATAAACATTATATCTTAACATAAGGTAAAATTTATCTAAGAATTAAATCCCCATTCATAAGTGAAATTGTCAATTATTTAATAAGATCATATATTCTGAAAATTCTCATATTTTATATTCAAATAACATATCAATATTTCCCATTACCGTAAAGTATATCAATATAATATCTTATGTAACTTAGTTCTGTCTGATTAAAGGTTTAAAGTTTTAAATATCTAATTTATATTTACAAACCTTTTTACAAGTTCTAGTTATTAACTACAACACTTATTTATAAACTCGCATTCTAAATATTGGTAGTTAATGTTATAAATGTATTTTATATGGCTTATCTACTTCTAAGAAACTTAAAGATTATTATCTAGATTAATTTCCTAATCATAGTTTAATATAGTTTTACATCACAATCCTTTTAATGATTTTATCTTAAAACATTTAAGTTATTATTCAATACTATATATGTTATGAAATGATTAAATCTAGACTTATAAATCCACTTCACATTTAGATAAAAGTATTTCATTTACTTTATTATTGATTATGTTATAAGATCTATTTGTGTAACATTTTGTGAAATCTAATTATAAATTTTCCTACGTGTTAACTTATTATTTACTTAACCTAATTATAGATTTACATTATGGTCATTGACTAATACTATACATGTATTTTAATACGGTTTATATAAATCTTAGAAATTCAAAGGTAACTCTTTAAACTTAACTTCATAACCATAATTCAATACCACCTCATATAATATTCTTTTAGTAGTATTATGTATAGGCTTAGTTTAAATTATTAATTCCTTCATATTCTATTTTCTATGAGGTATTTTATTTCTTTTATTTATTTATTTTTTATAAACATATATTAGGATTTATTCAAGACATTCTTTATGTAGTTTTATTGAATTAAATTATTCATATTAACTTGTACACACATCAACACACAATATATGATTTATAAAATAAAGTATTTTCCTTAGTTTCAATTCAGTATATTAACTTCCACATTATATAATTAATAAAAATGTAGATTAATTTAACTCCTTGATTTAACCTAAGTTACTATTTTATTTCTTATATATATATATGTATATATGTACATGTATTTAATTTTTACTTCACTTAAAAGTTGATACCTAAAAATATTTATTAACATTCTGTATTAAATGTTAGTTTAGTCTTATTATGTTATTTCCAACCTATAAAGTTTATTAATAAGTCATACTTTAATTTTCGCTACATTAAAAACGTTACATTATAAGATAACGTATAAAAAATTTTAGATACTTAGCGAATTTTAAAGTTAAAGTTATGCTAAGTACCGGCGCGCTGTGTGAGATATCGGTGTTTAAAGTTAGGCCAAAAACACTGATGGAGGTTAAGATACTTAGCGAATTTTATGCTAAGTACCGGCGCGCTGTGTGAGCTTGACACGTGACAGTTTTCAAATTTTTGACTCTAAACTTCATTCTATCATAACTTTAGCTAGGATGATCCGTTTTTGACGTTCCTTTTATCGATCTTCATGGTTTTCCATAAACTATTTATTGGTACAAGTTTTATTGGCTGGTTTGACCATTCTCAAAAAGTCAACCCTAGCAAGGCTTAATAAGCTTTAAGGTTTCTAGGACTTTACATTGATTTTTATGATTCAAATCAATGGTCCAAGTATTTCTAAAATCTTTGTAACATATTTAGAGTGTCTAGAAATTTTTCCAAGATTTATTGACTTATAAATCGTGTTATTAAATTCATAATACCATATAATAAATTAATTTAAATTGTATTATTATTTAGAATTTAATATAAGAAGTCCCCTAAATAATTTTTTAAATAATACCATATACTAATTTAGTGTTAAAGAATATTATTTAGGGTTTTTATAAAAGAAATCCCCAAATTAATTTAAATTAATTTAGGGGTATTTCAGTAGATCCCCCTTAAAAGAAACTTCGACCCGAAGTTTAGAATCAACTAACAGTTACTCACACTGGTTCAGTGTGCTGACCAACTTCCATACCAATTCTTTATTCCATACATTCCCATTTCCAAATTCCACAGGTTTTAATAAAAGAAATCCCCTAAATTAATTTAGATTAATTTAGGGGTATTTCAGTAGATCCCCCTTAAATGAAACTTCATCCCGAAGTTTAAAATTATCTACCAACTACTCACACCCTTTCAGGTGTGCGGGTAAACTAAGCACCAAGTTATATTACCAGCTCTAAAATGCATATCAAATAATCAGACCACTCAAGGATATTCATCCAATGACAATTCCAATCACAATTTCCATTCCATCATTCCCCGTCCTTAAATAAGGATCCATTCCACTCAAGATCAACCATTAACCAAACCGAAATGTCTCATAATTAGCATCCAGTTGATGCAAGATGTAAATGTCATTAAGCACCACTCAGGATACATTATCCAACAGGGCTGTTTCAAAAACCAATCATAACAATATGCATGGACCATACTAAACTTCTAAACATTTAGTTTATGTTTTCTTTAATTACTTGATGTTTATTTCAAACACCACATTCCAGGAATTCAACACCTTATTATCAAGCTTTGTTGTGACTTTAATTGCATTGTTGATTTTATCCATGATCGTTGTATATGTATGTATTTCTTGATTGTTATGTGTCTGCATTTGCGTACACATGGTCTAACCATCATCCCAAAATTCAGTTGGTCACTCTTGTTAAATATACTTTACGGGTTAATTGACTAGATAGTCAACATTGTATTTATTTCAATCAAGGTCGTTTTATTGGACATAACCTTTTTTGGTTTAGCACTCCTCATTTAAAGTTTACTGTTTGTTACTCATAATTTTCTTTATTTAAGACATTACGTGAAGTTTGAATTTCTACTTTTGGTTCATTATCTGGTGCACAATATCACTCGTTGTTATTCTGGCTTGATTGTAATTAAATCTTTTAGTGTTCCCAACACATTTTCCTAACTCACTTTGCCTCTCTATTGGCAAAAACAAAGTTTAGGATTCACCATACATATATTAGGTTAAGTTTTGAAAAAGAGAAGAACTTAGGTTATATTTATATATTACTAAAATAGCATTTTAGTTCACTCTTTATTCAATTAGGTATTGCATGTAATAGGTATCAAAATCTTTAAATTATGTGATTTGGAAACTATTATTGCATAAAAAGGAAATTTCATTAAGATGTGATGTAATTATCTAAAGGCTATCTTACTACAACATTTCTCCAAAGCATTTTATAACTTAAACTCTTTTAATTGTCATGGCTTGAAAATTCATGAGTTTATTTAAAATAGTTTCATATTGTGTATCATTTTTTTAACGCAATTAAGTTTTTCATGGAACATTGTACGGTTTTATAACTTAATATACGTAAATATGCCCTTTATGTTATTTTAACATATCAATTATCTTAACAAGTTATAAATCATTTGTAACATACTAGAGTAGTTTAAAATAATATTTCAAATCATGTAATAATCCAAGATAATCTTTCAAAATTATATTCAAAGGTTTATTAGCCAACTGTACGTTAAAATTTTATATTATATACCTTTTTAAGTTAGTTTCATGCAATTCCTTTATAAAAAGTATATGTGTATATATATATATTCTAAATGACCATAGTATTTTAGGCGAATCATTAAGTATTTACTTCATAAAAATTACTTATTATATATTTACATAATTTCACACAAGGCAAAGTTTTAGAAAGTTCTTATTAATTAAAATGTAACTCCAAAATCTGATTTCTTTATCTTAAAATTGATTTTTTTTCAAGGTAGGAACTCCACATATATATATTTAAGTCAAATGAATTAGTCTAGTGAAAACTCACTCACTCCTGATCATTATTTATCTTAAGGTTTGTGAGTATTTCTCTGATCATTAAATCTTAGTATTCTCTTAGATAATGGTGGCTTTTCTTAAATATCACTCTTGGTGTGACTTCTAAAATTTTATGTAGGTATAATGTTAACCTTCCCAAATAAACATGAGAATTTCTAATCTTTAAGTAACTCTCAATTTTCACTAGATGCTCAATACCCCAAGTGTTTAAGGATCAATAATATTTAGTTTAGTATTACTCTTCTCTTCCCTCAATCATTATGTAACTTCTTTTAATGGTTTTTATATTCAGCAAGGGGTAGATGTTTTACCTTGCAGTACCGAAACTCAAATCTCTTTCCTCCATATATTGGTATGTGCCACCACTTCCTCCAACATTTATATTGGCGTTGTAAGGTTTTCCAAGCTTCTCATAAGCTAATGTGTCAAGGAGTCAACCTTAACTCAGGTTTCGACATCATTACCCTTGCGTTTTCACTCCACATGTAAGCATTTTTCACCAAGGATTTAACTCAATAAACTCTTTACATGTATGGATTTAATACTGGATCTTAAGCCATAAGTTTTGAATTTCCCATCGTGGCTAGTAATGAAATATGCCTAGCTCAAGATTTCATGATGGTAACATCTTACCACCAATGCTCCCCAAGTTCAACACAATGCACCACTTGCGTAGAAGATTATTTACGGTTAGATGACAAGGCATGTCTAGCCCCTAAACTTCCAGAAGTGGGTGTGCACCCCCACTACTTAGGCCTAGGAGTTCGTCGCACCAGGCACTTCCCGTAGGGTGTTAGGTTTAGGTGTTTTCTTTCTAAAGTTAACATAGGGTTTTAGTGTAGTTTTCCGGTTCAGATGTTGATCTTTTCTAATATGCTACTAGTTCTTGTAAGCTTAATAATTTTCTGGACTTAAGATTTATCTTAAACATTATCTTTAGGTAATAATTTGTACCAAGTGTAGACACCAAAAATTCTCACCCCATAAAGCAAAATCCAAAATAATAAATACAATAAGAGGGGTCGTCACCTTTCTTTTCCACAAATATTAACGTGCGTGCCAAAATGAAACCATCATTTTTCTTTACAAAATTCTTAAATCATTTTTCAAAGCATTTCAGAAAAACACAATTCTTCGAAAATGAATTTCCGACGACAACACGGTTTTAAACCTGCCCCTTTAGTTTTATCACTTATCTTATTATCGCTTATTTACTTATTTATTTAGTTATCTTTTATTTTCATTTTTTTTACTTATTATTTAATAATATTTATTGCTACTTTTAATTGTCTTCTAACATTTACTTATTAGTCATCATTTCCATCATTATTTTGTTTACTTTATTTTGTGCTTTTGCATCATCATTTCGTGAACATTATTTTATTGCCTCATGTGCATGTGCTCTTCTATTTATTTATACCTCGTTATGTTTTGAACCTCTTTAGATTCCATAATTTCATGCATTAGATTAATCATCTCTTTTTATTGTATATCCTCTCTTTTGGATTCGTAGCTCTTGAAAAACAAAGTTATCCAGTCGAATTTAGAGGTTTTGTATTATCTCTCCCATGAATATACTGAAATTCTACCCAGCGAAGTTGGTCAAGATACTCGCCATGCAATCAATTGGTCGTGGGTTTGATCCCTGGCGAGGGGGTAGAGCGTTTTAAATTTATTTTAGCTCATGACATAGCTTTTGTTTTGGTCATTGCCTTTATGTAGTAAGTACTGTCGCAGCTCATCCGGGTAAGGCGTAGGAGGGAATGCGTGGAGGTCTCGAGTTCGAACCCATGTATGGGCAGAACTCATTTTTTAATCTACCTGTGAATGGGCAGAACTTTTTTTAATTTATTTACTTTTATTTTGTTGTTGTTGTGTCGGTCTACTCCAGTCTCGCTATGCCTCGTTTACAAAGAAAACACTACAGTATGGGCAGGGAAAGAACCGATTACAACACGATAGCATGGGTTTGAATTCTCGGAAGAACCGATTGCCTCCCCCTGATATTCCCTCGATGTCTTCCTCGGTACTCAAAGTGGAAGACGTTTGAAGATGGCGAGCTCCATTTATAATCCCATCCACCTTCATCCTTCGACGGGGGAATCGACTGCGAAATCATCTCCCTCTTCATCTTCGAATCATCGTCTAGACCCACGCTTCAAAGTAAACCTGAGCCTTCTTCTTCTTCTTGACCTTCTGTCTGCACCCAAGAACATCAGCCGCCAACAGAGCTGCTCCTTCCTGGTAATTAACAGCCGATCATCTTCAATTCATAAAAACCGACCTTCTCTTTCTTTTACCCCTACTCCATCTTCAAAAAAAAAACCCAACTGGCGAACAACAAGCACACATGCTCTGCCCCTGTTAATCTTCCCAGCTCGGTAATTTTGCAAGCCAAACAGCACACCAAGCAACACCAGAACCTCCATTATCGACGAAAACTTTTTTTCTTTGGTCGATCGTTTCTTCCTTCCGAATTCAATGGTGTCTGCTTCAACCTCGTCTCTGAAAACTCGAACAGAACCAAACCCACACCATTGAAAATTTCAAAATGCATGTTCGAAAGCTCTAATCCCTAGTCTTAAGCCGGTGAAAGATCAAAGGCCATGACGATTCCCCACGGCAAATTTCTCTGTCTCTACTTTATTCGAATTTACATTCTGCTCTCTACCTTCAACGGTGACTCCCGGCCTTCTCCCTCTAATCAAAAATGAAAAGAACCCTAACCCTAGCCTACTCCAAGAATCATCCGCCTCACTCCTCCCTTCTCTCTGAAATATGTCAAACCCCATGTCTGAACTCAACCATTTGTTCCATCTCATTGCAATCGTCTTCATCATCTCCCTAACCATCAACGTTTCTTCCGATTAAACTCCTCCATCTCTCTATTTCACTACCAAACAACACCGTACTGTCTCACAGACTCGAGCGTCTCACAGACTTTATCATTCCAATGATTCGAATGTCTCACAGACCTGAGCATCTCACAGACCCGAGCATCTCACATACTCGAGCACCTCATAGACTTTGACATCTCAAGGTTTCAAACGTCTTACAGACCCGAGTGTCTTACAGACTAACATTCGAAACCCAAAAGCTTCTTGAACTCCAAATTCCTCAAAAGCTCGAATCCCTCAAAACTCTTCAAAAACCCCAAAATCTTAAACACCCGTGAACTACGTAAGGTCTGATCTCAATAGGGAGTTGAGTACGTTGTCAGCCCATCAAGGGCGCGACCCCATTCCAATCAAAAAACCCTTTTCCCACTCATACCTTACTAAACACCCAAAACTTTTCCTACTCACATATCTCCGGACTTCAGGTCTTCTTCATCCATTTTACATTTGCACCTTTCCTCGGTCTTCTATTCTCCAACTCTTAACCTGTCACCCCTTTCATTTGGCGCTAGCTTGGCAGAAAAGCTCGCCTCGTCCACTCTCTCTCTCTTCTCTCATCCTAATCCTATCCTGGCTTTTAAATGAATCTCTTTAATAAGGTTTTGACAGAAGGTAATCCCGACAATTGGAGACCGAGGTTTCCTCGGGCACCAATCCGAAGTCGTGGTCGTTGCCACTTCTAAGGGGTGTAACCTAGTGTGAACCCACAACAGAATCTTTGATCTGACTAGATAAGTCCTATCCATAGGCAACAATTTCAGAGTCAACCAACGGTTCTTAGAACCCTCCTTCCTTTCCTTCCTAGTATCTTAGGTCAAACTAGGTGGCGACTCTAGTCAATTTCCGCCCTTAGGGCATAAGTCAGCGTGGAGCCCATAGAGAGCGGGTGTAGTGCTCACTAGCATTCCCCATAAGCTTTCTGGGAAAGACGGACGATGTAGTAGGTATTTGAGGGATGCCAGAATAATGGGTTTTCATCCTCCACAGAATGACAATTTCTAGGATATAGACTTCTCAGTCAGACCATATTTAGATAGACCCCCTCATTCTGAAAAATCACCCTCCACAGAATGGCGACTCTGCTGGGGATAACTTGAGTAAGTTTTTCTCAAACTCAAGGAAGACTGAACTCCATTCAAAATTGTCGGGATTTCCCCACTTCTTTCAAAGCCTTCAAGAGATTCTTTTCAAAGCCTCTAGGATTACTCTACTCCGCACTTAGGCTGTGTGTCTGATGAGGACAGCTAGGACTTATTAGATCCTCAACAAACATGACAACAATTGGGTTAATAATTAGCTCACGATTAGAAAGAGACACTTAGGATTGAATGAAGCTAACTTCTCTTTAGGTTAATAAACAACCAAATTGGAATTACCACCTTCAAGACAAACATTTAGTAAATAGGTCGGTACTAACTTCTCTACTTTACTTATATGTTGTATGATTGTGGGGTGCATTGGTTGGGTAGCTTAGGACATGCATTCCTCTGTGTCACCTGATATATTCACGAGTCACGGGATGCCGATCGGTCCACGATTGATTCCCCATGAGTTGGGTCATTCATTTGAATGGTTATACCCACGGGGCGAGATGGTCATCGACCTACGCCTTGATACTCATGATCCAAATATATCCTCCGTTATCCGAGTCTAAGCCAGCATATAGTGAACCATGAGCCTTCAGTGTCCAGCTGCCTAATCCGGTGTCTAGGACGGGTTTGATGGGTAGTCACCCCCTTGTATGCCGCCTGTCTGACCACCCTCTGCCTTACCTTGAAGATTGCATGGGCTCAGTTCTCCATTGCTCCTCTGCAACACGGGTGTCTTTAAAGCCCAATGTCACGCTACACATCCATAGAGGATCCCGTATTTACCGGATACCCATACATGGCACAACGTAGTCAGTGAATAATTTGGACTTTAGACACACCTGACCGTGTAGATGACGAGAGACCCGTTCCCATGCAGTACTTCCCCAAGTTTCCTGAAAAGTGGGGTGTTATCAAATCATCACTGGTCGTGGCGTATGTTTCCTTATCACTTCGGGTATCGTAACCTTTCGAACTTACTCACTCGATGAGGGGCCTTCTTTATAACGTGCCCTGCAAGGGGCATAGCAGAGAAAAACCCCGAGAGATGACAGTGAAGGAATGATGGTTCCCCCGGTGAGACAGAATCATAATTGACCTGGAAAGTGATTATCCCAACATTAACACTTACAGCTCCACATCAAACACAACCACGATTTACTTCAAGCTGTATATGTGTGCAAACCACTTTCCTAAACCAATCTGTTTTAAAGTGTTCGGAATTCTCTTTTGTATATCTTTTAAAGCAGTTTTACGAGCTCATTTAATTTAGAATCCCACTTATATTTTACTCAAACATTTGGGGTATTAAAACCTATCACTTCATCTTAAAAAAAAACTTCATTTCACAAAAATGTTATTTCCAAAACAATTTTCAAAAAATAGATTTCGAAAAAACCTACTTTCTACAAACAAATTTCCAACAGCATCCTTCACCAACATTATTTCAAAATAGTTTTCGAAAACAGTTTTCAAAGTTGAGTTTCACAAACGTATTTCAAAATAAATGATTTAGTCCCCCTGTTGTGACCACTATTTTAGAAGTTCAACCCACCTTCAAGAGCAGCGGTCATTACTGTGGAGTGTACTAGTCATTTCGTGTTTTCACAAAAGTGGTGGATTTTCTCAACGATATTGTGCTCGATCATTCACCTTTCCTTTCTCAAAAAACGCCCCTCATTTTCCTCATCGGAGCAAGTGGAGCGCATGAAGATCGACAACAACAGTTGAACAGGAAATCAGAAGTGCACCAACCCGAGTCAAGTGATATGAAGATCAGCAACGACTGTTTGAGTTCAAAGTATTGAAAATCAGAGGAACACCAACTGTTCTGTTTGATCACGGTATTGCTTCAAGAGCCTGAAAACGATCGAACAGCCGGCCTAGATCCAGAAGACGAGCGAGCAGTCGGCCTAGAGCCCGAAGACGAGCGAGCAGCCGGCCAAGAGTCCGAAGACGAGCGCAAGCAGTCGATCAGAAGCCCGAAGTTGGACCAGAAGAGCTCAAAAGAAGTTTAGCTCAAAACTCCCCCATTTCATGACTTTTAGAATTGATGTATAGGTTTTCCCCTAACATTCTTTTCTTTCTTGTCAATTTCTGAATAGACTGCATGTATAGGTTTATACATTCCCTTTGAATTTATTTAGATCAATGTGTATAGGGTTCCTCACTCCCTATTTTATTTGTGAATGACCGGCGTCAAAATCTATATTAAGAAAATCCGCCACATTGAAAACACGTGTTTTCAAAATTGTTTTTCCAAAACTTGGTTTCTTTTGGCATGCACGTACAATGAAAAGAACGAATAATGAACGACCCCTCACGGTTATATGTCATTCATCAACTTTGCTTTATGGGGTGAAAATTTGCGGTATCTACAAGAGGCATCCCCTAAATAAACAATACCAACAAATGCAACCGAGCACAAAGCAAAACACATGCATTGCATTCATGACAAACAAAAAGTCACTTGCACTTCCAGTCATTTCAAATCCACCAATCATTCACGAGTCTTGTCCACCTCAAAATTTGCACAATCAGGTGTTCCATTCTAACCTTGTCACACACCAGCTTTCTTCCTAATATCTCAACCTCCAAAGCCTAATCCTCAGAGGGACAGAAAAGAAAACCAGGAAGTTCAAACCCCTCCCAATCAGAATCACCATGCACGCCAGCGACCAAACGGGAAAAAATGTGTCATATCGTAGGGCCACCATGCGGGAGTTGTCACTCCCTAAAAGTTTGTACCCCAGAAGCCAACCGCCAGCCGAACATCATTCCGAAACAACTTGTCCCTCATCAGACCGAACTACCAAGACTATCTTCAGAGCCAAACATGATGGGATGAGCTTCATAGACCATCAACTAGAACCGACTCAAGCGAGACTAGGTGTAGCCTTACCACTCATGCATAGCATAAAAAAACAAAACAACAAACACAAAACACAAAAACATTCATCCAAATCCAAAATCATCCATTGTCGTCATCACCACTACTTCATGCATCTTATACGTAGTAATTCCATAATACCACAACATAATGCATTGTAGATAGGTGCATCTGCATACTCTTGTATCAAAACAACATCTTCGGTGAAAATCTTGAGAGATTAATTAAGCAGAGTGCCTGAACCACTAAACTCTCGACCCGTCAATGAACACAAGGGTCTAATCAAAATCAGCACCACAGACCAAGTGAGTAGTGTGTGATGAGCGGTATTTTCCTTCGAATTTCAAAGGAGTGTTTTGGACAATCCACTAAGTGATGAGGGAAGGGAGAGCGAGCCAATCGAGGTAAAACCATGAGCGTCATGTGCATTCCTTCAGCACATGGAAAGGCATAATAGAAAGTGAGATCATTATCGATAACGAGATAAGAACTGTGATTCATGCTAAGATGCGAGAAGTAGTAGGAAAACAATTATTAACTAATGAGAATGACGGGGCACCTAGGAACAAAAATCTACACAAAACTAAAAAGCTTTTACTGCCCTGCACATAATCCCTTAGTGAGCCCCTCTGAGCCTTTCAAGAAAAACTCTTTCTCCAAAAAAAAAACTCTCCACAACAGGCCACCCCACGTATACTTACCCGCCCTTGCAAGAGGATCTCGAAGGATCCGGAGCCATGGTCTCTTCCCGCCATCTTTCACAAAAAAAACAAGAATGGTCAAAGAAATCAATGAGTCAATGCAACTCCGAAGCTGAAAGCCAAAATACAAAGCAAAGAAAAAATGCTTGAGAAGGTTGATGAGCCAAATGCAATTTCAAAAACACAAAAATAAGAAGGAAGTCCAAACCATACATCAGAAGAGACAAGAAGGAGAAAACCGAATCTAAAGGACCAATGATGTCCCGTAGAAATCAATAAAAAGGTTATCAAAACCTGTCTAATCATTCCACCCA
Source organism: Limonium bicolor (assembly GCA_023374045.1). Taxonomy (NCBI): domain Eukaryota; kingdom Viridiplantae; phylum Streptophyta; class Magnoliopsida; order Caryophyllales; family Plumbaginaceae; genus Limonium; species Limonium bicolor. Next base: position 126,844,645 of record CM041776.1, on the reverse strand, counting down.
TGGCATAGGCGAAACATACCCTCTATTGCGCAAAAGCTCCACAACTCCGCAAACAAATCCTCCGGTCCCATGTGACATACATCGCACCCCTCAGCCCCGTTATAACCCAATAAAGACCTCTGACCCATAAGTCGATGAGCGTTAACTGAAAGTACCAAACCTGAAACATGAATCATAAGCTTCGTACTTGTTATCAACATGTCCCATCATACTAAAGGGACCGTGAGCGAATGAGCATGACCTTTCTTCAAAAGGTCTTCGAGTGTGAGCGACCTTTTTATCTGAGCACCAAATCATAAGCCCTACCCCGTTGCCGGTGAGGAAATTGTAAGAATTGGAAAGTCCAGAACCTCGAAAAGAAATTCTCAGGAAAATACTGCTCCGACCATCAAGAATATCATCACACCATTAGCACACACGACCATACTCACGAGAGATTAACCCGTATCCCTCCATGAGAGGAAAGTGATTCACGCTTTCCCGTTCAACAATCACTCAAGATTGAATCAAAGATGTCTTATACTCGTAAACCCCGTAGTAATAGAGATAGGACCGTACCTTCTCTTTAAAAAAACTGCATATGCATTTTGCATCTCGTTTAGCACTCAATGTCTGCATTTATCATTTCATCATCATCAACATCCGACTTGTAAGTACTCTACCTAGTCTCGTGGAAAGTCGACTTCAGTTGCCGCTATTAAAGCGTAACTTCCGATAAAAAAGTCAAAGATGGAGTCATCCGAAGCCATACGAAGACAATCCCGGAGTTATCCACTGTCATACTCGAGCCTCATTGGCACCTCTCCCAATTCCAAGCTAGAGCCATACGGGAGCCATCATCCGACATTGAAACCATCCTTGGAACTACACAGGGGTCATCCAAATAGTTTGAGAACAATACGGGAGCCACCTCAAATCCATATCGGAGACATTTCGTCACCAAGGCTTTGCCTACAGAGTTTCGAACTACGTATGATCAGATCTAAATACGAAATTGAGTACGTAGGCAGCCCGCCCAGGGTGTGACCACCTCAAAAGAAGATTCCCTTTTTGTTCACCACTATCATCAAATGGAGCAATCTCGTAGCCTCCCCGAAGCCATCCCGAACTATCCCGGAGCCCTCTCGAGGAATCTGAAGCTTAAACTGACCGTACTAAAGCCATTCATCCACAAAAAAAAATTGTCTGCCACAGTAAATCACATCCCCACCCACTCGATTCAAAATCCATACCAAAACCATTCATCCACAACCAAAAAAAAATTGTCAACCACATCAAAGGACACAAATCACATCGACCCACTACTCGACCCAAAATCTCAATCCAAATCGAAACCCACCAACCATCCCAGAGCCATTGCTCACAAGGGGATCATAAATCAAACCGGAGCCATCTGACCGCACCAGAGCCATCCGATCATACCGGAGCCCTCAAATCATATCGAAGACCCAATCATATCGAAACCATAGAGTTCTAAAAGTCACTCATTTAAAAAAAACATCCATTCAAAGACCGATTACCAAATCACCAAAAAAATAAAACTTAGGAGCCATACCGGAGCCATCTCGAAACTCTTGAACCAAGAGTTCTATCAAATCCCGAAACTATAGTGCACATCGGGCGAGACTATCAAAGCAAAACCAAAGCACAAAGTCCCACACTGACAAACTCAAGGGCCACATCGATAATAAACATTTGACTATCAAATCCCTCATGAAAACAACCGAAAGGCATCTAATCCCGAACCAATCCACAATCAAAATCATCCTTCAATCAACGACTCAAGAAAGCAAGTTTTGTATAACTCCACATAGTATTATAGGCTCGGCATAAGTCCTATAGCTAGATATCAAGAGGTCTAGTTGAGGCACTCCTAAGTCCTCGTACTTTCAATCGCATTCTAGGCCCATCATAAGCCCTAGGACTGGATATTTAGAGGTCCAGTTGAGGCACTCCTAAGCCCTCGTGCACCTTAAATCAAATCGGGTTGTTGGTATTATAGGCTCGGCATAATTCTTATAGCTGGATATCAAGAGGTTTAGTTGAGGCACTCCTAAGTCCTTATACTTTCAATCGCATTCTAGGCCCATCATAAGCCCTAGGACTGGATATCAAGAGGTCCAGTTGAGGCACTCCTAAGCCCTCCTGCACCTTAAATCAAATCGGGTTGTTGGTATTATAGGCTCGACATAAGTCCTATAGCTAGATATCAAGAGGTCTAGTTGAGGCAGTGTAACACCCCATCCAACTTAACACACTTAACAACAAACTGCAGCGGAAAACATACTTCATCACATTACTTTAACTCGTTGGTGTTACACGCCATTAACCACCCACGTGGCTAACAAGGCTATTACATATACATTGTATCGGTCTGATGGACTAGATTCCCGAGCGACTACACATTCTATACCTTTCCATTTACAACAACGACATACATATACCTTCCAGCTGTACCGAGTATTTACAAACTAATGCCGATAACAATTTCGGTCTTACTACACCTACAATACATATACAATTGAAATGGCTACCCATGTATAAACAACTACCCCGTCCTACTCTCGAACGGCTTCCAGCTCCTTGTACCTGAAATAGAAAAGGAAGAAAGGGTGGCCCCCAAGGGGCTCAGCACCTTTGGTGGTATGGTAATCCCGCAGCCCGCATGATACCGGGCCACGCACAACTATTTGTCGTCTTAGCATGCGGTTGATTACATTTAAATCATGCACGTAAACTACAAACACACAACACATTACACTGCACAACAATGGCTTAATAAAACAGCCAACACATCTACACTTAATAAATCACCCATTGGGATCTTTAACCCTTAGAATGTTTCTCCTTCAAAGGAGCTATTTCCTTAATAGACGACACTTACCCACCAATCGGGTGATCCTTAAACGCCTCTTTATAATCTGGAATTCGTATCCCTGATCCACATACTCCACATCTTAACAACGTATAACATCACATCGTAATAAGAATTGCAGCACAACAATAATACATAACATAACGGGTACGGTTCTCTTAAGGAACCGACCCCAAACATAATTAGTTCACTATAGAGCCTAGAGAATATCGCCAACTCATGATAAGCTCGTTACACAACACTCGTTACTGTCCTAAAAGTCGGACGAGTAACTTAACTTAAAGATGGATCGGATTTAGTGACCCGAACACACCACACAAACACATGTTCCCCCTAGACCGATCATAAGTCAGAATAGCTAAGCTTTGGAGTAAGCTAATGGGAGATCGTAACCCGTGGAGGAAACAACCATAACAGAGAGAGGGTAAAGCTAAGAAGGATACCCACTCCCAAACAACGCGTGACCGGAACGACCGGATTCCTCACCCCCCATTAGTACATATGTACTTATAAGTAAACAGTTAGAGCTCCATTATGGAACCTATTACACCCACACCCATAAGTATTACAACTGGGTTAAACACACAAGGGAGGTCCATACATTCACACAGAAACATCACACAATTAACTTACGCATAGCCGTGGTTAGAACGTCCCATGGTTCGGGTCGTTAAATCCGAATACCGAGCTCTCATGTGATCCTAGACTCAGTTAGCGAAGGTTTAACACTTTCGAGGTTAAACGGTATCGAAATTGAACACGCCACATAAATGAATTATTATAAACTCATTACATGTTTTATCTTACAATGTGGCAAACATACAGAAAAACACATTGGCATACAAGCCGGTCTAATCCGGTAGGACACAGGTTACAAGAAAAACATACCTGTCACCGGAGTTTCACTCTAACGTGCCATCACATGTTCCTCGTAACATCTTTGAACAACTGGTAACATTACATTTACTTTCGTTAACATCGGGGTAACTTGATTGTTTAAAGTTTAAAGTTCATGACTTATTCCCGTTAACTAGTTATATAACTTTACATTTTAACTTGTTTTACTTTTATATTTTAATACAACTTTTCACCCACTCAATTGTCATTAGAACTCACTTAACATGTCCTTAACAATCTCATAACATCATTACTTATCAATCCCCATCATTAGATATCATTCTGTAACCTTAAACAAAGTTTTTGGTCAAAACAGCACCCTTGTCCGAACTTGTGTCCGGACTTCCCAAGTTCGGACACTGTTCGAGGCTCAAATGGGTGTATACTGACGACTGTCCGAACATGCGTCCGAGCTTCCCCAAGTTCGGACACTGTTCGAGGCCAAAACAGAGAATAGAGGTAGGTGTGTCCGAACGTCAAATTCGGACGGTAGTTCGGACACTGGTCGAAGCTGAGGAAACTTATGCGCAACAGGGCATGTCCGAACGTCCATGTTCGGACGGAAGTTCAGACGTGCCAAGAACCTTATTTTCTACTCCCTTAAACACTAACTCATTTCTTGCCAAAATGCTCAACACTTATAATATTTCCCCCTTTGGTTTATAGCATGTCCCCACACATTATTTAGCCCACCAAAACTATTTATGTTCTTCCAAGAATTTTCTCCACTAGTTCACACATCTTCCTTTCAACACCTTACTTCCTCATTGGTACCAAAACTTGTATAAGTCCTTAACACATTCACCATGATCTTGAAGTATCCTTAAAATATTCATTTGCATCCTAAATCCTCCAAGATAACACCCAAGGCATTTTAACACCTAAAAAGACCTTATTTCACCTTCTTTCACAAATTTAAACCTTAATCATTCCTAGTTCCACCTAGGTCACCAAACATCATTTTGAATACATAAAACTCCTTGTTCATTAACCAAATTTTGACATAGTTTCCCTTGTACCACCTTACACCAAAACACTTACGTTTTCACCTTTTCAAAACCAAAAACACTTAATCACTTAATACACATTCCTTACACACAAACATATTGTTTTTCCTCCTTTACCCATCCAAGACACTCATCTTCATAAAGAATGTTCTTTACACACATCTAAATCCTTACACTACACTACATCACAATATAGTGTATAAACTTAAATTGCTTGACACTTAGGTCCTTAAATTGCATGGCTCTTAGGCCCTTAAATTGCATTAAACTTAAACACTGAATTTCCCACATAGTAATTGCCTTTAACCTGCAAATACACTCAACACCTCATATGCCCTTAATAAACTCCTTGAGAGCATTTTACTAACTCATTTACCATTAGCTCCTTAAGTAGTTTTAATGAACAACTTAAGCTCATTTTTCCTAATGCATTTAAACCACATTAGGTTAACACATTTACCTCTTTTCTTCAAGATTTTTACTTGAGCACTCTTGTTCTTCCTTGTTTGGAAATCGGCAAGAGGACTTGGTTACTTGTCAATGTTCTAATCAATATACAAGTAAAACCAATGAGCATTCAACCTTCATGCTTAAACTCATTTACAACCCTAGGTTATATACATTGTCTATACACTTTAGGATAGTAGTTTTACCTTGGAAAAAAAAGAGAGCTTGAATAAGCATCAAGAGAGGACTCCTCCTTGTCCTTTAAAGATTGGAATGGAGCTATGAAAAGCAAAACAAGCACCCTTGTGAGGTGAAATTTTCGGACATATACCAAACAGAGGGAATGGAGTTTTTCTTTGATTTTCCTTACCTCGAAGACAAAGAGAATAACAATGTGCAAGAAGGTGAGCTTTTCCTCCTCCAATGGAGATTCTCCATGGAATCAAACTTGAGCTCTTGAAGATTTGAAAATATAGAAGTGTAGAGCTTGGTCTAACTAAGACAAATATGGTCTTAGAATTTGATTTGGAGCATGGAGTTGGATTTGGCAAGGAAATGAAGATGGAGAGAAGGGTTACTATAGCCAATCGTTTTTGAAGAAGAGAGGAGAGGATGAAGACGGTGGGAACAAGAAGAAGAAGAGAAATGAGGTGAGAGGTCTACCTTTGAAGATATTTATGTTATAAATTAACTTTCTTCTTTTTACTTACTTTCCTTCCTTTCTTTAATTGATTTTTACATGGTGGTGAGTCACCACTTAGGAAACCGGCCCCCTTCATATAATAGGGCATTTCTTGACTTATGTTGACCATTAATTAAGCTAAGTTGACTTAAGTCAAAACTAGCACTATTTGGGCACTATTCACTAACCAAGGCACATATTTATGAAATTTTTTTCTCATTGATTTAGACTTCCTAATGTGATACTAAGTAGTACACATATTAATAAAGAGTAATGATGGTCATTTAGCCACTCAAACTCATTTACAAGACAATTTTTCAAAAATGTTTTTTAAGGCTCCTTAAAGCACATTTTGTGTTTTAACTTGTTTTCAAGCTTGGTTTTCTTTAGTAATTGATTTAATATGTCATTAACACATAATTAAGGTATAGATATGACCTTTAGGTCTTATACAAATTTATCCCAAGCTTAGAGCACATTTTTGCCCATATTGACTTTAAGGTATTTTTTTGTGTTTTGTTTGGTTTAATCCTCTACCAAGGTTACCAAAGGACTTATTTAGCCTTATTAAATCATAATTGACTATCTCTAAGTCTTGGTAGGCTCTTTGGGTCCCAACCAGTTCACTCCAAGCTTAGAGCATGTTTTGCTCAAACTGTATTTATGGTACTTATTGTTTTCACCATTGTTTAAATTGTACACTGATGTTTATAAAGCACTTTTTAGCCTTTAAATACCATAGTTTAATGTTTAAACAACATATCAAGGTTTGGGGTATTTCAGGCACTCCTAAGTCCTCGTACTTTCAATCGCATTCTAGGCCCATCATAAGCCCTAGGACTGGATATCAAGAGGTCCAGTTGAGGCACTCCTAAGCCCTCATGCACCTTAAATCAAATCGGTTGTTGGTATTATAGGCTCGGCATAAGTCCTATAGCTAGATATCAAGAGGTCTAGTTGAGGCACTCCTAAGTCCTCATACTTTTAATCGCATTCTAGGCCCATCATAAGCCCTTGGACTGGATATCAAGGTCCAGTTGAGGCACTCATAAGCCTCGTGCACCCTAAACCAAATCGGATTGTTAGTATCTTAGGCTCGTCATAAGTCCTAGGGTTAGATGTCAAGAGGTCTAGCTGAGGCTCGTCATAAGTCCTCGTACTTTCAATCGCCTTCATACACTCACAGTTGCATCCCAATGCACCTCAAACCTATAGTGAGAATTTTTGGCGCCCCGTCAACCTTGATCCAATTCTGCAATGGTTTGCAGAATTGAATCAAGGGGAGCCATCTGTAGACACCAAAAATTCTCACCCCATAAGCAAAATCCAAAATAATAAATACAATAAGAGGGGTCGTCGCCTTTCTTTTCCACACATATTAACATGCATGCCAAAACGAAACCATCATTTTTCTTTACAAAATTCTTAAATCATTTTTCAAAGCATTTCAGAAAAACACAATTCTTCGAAAATGAATTTCCGACGACAACACGGTTTTAAACCTGCCCCTTTAGTTTTATCACTTATCTTATTATCACTTATTTACTTATTTATTTAGTTATCTTTTATTTTCATTTTTTTACTTATTATTTTATCATATTTATTGCTACTTTTAATTGTCTTCTAGCATTTACTTATTAGTCATCATTTCCATCATTATTTTGTTTACTTTATTTTGTGTGTTCGCATCATCATTTCGTGAACATTATTTTTTGCCTCATGTGCATGTGCTCTTCTATTTATTTATACCTCGTTATGTTTTGAACCTCTTTAGATTCCATAATTTCATGCATTAGATTAATCATCTCTTTTTATTGTATATACTCTCTTTTGGATTCGTAGCTCTTGAAAAACACAAGTTATCTAGTCGAATTTAGAGGTTTTGTATTATCTCTCCCATGAATATATTGAAATTCTACCCCGCAAAGTTGGTCAAGATACTCGCCATGCAATCAATTGGTCGTGCGTTCGATTCCTGGCGAGGGTGGAGCGTTTTAAATTTATTTTAGCTCAAGACATAGCTTTTGTTTTGGTCGTTGCCTTTATGTAGTAAGTACCGTCGCAGCTCATCCGGGTAAGGCGTAGGAGGGAATGCATGGAGGTCTCGAGTTCGAACCCATGTATGGGCAGAACTCATTTTTTAATCAACCTGTGAATGGGCAGAACTTTTTTTTATTTATTTACTTTTATTTTGTTGTTGTTGTGTCGGTCTACTCCAGTCTCGCTAAGCCTCGTTTACAAAGAAAACACTACAATATGGGCAGGGAAAGAACCGATTACAGCACAATAGCATGGGTTTGAATTGTAACACCCCTACTGCTAATTCCTTCATTACCGTCCAATCTCCTTACATATCCAGATACACGCAGCGGATACTTGCATACATACAGTGGGTGATACAATGCCGTTAGTCACCCACGTGACTAACAAGGCTACTACTACTACTACTTACTACTACTTACAGCATCGGTCTGATGGACCGGAATCCCGAGTACTACACATCTACAAAACATACTCCATTTATCAATCAAATACTACAATGCTCCATTCAACACTTTACTCCTTCACAATACCATACAATACAATATACGTAACCGAGTTTACTAGGTTTCAAATACAAATACAACGCTTCCTTCAATTTCATACATATTCATAACGAGTCTATCCACTACCCATTCCTCACAAACTACATACTTCCTAAGTACAAGGGTGTACCACTTAGTGCACCTCTACATTCTACTTCTACTACCCGAGTGTAGCCACCGGTCTCTTACCTTGACCATATCCGCTTCGGGTACCTGCACACTAAAAACTTTCCCCCTAGGGGGTCAGCTTTCGCTGCATATGATAACCGCATACCCCGCGTACTAGTGAGGGTACGCCGACCACTTGGTCGAATACATGCAATTCATTTTACAATACATACATGCATACATGCTTTCATACATAACATTACATTACGTTACGCAAGGAATACATACATACATTTCAATACATACAAGTAGTTCATATAAGCCAATTGGTACTTACTTACCTTTCCTGAAATCCACAATACACAATACACATACAATTCATACGCAATACATATTCCATACATACACAATACTTGTTAGCTCCTTTTTGTCCACCCGGGTTAATCGGGTGGAGATTACTCTTTTACTCGTTACACCATACTTACGCATACATACTCATACTCTTACATTACTTACTTACTTACTCTTACTCATGTTAAGTCGTCGGGACCTCCGGCCCGGGGACTACTCTGTCCCACCACCGGGATTTACTTGACTCACCAATCCGGGATGCTACCCATTTAAGGGGTTTGGGCCGCGGACCAGTTTAAGAGTCAGGAATCAGATCCAACCTCTTGTTTCTCCTCATCCTCACGCGTGGCTGAAGCTATATCAGACTTCTACTCATTCCAATTTACTTACGTTAGAAGTTAGGTAGTTAGGAATTAGTAGAAGTCACACATCCAAGCCACAATAATACAATACATTGCTCATATATTCATCCATACGAAATACAATCCAATACACAAGTACACTACAAGGTACAAATACAATTCATCTCCATCCATATATTTCATGAATTATACAAACTAGTGTTTAAGACAATAAATATCAAGAACACATAAATCAAGCACAAGTAAGTGCAATATAGTCCGATTCATGCATTTATCTTATTTAGGTGATCAAATAAGCACACAAATCGGGGTAACTAGATTAGGATACAGGGCATGAAGAAATCATACCTTTTACCATAGATTTCGGACTCACCGACTCCTCTTCGGTGTTCGACTAATCAAATCCTATCACATACATACAGTTTGGTGGTTAATTATCCATAATTAACCTTACTCACTACATTACTAGAGTTTCCTAGTTTATACTTGTTAATTCTTCATTGTCAAATACTTTTACTTAGTTACTCACTTACACTGATTTCTAAGCTTGTTTATAGCCTTAATGACCTTAAACATCATTAATCATGTCTTAATTATCTTATACTATCATTACCATCATTACCCATCTTAGAATACCTTTAAAACACTTTCTGGGCAAGTTTGGGGTGGTCCGGGTTTGTGTCCGGGGATACAAACCCAGACCAATACTGGAATGGTGTTACGGGTGAAATCTGTGTGTGGTCCGAGTTTAGGGATGGGTTTACAAACCCGGACCATGCTATTGTAAACCTCTCGGGTGAAATTTTGGGGTGGTCCGGGTTTAGCTCTTGGTTTGCAAACCCGGACCATCCATTCTGAAATACATTCTACCGTGTTTTTTGACATGTCCGGGTTTGTGTACTTGTTTGCAAACCCGGACAAGTTGCAGTATTGTAAAATATATGTGTTTTTTATTATGTTTCAACTCCAAACTTCTACCAATCTCTTCCACAATATTCCTACATATAACCTAGCATGTTTTGACATTGATTAAGCATTTTAAACTAGCCTAATCCTACTCTATAAAAATCTGTTACATCCACCCATTACTGTAAGTTTTCCTCTCCTGTTACCATGTTTCCTTCTCCAATAAATGCTACAGATTTTTCATCTCTTCTTCTCATTAACTCAATGATTCTCAATCTATCCTTACTTAGTTAAGCAACTCCCAATACACCATTTACAACTCTACTCAACTACACTCTTTCTTCCTGTTACAAACCAAAGTGAAATCTCCTTTTCTTTCCTTCTCTGTACAACAACTTGGTTCTTTCTTTCCAACACACTCAAGTCTCTAAATTCCTAAACGAATTTGACAGAGGTTCCCTACATTTCTAAGTGTTCTCACCACATAATTTTGCACACTCAATATATTCACAGCATGTACACATATACATTATTCTCACACAACATACTAATACCTACTGCACACTTACTACTTACACTTAACAATTTATTTCCTTGTTTCCAAAAGCTTCAAACTACAATTACCATCCACATTAATATACCCATACTCTTCCTACTGTTACGGTGGTTTTTAAACTTTGCTAAAACCATATACTTATACGTATACATACATCAAAAGTTGTACATAGACTTCTCTTTACCTTGGGTTCCTTGATTCCTTTTTCTTTCCCTCCTTCTCCTTCTCTCCTGCTCCTCTTTCCTTCTTTGTTTTCTTGATTATTTAAGCCAAGCTACACCATGTAACAAGGCACACACATACACACCAAACTAGTGAATTTTCTATCACATGTATTAAACCCTAACTTTGTGAGAAACAATTTAAAAACTTAGTAGGTCTTACCTTGAGCATCTAATGGAGTTTTTGAGTAGAAAATGGCAAGGCTTCAACTCCTCTTTGAGATGCCAAACCGGCTGAGTAATGGAATAGTGGTACTTACGTGAGTTTTGTATTTTTGCAAGGAAAAGATGAAAAGAGTGAAGCTTTGGTCTACTTCTTACCTTAGAACATGGAGAAGAAGGTAGATCTTGGAATGGTGCTCCTGAAGCTCTTAAACGATAATACCCTCTAAAATAAAGTTGGAGGTTTTAGATTTTTGAAGGGTGTAAAATGTTCTCCTAAGCGATACAAATCCAACGGTATAATTTTTGTAGCATTTGGTGATGGTTTGAGGTTTCAAAAATGGAGAGAAAGTGGGTCTGTGAGTGGCTCTCAAATCGCCATCGCTGGAATCAGAGAGGAGAAGAGAAAATAAAGAGGAAGAAGAAGAGTGTTGTACGTGGGATTTGTGAGTGAGAGGAGAGAGAGTTACTTTTTGACTTTTAATTTTGTTTGTCTTTTGTACATAAGAAGAGAATAAGAGAGTGTGAGAGAGAGCACAAAACCGGCTGCACCCATACACACAAACTCTTTACATTTTATTTTTAAAAGTGGACACACTACTTTGTTTTAATTACACACTCACCCCACAACTTCCCGTTTTTGACAGTTTTTACTATTTTCTCCTTTTATTGATTTTATTGGTTCTAGACCTTCACTAATGTTTATTAATGACTATTTAGTTGACCAAAATTATTACGAGTCTATTTGACCCGCTTAAAGTCGCGTTTTCCCGGTTACCTCGAAAAACGCACTTTAATGTTCGTTAGTGTTTTTAATCCATTTTAAGGATCCGTTTCCTTCGGGAGTTGTTCCCATATACTACTTAGGTCTTATTAAGCCCTTAGAATCCATATAATATGCTAACCGAGGTCTCATACCTCCTATGGTTATTTAACGCTTATTTAGCGTTTTTCGCTTTTCAAACGTTTCTTCATTTCTTTTGGATTTATTTTTCCTTACTAATATTACTTAGGCGTTATTAGGTCCTTAAATACGTATTAGATTAATTTTATTCCCTATATTTAAGTTCGGGGTATTTCAATCTACCCCCCTTTAGAACTTTGTCCTCAAAGTTGTTCGAGGTTATGGGATTACTATACTTACTCATTTATACTTGCCTAATACCAAAGCCATACATTCCTCCTCCTTATAATTCCAAAATTTGTTACTCAAGGTATCTCCTTTCCATACCATACCAATGTACAATAATTACTCCAATCCATATTACTATCAACCATCCGATTCCTCATTACAAAATTTATACATACATACAGTGCAAAGCTATCCCCAAAGTAATGCAATACACATCACAATCCCGCAAGCACTCAGGTCATCTTGACACAGTACTCCTCTATGTGCCGCTGCCCTTGGTATAATACAATATGCTACCTACTGTCATTCTCCGGTATAACCTTCCAACAATTACTTACTCTCCAATCTAAGGAAAATTCTTTTACAACTACTAATTAGAAATCTTTCTAAAGCATACAACTCCAAATTCCAATTTGTATTCATTACTTCTATCCTATCTGTGATTCTTGTGACCACTAAAGGGGAGCTTCAAGAATCATTCGACCCTGATGTGATCAGCATCAGTGTTGAATTATCTCTCCACCCCAATTTGTGTTCGGTTTCCCTAGATCTGATCAGGATCAAGTTCGACTTCCCACATCAGTTTCAAACAACAAATAATTTGATTAGTTTATTTTATATCTTTTTACTCTTCCTAGTCATAGTTACCAATTCACACATCTCCAAGGGATGAAATTTAGTCCATCGATCATCCTCACTCTACTTCTCAAATACTTTACTCCGAAATTCAATAGCTAAGCGCTCATTCCATTAACTTTCATTACTTTCATCCATTACTCTCCATTATCTCGAATAACTTAACTAAGGAATACCATACTTATAAAATTCAATCCACTTCAGTTGCTTCCTATAATTTACCTAGGGATACACTACTCATAGGCTTCATTCATCTACTACTCTTAATCGTTTCGTACTATTTCTTTAAGGGATGCAATACTTGTGGAATTCCGTCAACTACTCATTACTTTTCTTTACTAATACTCTTACATGGTGTTACAAGGTAGGTATATCCATCTTATGGTATCTGCATCTCTCATGCCTAATTACCACAATTTCAATATGAATGAATACTTATGTTTATTTAACATAGGCATCAATCATCAATTCGTTTCTCATTTGTGCTATGCACATTATCGTTTATGTGTTTTCTTCATGAAACTTATACTAAGCGGTTTTCGCTCTACCCCCCTTAAAAGGGATTACGCCCACATAATCTACCATATGTTATTATTATTAAACATTTGTTTACTTAATTTGGGCAATCTGAAGCGTTTTAGCTTCTTTACGGTTTATTACATAATGTACCCTTGTCAAAGGGTCCTAATCATAACAATGGTTTAGTCTTTGTAGCAAGGATTCCTATATGAGTTTATTCAACTAATAATTAATTAGGTTCTAGCCTATCAGGCTTCAAGGCATTGATTGCCATTCTATTATACTTACTAGGTACATTAATCTCCTAGCTAGGGCCCACTAGCTTCTGCTGCGCGACCCTGATAACTTGGGTTACTCACCCTTCATGTTATCCTTAATGTGCTACGCATCACCTTTTATCCCTCTATTATGGGAATAAGGTTATTGACACAAATGTGGTATTCTTTTACCGCGTTTTAATTCAATAAGTATATAGATTATAACCAGCTCTCTGGTGATCTATTATGTATACCATTCGTGCTTCCACGATTATTTGATAAGCTCCTCCGATTTATTGTCGGGCGAGGTTGAGTCACTACTTTGTTATAGTGCTTCCTCTATTGTCGCTAGCTTCTGAATTTTACCAGTTTCCCTGGTTCAGTACAAGTGTCTTTACTTGTATGACCTTGCATTTTCTATGCGTCGGTCCTTGTGACCTTCTTCAATCTTCTTTCACCTTTTATTCCAATGGAATTCACATCTTGTGATCGTTAGTGTGCTTTACACACTTCGTGCTTCTTTGGCCTCAGGCCGCACGTTTTGTTGCTAAACTTGCTTAAATGGCTTATGCCGTGTTTGTTGGTGGAAAGAAGGGTTTACTACGGTTTACATTTCCATATTCCTAACTATCCCACTAGATCATTAGCTGCACAAGTGCAATACCAAAACACTCAGTCATACAGAGTGCAGAGGCGTAAACGCTTGACATTAAGTCACTTATGTGTTATGAAGGAATATTTCTGCCTGTCATCTCATACTTATACTCCGTGTCATTATCTGCTACTTCCTCATAGCGGTCGCTTGTTGCGCACCGTATTCTTACTTATTGTACAACATTGTTTTTATTGTTTCTGTTACTGTGGTAGTTCCTCTTTACTTATTGCTATTGTCATTGGCACCATTTCCTTATGGTGTAAATACACTAGGAGTTTCATGTGTTCGTGTGTATGACGGTTGCCGCAGCATACCGCAATCTTATTATCTTCCCAATGTGGAGATATCTTATTCAACTTAAGTTTTTATGTGTAGGTTAGCTTACCTCACATTCTATCATCATTTATGATACAATTTACCAGATATCTTGGTTGATAATGGATGAAGTAATTTATCGGGTTACAAGCTCTCTTGAGTGCTGGCCATTCATGGTGTGCAATGTGCATTCCCGTTGATTGTTTTGACAATTATTGTCTTTCCGTGCTGCGCATTGGGTATAGGCTCTAGCTGTGTAGTTCTACTTGTATGTATATCACCGGGACATCCCCAAAAACTTCAAGGGCTTTCGGGTCCCGTTCTCTAATTGGAGAGTATTCTATCACCGATAAATGAAAGTTCTTGTTGAGAGGTTTGTTACCACTCATAGGTCTCATGAAGAGGTTCAATATGTTAGTATTTATACAATGGTTCACCACATGCTTGGTGTGTATGGAGTACTTACTCCTTCGAGCCTTTATGCTCTTTAAGCGTTATGCGTTTACAGTCCACAGCCTCTTGTAGGCGTAGTGGTTTGGAAAATCTCATTTCCTTATTCCATCGCCCCTTGGCAATATCTATATTCGTAGGATTTTCTGTTATAATAGATGGAAGCTTTTCTAAGGGTTCACATCTTCACCACATTGGTGGTCTTTGGCTAACGAGCGGTACCTTCCCTTGGGTTTCTCGTAGTGTCCAAGTGTGGATTAGGCCAATGTTGGCATTATCATGATTCTTATGCCTCTGTGCTACCATTTCTACAGAAGGCATGAAGGTAATTAAAAGCTTGTCAACTGTATACTGGACTGATGCTCTAGTGACAGTGACACTGAGTTGGCCATTACTCTAAGCCACTCAGGATGTTGGGTTTGAATTGATGGTCCAGTTGTTGATTTCTTGTCGTATGAGACAATATCTGTAACACCCCAACTATAACCGTACACTTAACATCAAACTGCAGCGGAAAACTTAACTCAACACATTACTTAATTCAATGGTGTTACACGCCGTTAGACACCCACGTGGCTAACAAGGCTAATACATATACATTGTATCGGTCTGATGGACTAGATTCCCGAGCAGCTACACGCGACTATCCCTTTCCATTACCAACAACCATTATACATATACATTCCAACTGTACTGATTTTTTACCAAATAATGCCGATAACAATTTCGGTCTTACTACACCTACTGTACATACACAACTTAAATGACTACCCATGTACAAGTGACTACCCCGTCCTACTCTCGAACGGCTTCCAGCTCCTTGTACCTGAAATAGGAAAAGAAGAAAGGGTGGCCCCCTAGGGGCTCAGCAGCTTTGCTGGTATGGTAATCCCGCAGCCCGCATGCTACCGGGCCACACACAACTAATTGTCGTCTTAGCATGCGGTTGATTATATTTGAATCATGCATGTAAACTATAAACACACAACACATAACATTCCACCACAATGGGCTCAACAAACATATACCACATCCTTACTTGATAAGTCACTCATTGTGTTCATTAACCCTAGAGGGTTCTCCTCTAGTGGAGCTACTTCCTTAATAGACGACACTTACCCAATAATTGGGTTATCCATAAACGTCTCTTTTATAAACTGGGATTCATATCCATGATCCACATACACCACATAACAACACTTTTCACGTTTCAACGTGCACATAACATAACATCGCAATGGGAATTGCAGTACAACAATAACACATAACATAACGGGAACGGTTCTCTTAGGAACCGACCCAAACATAGTTAATTCACTTGTGAGCCTAGAGAATGATGTCACCCTCATGATAAACTCGTTATACAACACTCATTACCGTCCTAATAGTCGGACGAGTAACTTAAGTTAAGATGGTTCAGATATAGTGCCCCGAACACACCACACAAACACATGTTCCCCCTAAACCGATCATAAGTCAGAATAGCTAAGCTTTGGAGTAAGCTAATGGGAGATCGTAACCCGTGGAGGAAACAACCATAACAGAGAGGCGGGTAAAGCTAAGAAGGATACCCACACCCAAACAACGCGCGACCGGAACGACCGGATTTCTCACCCCCCCATAATATATATATAAACATAGTTAAGGGCTCCACTGTGGAACCTATCACATCCATACACCATACAGTATTACAACTGGATTAAACACACAACGGAGGTCCATACATTCACACACAAACATCATACAATTAACTCACGCATAGCCGTGGTTAGAATGTTCCCATGGTTTGGTTCGTTAAATCCAGATACCGTCCTCTTATGTGATCCTAGATTTGGTTAGCTAAGGTATAACACTTTCGAGGTTAAACGGTGTCAGAATTGAACACGCCACATAAATGAATTACTATAAACTCATTACATGTTTTATCTTACAACGTGGCAAACATACAAAAAAACACATTGGCATACAAGCCGGTGTAATCCGGTAGGACACAGGTTGCAAGAAAACCATACCTTGGTCCTTGCTGCGTTCGAGTCCCGCCAAACATAGTTCCTAAACATGATTAATAACGTCGGTTAAATACCTTATTTAGCTTCCGGTTTACTAAGCATTTTTCATGATTATATGACATGTTTTATGCGTAAACTTACCCTTGACTTACCTTCATTATACCCCCCTGGGGTTAACTACATAGGCCACACTTTGTTTGTTTTTTGTTTTGTTGTTTTTGTTTTTTTTTTACACGTTTTAGGTCGACCGACCTTACCCAAGGTCGGTCCATTGCAGTGACATCCAGGTTTGAAAATTTACACCTCGACCGACCTTGCCAAGCCCGGTCCCAAGGTCGGTCTATTCCAGACACTTTTACCGTTTAAAAATTCTACCCCGACCGACCTTGCAAGTCCGGTCCACAAGGTCGGTATATTCCAGAGACATATTCCGTATACAAAATTCAAGCCCGACCGACCTTGCAAGTCCGGTCCCCAAGGTCGGTCTGCTCCAGACCCTTGTTTAAAAATGCTTATTTGACTCCAAACTTCACCTTACATATCCTAGTATGCTTTAACATCATTTAGCACACTTAAACCTTCACATAACATCCTCCAAATGTATGTACAAGCTTACTTCTAAAGTCCTTAAACACTCACTCATTTACTCGCCAAACCTCCTAACACTTGTTTACACATTTTAAGGCCTTTACATGTCACCCACATGTTTAAACACCTTAAAACATGCACCAAACCTTCCTTAATCATCACCAAACTTGTTACTCAATTTCTTACGAAAATTCCTAACACTTACAAAATTTTTCCTTAGGATTTCTAGGTGGTAATGCATACCTACAACTTAGACTAACCAAGGTGTTTCTTCTAAATATGATAACCACTCCTAAGCATCATTTTGCATCCTCATCACTTCCTTTTCACAAACTCCTCAAGTCTTTCCCACAAGTTCATACTTAATCCTTCACAAGGTATTATACTTCCTTTCTTTATCAACTAAAATTTTGCCATAGCTTTTCTTGTATCACCTTACACCAAAACACATAGTTTTTCACCTTTAGACAATCAAGAACACTTAATCCCTTAATACACATTCCTTACATATAAACATATTGTTTTTCACTGTTTAACCATCAAAGACATTCATCTTCTCAAGAAAAGTTCTTTACACACAACTAATCCTTTAAACTACACTACATCACAATATAGTGCATAAACTTAAATTGCTTGGCACTTAGGCCCTTAAATAACATTAAACTTAAACACTGAATTTCCCACATTTAAATGCCTTCAACCTGCAAATACACATAACAAGGCTCCCATGTCTTTTTAGTCCAACTTGTGGATAGTTCTCTAGCTCATTTACCATTGGCTCTTTAGGTTATTTATTAAGCAAATATAGCTCAATTTCCCTAGTACAATAAACCACATTAAGAGAGGTCATTTACCTCTTTGTTTTCCAAGTTTTCTCACTTGTTTTCTCTTATTCTTTCTTGATTGAAAATTGGCATGGAACTTTTATCACTTGTCAATCTTCTAACCATTACACATATAAGGGTAATGAGCACTAATTTTAATACCCATACTCATAGTCAAACCCTAGGTTTACATATGTGTCTTAAAACACCAAAATTTGATGATTACCTTTGGAATTCGAAAGAGAGCTTGGTTAAGTAGCAAGATAGGACTCCTCCTAGTCCTTTGAAGTTTGAATTAAGCTATGAAGAGAGCAAGACAAAGCACCATTGTGAGGTGAATTTTCGGACACATACAAAAATGAGAGGAAACTTAGATTTTCTTTGGTTTTCCTTACCTTGAAGCAAAAGAGAATGACAAGGCATGAAAATATGAGCTCAAGCTCCTTCAATGGTGAACCTCCATGGCACCAAATGAAGCTTTTGATGATTTGAAAAGATAGAAGTGAAGATCTTGGTCTAACTAATACAAATATGGTCTTAGAATTTGATTTGGAGCATTAATGAACATTTGGTGAGCAATTGAAGTTAGAGAAGAGAGGGGATGTAGAAAGCTCGGTTCTGGTTGGTAGAATAGAGGAAGAACACGGTGGGAAGGCAAAGAAATGAAGAGGAGAGGTGAGAGGTCTCACTTTTGCAAGATATTTAAGCTTAAAAGCAAATAGTAACATTACATTATTTCTTTTTCTTTTCTTTAGTTAAATGACTAGGTTGGTGACTCACCACCTTAAAACCGTGGCCCCTTCAATATACAACATATATATGGCCTTTGTTGACAAATTAAACAACTTATGTTGACTTATAACTTAAACTAGCACTATTCAAAAAACAAGGCACATATTTGTGAAATTTTTGATTTCTCATTGATTTAGACTTCCTAATGTGATACTAAGTAGTACACGTATTTATTAAAGAGTAATGATGGTCATTTAGCCACTCAAAACTCATTTACAAGACAATTTTTCAATAATGTGCTTTAAGACTCCTTAAAGCACATTTTGTGTTTTAACTTGTTTTCATGCTTGGTTTTCTTTAGTAATTGATTTAACATGTTCATTAGCATGTTTATAAGGTCTAAGAATGACCTTTAGGTATTATACAAGGTTACACCAAGTCTAGAGCAAGTATTTGCTTAAATTGACTTTAAGGTGTTTTCTTGTGTTTTGTTTGGTTTAATTGTCCACCAACGTTCCCTAAGGACTTATTTAGTCTTATTAAATCATAATTGAATATTATTAAGTCTTGGTAGGCTCTTTGGGTCCTAACCAAGTTCACTTCCAAGCTTAGAGCATGTTTTTATTCAAACTGTGTCTTAGTGTTTTATTGTGTTTTACTATGGTTTAAATTGTTCACTGATGTTTCTAAGGCACTTTTTAGCCTTTATATACCATAGTTTAACATTTAAACAACATATCAAGGTTTGGGGTATTTCAATCTACCCCCCTTAAAAGAACTTCGTCCTCGAAGTTCACACTTCCCACACATCATTTGGATTAGAACACAGGGATTACTTGCAAATAAAACTTCCATAACCAAACATACTTTACATCACACCCTCGGACTTAACGGTCCGGGTAACATATACACATCCATACATAATATAACATACTTACATGATAACCTCGGAGTCAACGGTCCGAGTATCTTAACAACATTGTACTTACATAACAACCCTTAGACTCTCAGGTCTGGGTAATATAACAACATTTAGACACATAGGTCTTGGTAACATAACAACATTTAGAACTCATCAACATTAGGACTCAAGGTCAAAATAATATTTATTACACGTACCACACAACATGTCATAGCATGTATAACAACCAAAAAAATATCCTTTTATATACACTGTGATCCCGCAGAACCCAGTCGCGATGGACACCTTCTGGTCCCCGTCCCTTTGGGAGATCAAAACAATCACTTAATCTTTAACATATATACTTCTCATGTCACCGGTCCGAAGACAAAGGCTCATGCATCCTCGGCTCGTGAGCAAGTACTACACAAATATTCTTTACTTGGTTAAGTATAAGAGAATCCTTTATTTCAAATGTTAACCGACTGTTTTGAAAACACCAATTGAAAATCCTTTTGAAACCACATACAACTCCATCCAATCCAACTTATGCTCTTTGCTTCTTTTCTTAGCGTGGTTATTTGTGACCACTTATAGGGATCTTCAAGAATCATCCAACCCTGATGTGATCAGCATCATTGTTGAACTATCCTTCCACCCCAATTTGTGTTCGGCTTCCCTTGATCTCATGAAAATCAAGTTTCACCTCCCACTTCAATTTCAAGCATCAGGTAAATCACTCATTTCCAATTTTCTATCTTTTAAGTCATTCTAGTCATAATCATACATCTCCAAGGGATAGAACTCCGTCTATCAGTTATCTCCATTCACTTAAATCTAGCTACCTATTGAATCTTATTCTCACTAGGTTCTATGTCGGTTTCATACCCTCTCATAAATCACTATATTGTATATATACACATATATTTTATCAAAATACAACACACAGTTTCACATTTATAACACTGTCGGGGTTTGTTCCCGGGAGTTTCTCTACTCCTCACACTTGTACTATCACACACAACTGTTAACAAATAAACACACCTATCACAATGGTATTCACATCTTCTGTGCACAATTACCACAATTAAACCATGAATGAATGCGTATGTTTACGTAACACATACACACCAATCATCAAAACAAATTATTTTGTTCTATGCACAACATAGTTCACGTACACTTGTACGGTAAAATAAACTAAGCGGTATTGCGCTCTACCCCCCTTAAAAGGGATCACGCCCACGTAATCAATCACTTAATCATTGGGTTACAAGTTCTTCCATCGTGAAGTACTTTAACTTCCACGCGATCTGTTATACAATGCGTTCTAGTTAGAGGATCTTGACCATATTGGCGGTTTAGTCCCTAAACCAAAAATTCTCATTGGAGTTTGCTTTAACTCTTAACTGGTTTCGGTTCTGGCCTGTGAGGCTTCTAGGCATTAATAATTAGCCGTTCACTCATGTTCACCATGCACATTCAACACTTGAATCACTGGCTCACTAGTTTCTGCTGCGAAACTCTAATAACTGTAGGGTTAGTTTGCCCCATTCGTTATTCTTACTGTATTGTACATCCTCAATTATCACCTTTATCTTGGTAACAACGGTTTCTCAACCGATGCGTGGTATTTCTGACCGTGAGCGAATTCGGTGAGTTTCAAAACTTTCCATCCTCTTCTCCAATAACTTACTGCGTAAACTGCTATGTATTTCACGATGACTGACACGATTCCTTCCGACTTACTGTCGGTTGAGGTTGAGCTACTACCTAGTGTGTAGTGCTCTCTCGGCTATTTTCCACACTTGAGGTATATTCCATACCGATATTTGGTATTCTGTGTTACTGCAGTCACTTAATGCTAGCCATGCCTCCACATTTGGTTCTGTACTAGTACTCTTTCATTGGTACTACCTTGCATTTATCATGCATCAGTCACTATGGCGTTATAAGCCGTTTGCTGTTTCCTCCATAATTAACATTTCCCGAATCCCAACTATCCCACTTGATCATTACTGCGTAAGTGCAATACCAAAACACTCAGTCATACAGAGTGCAGAGGCGTAAACTCTTGACAGTAAATCTCTTATTAGCAATGGGAATTCACACTGAGTTCCTTATCACATAGTACAAACTACTGGCTTATTGCCTAGTCTGTTTATCATCACTTACCTTGCTTCTCCACTGAGTTTTACTCATAACTGGTCTTTCTCATTGTATAACGTCAACTTATATGGTATTCACAGTCATACTAGCTTCCACACATATACTTACATCATTCGTATTATGGTTCGTCATTCATTTGGATGACTACTGAATGCTCCTTGAGCGTTGATCACTCGAGTTACAAACCGGCATTATTCAGCTCGGTGCTTTACTTATACTCACATGCTACCAAACTATATGTTCTCTCGCAATGACAACATGGTCAATCCTTAACATGTTTCTTGAACTTGGTTCACATAACTACCGCTATTGCGGTCTCACAATGTTAAGAGGTATCCCCACTCTCTTAGCAGTGGTTCGTTATCCGCTTTACTTACTTATATAACATAGACTTCTACAATTGATTCAAATTTACCTAACACATTTGCTTGTGGCTTAGTAGCCTTACTACCTCGAGCTCTGCTCATTGTAGGCTGTTCATACACATTTACTTCTCTATACAACATTACATGGTTTGGATATCATATTGAGCTCCATGACAAGGTCGTTGCATTCTGTTTCCTTTCATGGGATGCCCCTTAGGATTGTCAGTCCGTCTCCTGACAACTTATGTCTAGACTGGGTGTTAGTTTCAACCCTTGTGTTTCTGTCACGTTATTTCGTTCAACTATCGTTGATGTGAACACCCTTCAAGGATTGCTCCTGGGTGTTGCTAAGTTATGCCATTACATCTGGTTCGCACTTATTGGTATATTCAGTTAGCCACGCCGTTTGCGTTCTTAACTGGCTTATTATCCTCTTCTGTGAAGATCAATATTTCCTGGTAGGGTAGGTACTCATTCTGGGAGTTTCATCCCGTTCATTGCACATTAATGTGTCCACATTAGGCATCTGCTTGCCATGCACAAGCTGGGTCACCATTCCAGCTATCATGTTTATCCCTGGGATCCTTAAGACATATGCTATGTCTTTACATAACAGTTAGTGCACTTCGTATTCCCTGACTCTTAAACATTTCCTTGAAACAACACTAACTCCTTTAGTCTCGTTAAATTAACTGAGTTCCTTTACTTCAACCATTCTCGGTAATCCTTTGCTCTTGATTGACTTACACTGCTGACCGTAGTACGGAGTCGACTACCTCCCGTGTTCCGGACTCTACTCATATACATATGTGGGGTACCATGCTGATCCATTGCTACTTACCCAACTAACCCATAAGTAGGTCTGTCAGGCCCACAAGCTCCTATCGGAGTGCGGTTGTCCCACATTACAGTTGGTACACTCGTAGTGTCCGTCACACGCCTAGGTGAAGTATTTTGTTGTCAACTCCCTTATATTGTCCTGTGACAATATGCATTCCCTGCTTCACGAATTTAATCAAGGGAAGGTTTATCCACTGTTGTATCACTATGAACTCCATCCATTCCCTCGGGTCGCTACCCTTGGGTTTACCGGTTTGGTTTAAAAGAAGGTTAGAAATAAATATTGGTTTGAAAGAAAATTCAGTTTGAAAGAAAAGAGTTTGAAATAAATCTGAGTTGAAAGAAAAATTCTCATGGTATTACAATGCCTTCATCCCTTAACCAAATCTAGCTTCTTGCTGACTGGTGCACTTCCAATTACAAAGGTTCGGCTGTTAAGCCCTTCCACAGTTATGATGATCACAGTTAACTTCGTGGTACTTTACTAAGTACTTCGTATTTGTTAAAACTTTCCTGAACAGCCCTGTCATAGCAGCACTTGCCATGGCAAGTGCGCCATGCTAACTGGCTATCGGTTCAACACATACCGGTTGTGGTATTGTTTTTACCCGCACTGTCATCAGTGGCCTTGTTGGCCCTCACTTGATCTTACAGTCTTGACAATTAATCCTCTGGGTGACTTCCCACTGTCTTCACATGATAATCACTAACTAGGGTGTTTCCCATTCTGGAAGACCCCTTTTTACTTAGTACTGTATCCTCTTCGTAGCCCGTTCCACGCATTTGTCGTGGTTACTGAGACTTGTCTCTTGTTTGGGTACTATGTTGTAGTTCCTTCGTCGGTTGGTATACTGTTGGTGTATTATTTCCCCGTAGACATGTGTCTCGGGTTCCGTTAATCCACTTCTTGCCTGTTGCACGGTCGGTACGTTGCAAGCTGGTTATTCTCGACTGCTTGGCATGTCGACCCAGGTTGCCAGAAATTCTATTCTTCTATACACAAGATTCTTCATTCTTCGCTATTAAATGCGGTTAACATTGTTCAGATGGAAACCGTCTCCGGGATTCCCAGTTTTCAGGATCTACCGTATGACAGGTTCTCCGTACCTTTAGAGGTATTTAATAACAGCCAGATCGGGTATCCCGAGTATGAGAGGACTTCCATCTCTCTGGCGTTGTTTCCCAAGTTCTAAAACAGGGATTGCGGAGGGCGAGAAGGATATAGTAGGTTTTCAGTATTCACTGGTAATTCCTAACTAGCGTATCTCTCAAGCTGTAACACCCCTACCGGTAATCACACCATTATCCTCTGACCTGTCTCATATATCAACAACAACACAGCGGTAGTTCCAACTCAACTAGGGGTGAAACAATGCCGTTAGTCACCCACGTGACTAACTAGGCCAATCCAAACTCAATCACTACAACAAATACAATATCGGTCTGATGGGTCTTATACCGAGTACACTATACAAACGATACTTCCTTTACTTAAACAATTCTCAAGTCAATACAACCTTCAACACCACAATATACAACACAATAACCATTCAATACTATACCGAGTATCTACAATTCCCAAGTTTATCAGTGACCCTTCGGTCTTACAAATCCACAATACATAAATGCAATTTCCTTATCCACTACTGAAATACCCCAAACCCTGATATGTGGTTTAAATATTAAACTATGGTATATAAAGGCTAAAAAGTGTCTTAGAGACATCAGTGAACAATTTAAACCATAGTAAATGCAATAAAGCACTAAGATACAGTTTGAGCAAAAACATGCTCTAAGATATGAGTGAACTTGGTTAGGACCCAAAGAGCCTACCAAGACGAAACTTTGGTAGACAGTTAAACCAAACAAAACACAAGAATATACCTTAAAGTCAATAAGAGCAAAAATGTGCTCTAAGCTTGGGATAAATTTGTATAAGACCTAATGGTCATACTTATACCTTATAAGTATGTTATGAACATATTAAATCAATTACCAAAGAAAACCAAGCTTGAAAACAAGTTAAAACACAAAAAAGTGCTTTAAGAGTCTTAAAGCACGTTTTGAAAAATTGTCTTGTAAATGAGTTTTGAATGGCTAAATGTCCATCATTACTCTTTAATTAACATGTTACTATATAGTATCACATTTGGAAGTCTATATCAATGGGAAATCAAAAATTTCACATCTATGTGCCTTGTTTTAGTGAATAGTAACTTTACTAAGCTAGTTTGTAACTATGTTGTTATAAGTAATTAAATGGTCAAAAAGACCAAAACACCCTTATTGTGATATGGGGGCCGGTTTTTGTAGGGTGAGTCATCACCATTTATAAATCAATTAAAGGAAAGGAAAGTGAGTAAAGTAAGTACTATTTGCTTTATATGTAAAATATCTCATCACAAAGTAAACTCTCTTACCTCATTCTCTTCTTTCTTTCTTTCATTTCCCACGGTTGCCATCTTCTTCCTCTCCTCTCTCCATCGGTTTCCAACAGCACCATCTCATTCTTCATCTTCCTTCACTTGTAACTTATGATTCCGTGGTCCAAATTCAATTTCAAGACCACCATTCTTCTAGTTGGAGCAAGCTCTACACTTCTACCTTTTCAAATCTTCAAGAGCTCAATTTTGGTGCCATGGAGATTCACCATTGAAGGAGCTTGAGCTAATATTTTCACACCTTGTTGTTCTCCCTTGCTTCTAGGTAAGGAATCTCAAAGAAAAATAATGTTTCCTCCATGTTTGTATGATGTCCAAAAATTCACCTCACCATGGTGTCTTTACCTTGCTTGTTTTAGCTTCATTTGAATCTTCCAATGGCTAGGAGGAGTCCTCTCTTGATACTCATTCAAGCTCTCTTTCCATTCAAAGGTAAAACAATTACCTTAATGTGTTAAGATAATATATGTAACTAGGGTTTACAATGAGATGAAGCTTAAAGCTTGTATACTCATTACATTATTTGTATAATGTTTAGAAGTTGACAAGCAACCAAAAGCCTTGCCAATTTAGTCAAGGAAACAAGAAAGAAGTTTGTGAGGAAAAGAGGTGAATGTGCTAACCGAAGGTGGTTTAAAGTCTTAGGAGAAATGAGCTTATATTGCTTATGAAAATGATTTAAGGAGCCAAGGGAAAATGACTTAGGAGAATGCTCTCAAGGGCTTTGTAAAAGGCATATGTATTGTTGAGTGTATTTGCAGGTCAAAGGCAAATACAATGTGGGAAATTTAGTTTTTATGATTTATGCATCTTAAGGGCCTAAGAGCCATGTTATTTAAGGGCCTAAGTGCCAAGCAATTAAGTTTATGCACTATAGTGTGATGTAGTGTAAATTTGGTGAAGTTATTTGGTGAGAAACTCTTGATGGATTTTAGGTGTTCTTGAATGAAATAAGGTAAAAACCTAAGTGTTTGGATGTGAGTATATACAAGAGAAGCTATGGCAAAATTTGGAGAATGTGTAAGAAGTTCTAAGTGATTTAAACAAGTTTTGGTGAACTAGGAAGTGTTAAAGGTGAACAAGTGTTTTACTAGGGAAGAAAGAATGTATTAAGGTGATTTAGAGTGATACAAGGACTTTGGTATTATCTTGGAAGTTCTAGGAATTCAATGAGTGTTTTTAGGATGTAATAAAGTCTTGGAGAAGTTTGTTTAAGGTTTAGGAATGTTGGTGTACAAGGAAGAAATGATGTTTAGTAAGATGTGAAAAAGGAGATTTAGTTAGTAAGAAAAGAAGTTTGAGAGATGATGTTAAGGTGTAGAGGAAACACCTTGGTATAGTGGTCATTATTGGTGAAACACCACTTGGAAACAAGGAGGAAATAACATAAGTGTTAGGAATTTCGGTATGAATGAGTAAGTGTTTAAGGTGATAGGTAATGAGTTTCAGGATGTTGTATGAGGACATAGTGTACCAAATGATGTTAGAAAACATTATGAGGCCTTAGAAGTTTGGAGTTAAATGGGCAATGGAAAATAAGGGTCTAGGGCCGACCGACCTTGCGACCGAACTTGCCAAGGTCGGTCGAGCCCAGTTTACCCTGCAAGAATTAGTTTTCTGGAATGGACTGACCTTGGGGACCGAACTTGCAAGGTCGGTCGGGCTTGTATTTTGTGTACGAATTAAGTTTCTGGAATCGACCGAACATGGGACCGGACTTGGCAAGTTCGGTCGGGCCTGAATTTTCAAAGGGAAGAAACTCTCGGGAACGGACTAAACATGCGACCGAACTTACAAGGTCAGTCGGAGTAGAAATTTTGACGGTAAAGTGTTCTGGAATGGACCGACCTTGTGTAAGGTCGGTCGGACCAAAACATTGTTTAAGGTTATAAAATGATATGTAATGATGGGGATTGATTAGTAATGATGTTATAAGGTTGTTCAAGACATGTTAGGTGAGTTATAATGGCAATTTAGTGGGGAAAAGATGTATTAAAAATGTAAAAGTAAAACAAGTTAAAAAGTGAAGTTATGTAGCTAAGTTAACGGGGAAAAGTTATAAGCAATAGACTTTAAACAATCATGATACCCCGATGTTAATAAAAATACATGTAATGTTATCAGTTGTTCGAGGATTGCTCGAGGAACATAAGTGGACACGATAAAGTGGACTCCGGTGACAGGTATGGTTTTCTTGCAACCCGTGTCCTACCGGATTACACCGGCCTGTATGCCAATGTGTTTCTTATGTTTGCCACGTTGTAAGATAAACACGTAATGAGTTTACAGTAATTCATTTATGTGGCGTGCTCAACTCCGATACCATTTAACCTCGGAAGTGTTAACCTTAGTTAACTGAGTCTAGGATCACATGAGAGTTTGGTATTCAGAGTAAACAACCCGAACCATGGGACGTTCTAACCACGGCTATGCGTGTGTTAAATGTGTGAAATGTGTGTGTGAATGTAGGGATCTCCCTTGTATGTTTAACCCAGTTGAAATACTGTATGTGTTGTCATGTGATAGGCTCCATAGTGGGGTTCTAACTAATATCTAAAAGTAAGTATGTACTAACAGTGGTGAGGAATCCGGTTTTGCCGGTCGCGCGTTGTTTGGGAGTGGGTATCCTTCTTAGCCTTACCCTTCTCTCTGTTATGGTTGTTTCCCTCACGGGTTATGATCTCCCATTAGCTTACTCCAAAGCTTAGCTGTTCTGACTTATGATCGGTTTAGGGGGAACATGTGTTTGTGTGGTGTGTTCGGGCCACCAAACCCGAACCATCTTAACTTAAGTTACTCGTCCGACTATTAGGACGGTAATGAGTGTTGTTGTTGTTTTTGTATAACGAGCTTATCATGAGGGTGACATCATTCTCTAGGCTCACCAGTGAATTAACAATGTTTGGGTCGGTTCCTAAGAGAACCGTTCCCGTTATGTTATGTGTGGTTGGTAAAGCAATGTCTATTGCGATGTCATTATGTGCACGTTGATACGTGAAAAGTGTTGTTATGTGTTGTATGTTATATGTTGTATAATGTGGAGTATGTGGATCATGGATATGAATCCCAGTTTGTGATAAGAGGCGTTTGAGGATAACCCGATTAATGGGTAGTTGTCGTCTATTAAGGAAGTAGCTCCATTAGAGGAGAAACACTCTAAGGATAATGAATACCATGAGTGACTTATCAAATAAGGATGTATTATCCGTTTATTGAGCCCATTGAGGCGAAATGTTGTGTGTTGTGTGTTTACAGTTGCATGCATGATTTAAATATAATCAACCGCATGCTAAGACGACAATTAGTGTGCGTGGCCCGGTAGCATGTGGGCTGCGGGATTACCATACCAGCAAAGGTGCTGAGCCCCTTGGGGGCCACCCTTTCTCTTCTTCCTGTTTCAGGTACAAGCAGCTAGAAGCCGTTCGAGAGTAGGACGGGGTAGTCGTTGTACATGGGTAATCATTTAATTTGTATATATACAGTAGGTGTAGTAAGACCGAAATTGTTATCGGCATTAGTTTGCGAATACTCGGTACAGTTGAAAGGTGCATGTGGTTTCTATTGTTGATGGAAGGGTCAGTAATGTGTAGTCGCTCGGGAATCTAGTCCATTAGACCGGTACAATGTATATGTAATAGCCTTGTTAGCCACGTGGGTGGTTAACGGCGTGTAACACCAACGAGTTAAGTAATGTGATGAAGTATATTTTCCGCTGCAGATTGTTGTTATGTGTTTGTTGTTGGATGGGGTGTTACAAAAAGTGGTATCAGAGCGAAGTATCGCTCTGATGACTGAATTACCGAGCTTAGGAAGTACCGAGTTAGGATTTTAGTACCTTGGGTTAAGGGTTGAGTGATAGCGTGAGAGATACGCTAGTTAGGTTACCAGTGTGTACTGTACTGGAAACCTACAATATCCTTCCCGCCCTCCACAATCCCTGTTTTATAACTTGGGAAGGAACGCCAGAGAGATGAAAGTCCTCTCATACTCGGGAATACCCGATCTGGCTGTTATTAAGTACCTCTAAAGGTATGGAGAACCTGTCATACGGTAGATCCCGAAAGGTGGGAATCCCGGAGACGGTTTCCACCTGAATAATGTTAACCGCATTAATAGCGAAGAATGAAGAATCTTGTGTATAGAAGAATAGAATTTCCGGCAACCTGGGTCGACATGCCGAGCAGTCGAGGATAACCAGCTTGCAACGCACCGACCGTGCAACAGGCAAGAAGTGGATTAATAAAACCCGAGACGAGTGTCTACGGGGCCACAACTGAGAAATAATACACCAACGGTATACCAACCGACAAAGGAACTACAACGTAGTGCCCAAACAAGAGACAAGTCTCAGTAACCACGAGAAATACGTGGAACGGGCTACGAAGACGAAACAATACAAAAGAAAAGGGGGTCTCCCAGAATGGGAAACACCCTAGTTGATGATTATCATGTGAAGACAGTGAGAAGTCACCTAGAGGAGTTATTATCAAGACAGTAAGATCAGTGAGGGCCAACAAGGCCACTGATGACAGTGCGGGTAAAAAACAATACCACAACCGGTATGTGTTAAACCGATAGCCAGTTAGCATGGCGCACTTGCCATAGCAAGTGCTGCTATAACAGGGCTGCTCGGGAAATTTATAACCACTACGAGTACTTGGTAAAGTACCATAAAGTTAAATGTGATCGTCATAACAGTGGAAGGGCCTGTTAGCCTAACCTCTGTAATTATAAGTACACCAGTCAGCAAGAAGCTAGACTTGGTTAAGGTAAGAAGATGTTGTGAAACCATGAAAATTTTCTTTCAAACTCAGATTTATTTCAACTCTTTTCCTTCAAAACCAAATTTTCTTTCAAACCAATACTTCTTTCTAACCTTCTTCTAAACCAAACCAGTAAAACCAAGGGCAGTTGATAAAGATACAACAGTGGATAAACTTTCCCTCGATTAAGTTCGGGAAGCACGGAACGCATATTGTCATGGGACAATATAAGGGAGTTGACAACAGAATACTTCACCTAGGCGTGTGACGGACACTACGAGTGTACCAACTGAATTGTGGGACGACCGCACTCCGATAGGAGCTTGTGGGCCTGACAGACCTACTTATGGGTTAGTTGGGTAAGTAGTAATGTATCAGTAGGGTACCCCACATATGTATACAAGTAGAGTCCGGAACACGGGAAGTAGTCGACTCCATACTACGGTCAGCAGTAAAAGTCAAACAAGAGCTAAGGATTACCATGAATGGTTAAAGTTAAGGAACTCAGTTAAGTTAACGAGACTAAAGGAATTAGTGAATTCCTTTCAACGAAATGCTTAAGAGTCAGGAGGTGCGAAGTGCACTAACTGTAATGTAAAGACATCGTATACGTCTTAAGGATCCTCAGGGATAAACATGTTAGCTGGAACGGAGACCCAGCCTGTGCATGGCAAGGCAGATGCCTAATGTGGACACATTAGTGTGCAATGAACGGGATGAAACTCCCAGAATGGGTACCTACACTACCAGGAAATGTTGATCTTCACAGAAGGAGATAATAAGCCAGTTAAGAACGCAAACAGCGTGGCTAACTGAATATACCAATAAGTGTGAACCAGATGTAAAAGCATAACTCAGTAACACCCAGGAGCAATCCTTGAAGGGTGTTCGCGTCAACAAGAGTTGCACGAAGTGACATGCTAGAAACACAAGGGTTGAAACTAACACCCAGATTAGACATAAGTTGTCAGGAGACGGACTGACAATCCTAAGGGACATCCCAGGAAAGGAAACGGAATGCAACGACCTTGTCATGGAGCTCAATATGATATCCAAACTATGTAATGTTGTACAAAGAAGTACATGTATGTGGACAGCCTACAATGAGCGCAGCTCAAGGCAAATAAGGCTTATAGGCCACAAATAAAATGTGTTATGTAAATTAGATTGATTGCAGAAGTTTATGTTATATAAGTGAATAGAGTGGAGAACGAACCACTGCACTAAGAGTGGGGATGCCTCTCGATGCTGTGAAACCGCTGGAGCGGTAGTTATGTGAACCAAGCTCAAGAAATATGTTAAGGATGGACAATATTATTATTATTTGAGAGCAGTTAGTTTAGCAGTATGTGTGTATAAAGTGAAGTACCGAGCTGAATAATGCCGGCTTGTGACTCGAATGATCAATGCTCAAGGAGCATTCAGTAGTCATCCAAGTGAGTGATGAACCATAATACGAATAATGTAAGTATGTGTGTGGAAGTTAATGTGACAGTAAATACCATGTAAGTTAGTGTTATGCAATGAGTAACAGCACGGTTCGCACCAAGCGACCGTTGCATAAGTATTGTTGAATAATAAGGTGGTAGATGAGACCAGTTATGAGTTAAACTCAGAGGAGATGCAAGGTAAGTGATGTTAAACAGACTGGGCAATAAGCCAGTGGTAGGTACTATGTGATGAGGAACTCAGTGTGAATTCCATGGCGAATCGCATAAGGGATTTACTGTCAAGAGTTTACGCCTCTGCACTCTGTATGACTGAGTGTTTTGGTATTGCACTTGCGCAGTAATGATCGAGTGGGATAGCTAGGAATTGGAAACATGTTAATTGTGGAGCAATAATGTTATAATGGCCGATGCATAGGAAATGCAAAGACATACCATAAGAGAGTACTTGTACAAAACCAAATGTGGAGGCATGATTAAGAATAAGGGACTACGGTAGCACTGAATACCAAATATTGGTATAGAATATACCCCAAATGTTGGGTAATAACTGAGAGAGCACTACACACTAGGTAGTAGCTCAATCTCAACCGACAGTAAGTCGGAAGGGAACAAGTCAATCATTGTGAAATACATAGCTGTATACACAGTAAATTGTTATGGAAGTGGATAGAAAGTTTATAACTCACCGAATTCGCTAACGGTAAGAGATACCACGCGTCGGTTGAGAAACCATTGTTACCAAGATGAAGGTGACAATTGGGGATGTACAATACTAAGAATAAAAATGGGGCAATTAAGCTCTACAGTTATTAGAGTTTCAGCAGAAACTAGTGAGCCAGCGGTTCAAGTGATGAATGTACATGGTGAACATGAGTGAGTGGCAAATTATTAACGCCTAGAAGCCTAACAGGCCAGAATCGAAACCAACTAAGAGTTTAAACAAACTCCAATGAGAATTCTTGGTTTAGGAACTAAACCGCCAATATGGTTAAGATCCTCTAATCAGAATCCATTGTGTAATAGACCGCGTGGAAGTTAAAACACCTCACGACGGCAGAACATTTTAAGCCAATGTTTAGTGATTGATTACGTGGGCGTAATCCCTTTTAAGGGGGGTAGAGCGCAAAACCACTTAGTGTGTATTACCGTACAAGTGTACGTGATTTATGTTGTGCATAGTAATTTGTTTTGATGATTGGTGTGTGTGTTATGTAAACATACGCATTCATTCATGGTTTAATTGTGGTAATTGCGCACAGAAGATGCGAATACCATTGTGATAAGTGTGTTTGTTAACAATTGTGTGTGGTAGTACAAGTGTGGGAGTAGAGAAACTCCCGGGGAACAAAAAAAAACCCGACAGTGTATAAATGTGAAAATGTGTGTGGTATTTTGATAAAATATATGTGTATATATACTATATAGTGATTCACGAAAGGGTATGAAACCGACATAGAACCTAGTGAGAATAAGATTCCCTAGGTAACAACATTAAAGTGTATGGAAATAACTGATAGACGAAGTTCTATCCCTTGGAGATGTATGATCATGATTAGAATGATTAAAAAGATAGAAAATTGGAAATGAGTGATTTATTTGATGCTTGAAATTGAAGTGGGAGGTGAAACTTGATTATCATGAGATCAAGGGAAGCCGAACACAAATTGGGGTGGAAGGATAGTTCAACACTGATGCTGATCACATCAGGGTTGGATGATTCTTGAAGCTCCCTATAAGTGGTCACAAATAACCACGCTAAGAAAAGAAGCAAAGAGCATAAGTTGGACTTGGAGTTGTGTGTGTTTTCAAAAAGGATTTTGAATTGGTATTTATAAGACGTCGATAGATACTTTACATAGTTAAAGTTCTCTTACTTAACCTCAAAAAAAATTCAAATTTAAGTGATTGTTTTGATCTCCCAAAGGCACGGGGACGGAAGGTGTCCATGACCGGGTTCTGCGGGATCACAGTGTATATCAAAGATATTTTTGATTGCTATACATGCTATGACATGTTGTGTGGTATGTGTAATAAATATTATTTTGACCTTGAGTTCCAAAAGTGTATGTTATCAAGACCTATGAGTCTAAATGTTGTTATGTTACCCAAGACCAGAGAGTCTAAGGGTTGTTACGTATGTGTAAATATTGTTAAGATACCCGGACCATTGAGTCCGAGGTTATCATGTGAATATGTTATGTTATGTATGGATGTGAATGTGTTACCC
Source organism: Limonium bicolor (assembly GCA_023374045.1). Taxonomy (NCBI): domain Eukaryota; kingdom Viridiplantae; phylum Streptophyta; class Magnoliopsida; order Caryophyllales; family Plumbaginaceae; genus Limonium; species Limonium bicolor. The sequence continues at coordinate 126,810,212 of CM041776.1, read as the reverse complement.
GGACCATTAAGTCCGAGGTTGTGATGTAAAGTGTGTTTGGTTATGGAAGTTTTATTTCTATAAGTAATCCCCGTATTCTAATCCAAGATGTGTGGGAAGTGTAAACTTCGAGGACGAAGTTCTTTTAAGGGGGGTAGATTGAAATACCCCAAACCCTGATATGTGGTTTAAATATTAAACTATGGTATATAAAGGCTAAAAAGTGTCTTAGAGACATCAGTGAACAATTTAAACCATAGTAAATACAATAAAGCACTAAGATACAGTTTGAGCAAAAACATGCTCTAAGCTATGAGTGAACTTGGTTAGGACCCAAAGAGCCTACCAAGACTTAATAATATTCAATTATGATTTAATAAGGCTAATTAAGTCCATAGGAAACTTTGGTAGACTGTTAAACCAAACAAAACACAAGAATATACCTTAAAGTCAATAAGAGCAAAAATGTGCTCTAAGCTTGGGATAAATTTGTATAAGACCTAATGGTCATACTTATACCTTATAAGTATGTTAATGAACATATTAAATCAATTAACAAAGAAAACCAAGCTTGAAAACAAGTTAAAACACAAAAAGTGCTTTAAGGAGTCTTAAAGCACGTTTTTGAAAAATTGTCTTGTAAATGAGTTTTGAATGGCTAAATGTCCATCATTACTCTTTAATTAACATGTGTACTATATAGTATCACATTTGGAAGTCTATATCAATGGGAAATCAAAAATTTCACATCTATGTGCCTTGTTTTAGTGAATAGTAACTTTACTAAGCTAGTTTGTAACATATGTTGTTATAAGTAATTAAATGGTCAACAAAGACCAAAACACCCTTATTATGACTATGGGGGCCGGTTTTTGTAGGGTGAGTCATCACCATTTATAAATCAATTAAAGGAAAGGAAAGTGAGTAAAGTAAAGTACTATTTGCTTTATATGTAAAATATCTTCACAAAGTAAACTCTCTTACCTCATTCTCTTCTTTCCTTTCATTTCCCACGGTTGCCATCTTCTTCCTCCTCTCTCCATCGGTTTCCAACAGCACCATCTCATTCTTCATCTTCCTTCACTGTAACTTATGATTCCATGGTCCAAATTAATTTCAAGACCCCCATTCTTCTAGTTGGAGCAAGCTCTACACTTCTACCTTTTCAAATCTTCTAGAGCTCAATTTTGGTGCCATGGAGATTCACCATTGATGGAGCTTGAGCTAATATTTTCACACCTTGTTGTTCTCCCTTGCTTCTAGGTAAGGAATCTCAAAGAAAAACAATGTTTTCTCCATGTTTGTATGATGTCCGAAAATTCACCTCACCATGGTGTCTTTACCTTGCTTGTTTTAGCTTCATTTGAAACTTCCAAGGGCTAGGAGGAGTCCTCTCTTGATACTCATTCAAGCTCTCTTTCCATTCAAAGGTAAAACAATTACCTTAATATGTTAAGATAATATATGTAACTAGGGTTTACAATGAGATGAAGCTTAAAGCTTGTATACTCATTACATTATTTGTATAATGTTTAGAAGTTGACAAGCAACCAAAAGCCTTGCCAATTTAGTCAAGGAAACAAGAAAGAAGTTTGTGAGGAAAAGAGGTGAATGTGCTAACCGAAGGTGGTTTAAAGTCTTAGGAGAAATGAGCTTATATTGCTTATAAAAATGATTAAGGAGCCAAGGGAAAATGACTTAGGAGAATGCTCTCAAGGGCTTAGTAAAAGGCATATGTATTGTTGAGTGTATTTGCAGGTCAAAGGCAAATACAATGTGGGAAATTCAGTGTTTATGATTTATGCATCTTAAGGGCCTAAGAGCCATGTTATTTAAGGGCCTAAGTGCCAAGCAATTAAGTTTATGCACTATATTGATGTAGTGTAAATTTGGTGAAGTTATGTGTGTGAGAATACTCTTGATGGATTTTAGGTGTTCTTGAATGAAATAAGGTAAAAACCTAAGTGTTTGGATGTGAGTATATACAAGAGAAGCTATGGAAAAATTTGGAGAATGTGTAAGAAGTTCTAAGTGATTTAAACAAGTTTTGGAGAACTAGGAAGTATTAAAGGTGAACAAGTGTTTTACTAGGGAAGAAAGCATGTATTAAGGTGATTTAGAGTGATACAAGGACTTTGGTATTATCTTGGAAGTTCTAGGAATTCAGTGAGTGTTTTTGGGATGTAATAAAGTCTTGGAGAAGTTTGTTTAAGGTTTAGGAATGTTGGTGTACAAGGAAGAAATGATGTTTAGGTAAGATGTGAAAAAGGAGATGTAGTTAGTAAGAAAAGAAGTTTGAGAGATGATGTTAAGGTGTAGAGGAAACACCTTGGTATAGTGGTCATTATTGGTGAAACACCACTTGGAAAACAAAGGAGGAAATAACATAAGTGTTAGGAATTTCGGTATGAAATGAGTAAGTGTTTAAGGTGATAGGTAATGAGTTTCATGGATGTTGTATGAGGACATAAGTGTACCAAATGATGTTAGAAAACATTAGGAGGCCTTAGGAGAAGTTTAGAGTTAAATGGGCAATGGAAAAATAAGGGTCTAGGGCAGACCGACCTTGCGACCGAACTTGCCAAGGTCGGTCGAGCCCAGTTTACCCTGCGAGAATTAGTTTCTGGAATGGACCAACCTTGGGGACCGAACTTGCAAGGTCGGTCGGGCTTGTATTTTGTGTACGAATTAAGTTTCTGGAATCGACCGAACATGGGACCGGACTTGGCAAGTTCGGTCGGGCCTGAATTTTCAAAGGGAAGAAACTCTCGGGAATGGACCGAACATGCGACCGAACTTACAAGGTCGGTCGGAGTAGAAATTTTGACGGTAAAGTGTTCTGGAATGGACCGACCTTGTGTAAGGTCGGTCGGTAAGGTCGGTCGGACCAAAAACATTGTTTAAGGTTATAAAATGATATGTAATGATGGGGATTGATTAGTAATGATGTTATAAGGTTGTTCAAGACATGTTAGGTGAGTTATAATAACAATTTAGTGGGGGAAAAGATGTATTAAAATGTAAAAGTAAAACAAGTTAAAAAGTGAAGTTATGTAACTAAGTTAACGGGGAAAAGTTATAAGCATTAGACTTTAATCAATCATGATACCCCGATGTTAATAAAAATACATGTAATGTTATCAGTTGTTCGAGGATTGCTCGAGGAACATAAGTGGACACGATAAAGTGGACTCCGGTGACAGGTATGGTTTTCTTGCAACCTGTGTCCTACCGGATTACACCGGCCTGTATGCCAATGTGTTTTTCTGTATGTTTGCCACGTTGTAAGATAAAACACGTAATGAGTTTACAGTAATTCATTTATGTGGCGTGCTCAACTCCGATACGATTTAACCTCGGAAGTTTAACCTTAGTTAACTGAGTCTAGGATCACATGAGAGTTTGGTATTCGGAGTAAACGACCCGAACCATGGGACGTTCTAACCACGGCTATGCGTGTGTTAAATGTGTGAAATGTGTGTGTGAATCTAGGGATCTCCCTTGTATGTTTAACCCAGTTGTAATACTGTATGTGTTGTCATGTGATAGGCTCCATAGTGGGGTTCTAACTAATATCTAAAAGTAAGTATATACTAACAGTGGTGAGGAATCCGGTTTGGCCGGTCGCGCGTTGTTTGGGAGTGGGTATCCTTCTTAGCCTTACCCTTCTCTTTGTTATGGTTGTTTCCCTCACGGGTTATGATCTCCCATTAGCTTACTCCATAGCTTAGCTATTCTGACTTATGATCGGTTTAGGGGGAACATGTGTTTGTGTGGTGTGTTCGGGCCACCAAACCCGAACCATCTTAACTTAAGTTACTAGTCCGACTATTAGGACGGTAATGAGTGTTGTTGTTGTTGTATAATGAGCTTATCATGAGGGTGACATCATTCTCTAGGCTCACCAGTGAATTAACAATGTTTGGGTCGGTTCCTAAGAGAACCGTTCCCGTTATGTTATGTGTTGGTGGTGTAAAGCAATGTCTATTGCGATGTCATTATGTGCACGTTGATACGTGAAAAGTGTTGTATGTGTTGTTATGTTGTATGTTATATGTTGTATAATGTGGAGTATGTGGATCATGGATATGAATCCCAGTTTGTGATAAGAGGCGTTTGAGGATAACCCGATTAATGGGTAGTTGTCGTCTATTAAGGAAGTAGCTCCATTAGAGGAGAAACACTCTTGGGATAATGAATACCATGAGTGACTTATCAAATAAGGATGTATTATCCGTTTATTGAGCCCATTGAGGCGAAATGTTGTGTGTTGTGTGTTTACAGTTGCATGCATGATTTAAATATAATCAACCGCATGCTAAGACGACAATTAGTTGTGCGTGGCCAGGTAGCATGTGGGCTGCGGGATTACCATACCAGCAAAGGTGCTGAGCCCCTTGGGGGCCACCCTTTCTCTTCTTTTCCTGTTACAGGTAGAAGCAGCTGGAAGCCGTTCGAGAGTTGGGCGGGGTAGTCATTGTACATGGGTAATCATTTAAGTTGTATATATACAGTAGGTGTAGTAAGACCGAAATTGTTATCGGCATTAGTTTGCGAATACTCGGTACAGTTGAAAGGTGTATGTTGTTTCTATTGTTGATGGAAGGGTCAGTAATGTGTAGTCGCTCGGGAATCTAGTCCATCAGACCGGTACAATGTATATGTAATAGCCTTGTTAGCCACGTGGGTGGTTAACGGCGTGTAACACCAACGAGTTAAGTAATGTGATGAAGTATATTTTCCGCTGCAGATTGTTGTTATGTGTTTGTTGTTGGATTGGGTGTTACAACTACCCATATCAATAACAACCCCGTCCTACTCTCGAACGGTGTCCGGCTTAGCTGTCAGACTCTTACAGTGTTCATACTCACTTCGGGTACCTGCACACTAAAAACGTTCCCCTTGGGGGTCAGCTTACGCTGAATATGACTTCCGCATACCCCGCGTACTAGCGAGGGTACGCCGACTAATTGGTTGAGAGCATGAGGTTCATTTTAGCACAACAGCATGCATACAACATACATTATATATGTACATTCACAATCAAGTTCAACATTGAACACAAGCACTAACACACATCAAGGGTTGATTCAATATGTTCTTTAATTAGGCTTGAGGGTTTCTACCTCACCATGCCTTACTCAACTACTCATGTACTACCCACTCCCTTGGGTAATCTTACTCACAATCTCTACAAGGTCTACGACACTCAACTCAATTCCTCACTCAACTCAAAATTCTCAAGTCCCACAAGTCACAACTCAATTCTCAATACTCACATACTCGATTCCATACTCAATACTCAATACTCAAGTTCCCAAAGTACCCAATGCTCAAGGTACATGTTAAGTCGATCTCACGACCTCCGGGCAGGGTCATACACAAGACCCACCACCGGGCTCAAATACAAATAGGGCTATACAGTTAGCTCCTCAAATACTCAAATGTCCAGTGCACAACCGGACTACTCAAATTCCCAAAACTCCACTCTCGGAGTCAATTCATAATCTCAAGGATTAGCCTAGAAGTATCTCTCTCGATAACATCTAACGGCATAGGGAATTCCTCAATGGCTAGTATTCCAAGATTTAAGGTTTCAACCAACTTATTAAATACTCTCATGTTCGGGACACTGCTCATGCAAGTCGGTTCCTCTTATTGGGGTTCGACTATATTTCTAAGGGGTTTGGTGATCCCTTACCATTCATTACTTTACTCAAGGTTCGTATTTCGAACAACTTTCCAATCCTCTAGTTAGGGGTTACTCATATACTTCCACTAATATTTATCGTGTGGATTTAGTCGTTTCGGTTCTCTAACCGTTATCGGGAGGTTGCTACTCCCGTATGTTCTCTCACGATTTAGTGCGTCCGTAGGTTTAGGTTACCGCGTAAGGTCTCAATAGTTGTAGTGTGTGTCCACCATTTTATTAGTTCGCACTTGACTCCTTCTACGAGTCTTTACTCACACAAGACTCAACTATGAGTCGCACTACCAAACACAATCACAATCAAGCAATTCATTCCCAATCCACATTTCATGAATTATACAAACTTTAATTAATGGAATACAATCCAACCACAAACGATACAATTCAAACACAAGAGAGTACAAACAATCCAATTCGGGCATTTATCTTGTTAGGTGATCACACAATCAAACAAGCACACAAATCGGGGTAACCAAGTTAGGATACAGAGCATGAGGAAATCATACCTTTCACCGGAGTTATCTTTACCGGGTGTTCCCTCGTTCCTCGGTTCACACTTGTTCCTCTAGTCTTACTCTTGAACCACTATTACATGTCAAATGGTTCAATTAATATTAAGGTGCTACGGTACGTACATAAATGCTACTCCCGTACTCACTCCCAACACTTGTATATACTTCTTAGGACCTTTACAAGTCACTAAACAACTCCCAAACATCGTCTAAAACCAATACCATTCAAACCCCCATCTTCTAAACCCTTAAAAACACATTCTGTTGAATTCTGGGGGTGGTCCGGGACTTGGTCCAGACCCAAAGTCCCGGACCAATGCACTGTCTAACTCTCGGCCTTATTTTCATAGGTGGTCCGGGACCTTGTCCATCTCTTAAGTCCCGGACCAAGTGCTGGAAGAAGTCTCGGCCTATTTTTAATGGGTGGTCCGGGACCTTGTCCATCTCTCAAGTCCCGGACCAAGTGTAGGATAAACTCTCGGTCTGTTTTTAATGGTTGGTCCGGGACTTTGTCCAAGGACCAAGTCCCGGACCCTGCTAAGACCTGCTACAAGGGTGATTTTTCACCCCCTAATCAACCCTTAAATCACCCTAAAACTTTCCCTAATCTTTCCACAAGTTTTCTACATAATTAAACACCCTAAAACATGCTCTAAACCACTTCAAATCCTTAGTTAAATCCTCACTCCAATTTTTTTGTTTAAATTCAACAAACTTTCATTCTCACATTTGTGTTTTGCACACTTGTGCATTTCTGTTTCCTTTTGCTAGTTCTTACCTCCTACCAAACTTACCATATCACTCAATGACCATACCAATTCATTCCTAGACAAGTGCATTGACAAAACCCAAGTACTACTCTTGTTTCCAAAGTCTTGCACACTAGCTCCTTTTTCTAGTTTTTCTAAAACATTTCTATACTCCTTTGCTACAGATTTTTACACTCCTCCCCCTAGTTCTCTAAATACCATTTGAAGGCTATCAATTCACTCTACTCAACACTACAAACACCTAGGTTCTCCCATCTCATTAAACCACCTTAAAACACTTACTTTAATGAAATTTCACCATAGCCTCCCCATAAACTTCCTAATCTAACCACACCCTTACAAGGGTCCTACCAGCACTCAATATCAATCTAAAATTCACCAAATCATAATATAGCTCCAAAGTCTTAATTAACCACAACATAACAACAAACTTAGAATCACTTGGCTTCAAAGCCCTCTATTCAACCAACAATTCACAATCTCTCTCAAAATCAACTAAACACATCATTTTTCATATTTTGGGTTCATTAATCAATTTAACCCATCTTAAATCCTAAAATCATTAAATTAGGCTCCAAGGTAATTTATTTACCTCTTGTTCACAAGCCTTGTCTCTTTCACTCCTCTTCTTCCCCTTCTCCTTTCTTTTGCTCGGAAATCAGCCAAAGGCCATGGAATTGCCCATCTCCAAATCAATATTCAAAGCAAGGAATGAGTATAAGTAGAAACACCTAATCTCATTAATTAGAAATGCTTAACGCTCTAAAATGGGTGATTACCTTGAAACCCTAGGATGGGGCTTTGGTCAAGAATCAAAGAGGAACTCCCTCCAAGCTTTTGAGGAATAAAACAATGCTCATAAAAGGGAAGAAACAAGGCTCCATTAGAGACCCAAAATCGGCCAAGGTACAAAATGGAGAAAACATGACTTTTCCATGGGTATTTTTACCTTGATAGAAAGAGGAAGCTTCAAGCTTCAAAATGGTGTGCGCTTCCCTTCAAATGGCCAACACACATGAAAATGAAACTCGTCCTTTTTGAATTTTGGAAAGAGAGGAAGGTAGAGGATGATGAGAGGAGTTCAAATATGTAGTTATTTTTGGATTTGGAGCTTGGGTGTAGCTTGGGCATGAAGAGAAGGTTGAAGAAGCCATGGAAGGGGAGCTCCATTTCGTACCAGCTGAAAGGAGGGAGAAGAGAGCTGGCTTGGGGGAGAGACCACCGTGAGAGAGGAAAGGAAATGGGAAAAGTGAGAGGAGAGAGAGTAAAAAGGGGGATATACGTCCCTTTACACTTTTTGCTTTTTGACTATTAAATTAATTAGCTAGTTGAGAGTTTGTGAGACGTTGGCTAGTATATTAAAACCGGCCCCCACTGTAGCCATATAAGTTGGGGCGTTTCTCATCTTTTACAGAAAACGCTCGTTAATTTACCCGGTTTTAGCACTATTCACTAACCGGGCCCGTTTTCTTGAATATTCTCGTTTCTTTAATTTTAATGGCTCTTAAGCTTCCATTAATGTTTATTTATAGTTATTTAATGAACTATAATTTTTACGGGTTCGTTTGACCACTTAAAGTCTCGTTTTCGGGTTTTCTCGAAAAATGTGCGCTAAAGCTTTATTAGTGTTTTAATACATTATTTGGATCCGTTTTCTTCGGGAATTGTTCCCATATATTATTTAGGCATTATTAAGCCTTTTAAATTCATTTAATACCCTATTTAAAGTTGTATTTCTCCTAGGGTCACTTAACGCTCGTTTTAGCGTTTTCCACTTTTTAAGCGTTTTTCTTGTTTCTTTTGGACTTATTGTTTTTACCAAATTTCATTAGGCACTAATAGGTCCTCAATATTGTATTAGAGTAATTTAATCACCCTAATTAAGTCCGGGGTATTTCAATCTACCGCCCTTAAAGAACTTTGCCCACAAAGTTAGTGAGTCTAAGATTGTTAGTCACCAAGGTACTCAATACTAGGGTTATACTCTCTCAACAACTGTCAGACTCCAATGACTGACTGAATACAAACCACATACCCACACAACATGTCAAGCATGCATAGCAACCAAAAATATCTTTTTCCCAAATCTCTCAAAGGGGGTCCATCCGCAGACAATTAGGCACTAAGTCCTCCCCCAAATCGAGTGATCCCTCAGGTACCGGTCACGTTTGAACACTTACGCTCTCTGGTTCACGGCCGTCATGACATTGAGCACTTACTCTTTCTGGCTCTACGGTCCTTTGGTTATGATCAAAATTCTTCTGCACCTCTAGAGAATCCTCAGGCTCCAAAGTGGGTACTCTTACCTGACCGGACTACTCATATCCGGCGGCCCTTGGACAACTACAAAACACACACTACAAGCGTCCTACAGGTCACTTAGTACCCTTGCTCGTCCGTTGTAGTGGTTTCAAAACTATTCAACACCTCCACCGACTCACAACTAGCTTCACCTCCATGATTCAACCGGATACCCGTGCCTAGCCATGAAGGATCCACTAGCGCCCGTGGAAGTGGTTTCAAAACCAATCCTCATTCTCAAGTTTGAAGAAAATCATTTGCCAAAATCATTTTGGAAATTCATTTTGAAAACTTCCATGCAACTCCTAGTTCCAATTTATGTTAGTTTCACCTATTACTAGTGTGATTACTTGTGGCCACTTATACGGAGCTTCAAGAGTAATTCAACCCCAATGTGATCATCATTGGTGTTGAACTATCCATCCACTCCACTTTGGTGTTCGGTTTCCCTTGATCGCTAGCAAACCAAGTTCCACCTCCCACCTCAATTCACACAATCAAATAGTCAATCATTATTTAATTTTCTATCTTCACAGTCTTTCTAGTCATAATCATACAATCATACATTTACCAATTTCTAGAATTCATTTACTCATTTAGTACTCATCTCATCAATTGATACTCAATCCTATCTTCAACTACTATGCCCAAGAATTCCAAAACTTAGTATTCCAATTAGTTTTTCAATCCACAAATAGTTCACAAGTCGAATCAGTTTCTATCCTCAATCATTTACAAGAAAATCAAATCAACTCAATTCACCTAGGGGACTTAATTCCCACTAGGTTTAACATCGGTTTCATACCGATTTATACTCCTCAAATCTCCCAACGTACTCATCAACCTCCTCAAACATACTCATTTCCCAAAACCATTACCAATCGGGGTCCTCATTCCCCATGGAGTTTCTCTACTCCATTCACCTCAAATTTCTCACAATCAATAATCCTTTCCACTTCACATCTTACAAGCAACCTTAATTACATTGTGAATGGCTACATATGTTTATGTAACATAAGTGCCAATCATGGCAACAAATACTTTTGTGCTATGCGCATTGTAGTTTATGCCCTATCACGTAAAACATACATTTCGCGGTTTTCGCCCTACCCCCCTTAAAAAGGGATTACGCCCACGTAATCTACCATGTGTCAACATTGGACGTAGGTCAAGGGCATTCAGCTGTCATGGAGTGGTCTAACTTCCATGCGGTCCATTATACAATGTATTCTGGTCAAAGGGTCTTAACCATATTGTTGGTTAGTCCCTGCACCAAGAATTCTCATCGGAGTTTATTTAACTCTTAACCGGGTTCGGTTCTAGCCTAAAAGGCTTCAAGGCATTGATAATTAGCCATTCATTCGCTAGGTGTATTAAACCTTAGAACTCTGGGCCCACTAGCTTCTGTTGCGCGACCCTGATAACTTAGGGTGTATTTGCCCTTCTCGTTATTCTAAATGTGTTATACATTTCCTTTTATCTCTTCTTATCTTAGGAATAAGGTTTATCAAGCAAGCGTGGTATTCCTTTACCGCACGCAAATCCAATAAGCTACGGATTCTCTATCCAGCTCTTTGGGAATCTATATACATACTGTTGTATATTTTCGTGGTTATTCACTTGATTCCTCTGACTTTATTGTCGGTTGAGGTTAAGCCACTACTTAATTGTAGTGCTTCCTCTATTGTCAGTAGCTTCTGAATTATGGCTTTGCATTTTCTATGCTTCGGTCCTTATGACTTCGTACATTTCCTTCCACCTTTTCCATAACTGCTATCTTCCCAACTTCCTAGCTATCCCACTCGATCATTACTACACAAGTGCAATACCAAAACACTCAGTCCTACAGAGTGCAGAGGCGTAAACTCCTGGGCAGTAAATCTCTTGTGAGATCGCAATAGGAATGAATATTACTTCCTGGTTTCTCAGTCTGTCTACCATCTTTATTCATCAACTCCACCTCATCGTATGGTTTATTCGCCTGTATTGGTCGCTTACTGCGCACCATGTTCGTATTTATCTACGACATTGGTTTCCATGGCATCCACTATTTCATTAGCTTCTGCTCATGTTTTTCTACCATTAGACAATGGTTCGCCATCTACTTGGCTGATCACGGCATATGACATTCTTTTATATCTCTGAGCTCCTTGAGCGTTACTGGTTTTACACTTCAGGTTTGTACCTCAAGTATTTCTTCTTAACAGATTACTCCTCGGTTTCTTCCAATAGCTATCAAAGCTTTCTTTGGCTTATTTCTTACAATTTTCGCTTGGCAATGGCTTGATGTTCAAGCTCCACCACATTAGTAGTTCTGAAAGGGATGTATTATCAGATATTCACTGATGGTATTCCCTTCTTGGAATCTATGTGTTTACCGCTCTCGCGGTCTCACATTAACGAGGGGTGTCCCTACTCGTTGGTTATTAAACAATCTTACTTGTGCCGTTCTTGGCAATTCTTCCTATGATTCACAATGGTTTTGCAACCGTTGAATTTGTATTGTAATAGGTTCATGGCATACTAGCCACGTTGCCTAGCGTTCTGCTCATTATAGGCGACTCACAGATATTCGCATAACTCCATATACTCTCAAATGGCTTGGAGGTATTACTGGGCTCCATGGTAAGGTTATCGCATCACGCTTCCATTTATTGGAGGCCCCTTCAAGCATTTCGGTATTGATCGGTACCGTTTATTAATTCAGGGTATCCCCTGGTACGTGAGATCTCTTTAGTGTTCTAACCGAGTGTTCGTTGTAATTTTTGTGCTCTTATTATGACACTTCGTTCAACTATGTTGATTTTGATACCCCTTTATGGATTGCTCCTGGGTGTTATTCACTATGCCGTTACATCTGGCTAACATTTGAGTGAGTTCTGTTTTCTCCGCATTGCGGTTTTGGAATTATAAGTTGTCCTGTTTAGGGTTGTATGTCTCCTCTGTTGCTGCTTTTCCTTAATGTTTATAACAGGTTTGATGCCTTCTTCGATAGTGAACGGTATCCTCCGGTACCTTAGATGATCACTATGAGTATTTCGCTTTGCTCCTTGAACCTTTATATGTTCATGGTAGGTGTTGCCTTACTGTCTTTAGACCGGGTATCCCTTCCGGCTATTTCATGCTTTTTGTTTCAAATTCTTGAGACATTTCCAATGTCTTTAGTCAATTACTAGTGCTTCTCGCACTTTTTAGCTCTTAATCGTCCTCCTAGAATGGATTCTTGACTCCTTTAGCTTGTAAGCTAATCTGGGTTCCTTCGGTTATTTGCGGTATTCAACTGCTTTGGTTTGCATTTACCTTATGGTCCGTAGAACGGAATCGACTACTTCCCGTGTCTCGTACACTACATGTATACAAACGTGGGGTACCTTATTGGTACGTTACCACCTACCTGACCAACTCACAAAAGGGTCTGTCAGGCCCGCAAGCTCCTTCGGAGTGCGGTCGTCCCACATCCCGTAATTGGGTACACTCGTAGTGCTCGTCACACACCTAGGTGAAGTATTCTATTGTCAACTCCTCTTGTATCGTTCTATGATACTCACCGTGATTCTCTGGTTTGGTTTAAAAAAATTTGAGGTTTAAAAGAAAAGTTTATAGTTTTTGAAAGAAAGGTTTTGTGTTTGAAATAAAATCCAGGGTTTTGCGAAGAAATCTTCATGGTGTTGCCATGTTTGAGGTCTTGACCAAGTCTAGCTCAATGCTGACTGGTTTGTTTGATAATATACTGTTCGGGCCGTTAGGCCTTTCAAAGGTTTGATTCTTCAATTCCTTAGGATTAGTGATCCTTCATTTGCTTCCATCGTCATGGTGGTACTTTAGTAAGTACTTGTTGGTTGTCAGAAGTCTCCCCATTTGCCTTGTTGTTGCTGCACTTGCCTTGGCAAGTGCGCGGGTACGTCGGTTTTTAGGTTAACTTATACCGTTTACGGTATTGTTTTCAACTATATTTGGTGTTTTTATTGGATCTTCCTTTGATCCTTTGACCTTAGTGATCAATCTCTTGATACTCCATAGTGCTCTCGACAAATTGTTGTTAATTCGGGTACTTTCCCGATCCTTGAGGTACTCCGTGTACCTTGCTTGGCTGCTCGTTCCCACGCCTTTACGGTGGATACAAGGTTGTTTGATTAATCCTTAGGAACTACGTCGTAGCCCTGTCGGCGTATGTTTAACTTAAGTATTTCTACCACTTGGCGTTATAGGTTTGGAGTTTTCCCTCCTCGACTAAGTCCTTAGTCGGTTTGTATACCGTTAGTGGTATTATCCTGCGTTTGCAATCCATAGACTCTATTATCTCGGGTTTATTACTCCACTTTCCGCTTCATTGCGTAGTTGCACTTTCCTTCTTGCTGGCTGCGCATGGTTCTCACGACTGCGTAGCATGTTGCCCCATGGTGCCGCAAATTCCATTATCCTACTGTTAGGATCTTCAATTTACTGCTGTTGAGTACGGTTATTGTCGTTGAAACGGGAACCGTCTTTGGAATTTCCAGTTCTTGGAATGTACCGCATGTTTGGCTCTTTCTCTTTACATGGTTTATTTACAACTGCCAGATCGGGTTAACCCGAGTATGAGAGGTCTTTCCATCTCCCTGGCGTTCTTCCCGCAACTTATAACGGGGTTTCGGAGGGCGGGATTGGTTATGTAGGTATCCAGATCACACCGGAAGTTCCTAACTAGCGTACCTCACACGCTAACACTCAACCCTTAGCCCTAAGTCTCTAATTCCTAACTCGGTATTTTCCTAAACTCTGTATTCAGACCATCAGAGCGATACTTCGCTCTGATACCACTTTTTGTAACACCCCTACCGGTAATCACACCATTATCCTCTGACCTGTCTCATATATCAACAACAACGCAGCGGTAGTTCCAACTCAACTGGGGGTGAAACAATGCCGTTAGTCACCCACGTGACTAACTAGGCCAATCCAAACTCAATCACTACAACAAATACAATATCGGTCTGATGGGTCTTATACCGAGTACACTATACAAACGATACTTCCTTTACTTAAACAATTCTCAAGTCAATACAACCTTTAACACCACAATATACAACACAATAACCATTCAATACTATACCGAGTATCTACAATTCCCAAGTTTATCAGTGACCCTTCGGTCTTACAAATCCACAATTCATAAATGCAATTTCCTTATCCACTACCCATATCAATAACAACCGCGTCCTACTCTCGAACGGTGTCCGGCTTAGCTGTCAGACTCTTACAGTGTTCATACTCACTTCGGGTACCTGCACACTAAAAACGTTCCCCCTAGGGGGTCAGCTTACGCTGAATATGACTTCCGCCTACCCCGCGTACTAGCGAGGGTACGCCGACTAATTGGTCGAGAGCATACGGTTCATTTTAGCACAACAGCATGCATACAACATACATTATATATGTACATTCACAATCAAGTTCAACATTGAACACAAGCACTAACACACATCAAGGGTTGATTCAATATGTTCTTTAATTAGGCTTGAGGGTTTCTACCTCACCACGCCTTACTCAACTACTCATGTACTACCCACTCCCTTGGGTAATCTTACTCACAATCTCTACAAGGTCTACGACACTCAACTCAATTCCCCACTCAACTCAAAATTCTCAAGTCCCACAAGTCACAACTCAATTTTCAATACTCACATACTCGATTCCACACTCAATACTCAATACTCAAGTTCCCAAAATACCCAATGCTCAAGGTACATGTTAAGTCGATCTCACGACCTCCGGGAAGGGTCATACACAAGACCCACCACCGGGCTCAAATACAAATAGGGCTATACAGTTAGCTCCTCAAATACTCAAATGTCCAGTGCACAACCGGACTACTCAAATTCCCAAAACTCCACTCTCAGAGTCAATTCACAATCTCAAGGATTAGCCTAGAAGTATCTCTCTCGATAACATCTAACAGCATAGGGAATTCCTCAATGTCTAGTATTCCAAGATTTAAGGTTTCAACCAACTTATTGAATACTCTCATGTTCGGGACACTGCTCATGCTAGTCGGTTCCTCTTATTGGGGTTCGAATATATTTCTAAGGGGTTTGGTGATCCCTTACCATTCCTTACTTTACTCAAGGTTCGTATTTCGAACAACTTTCCAATCCTTTAGTTAGGGGTTACTCATATACTTCCACTAATATTTATCGTGTGGATTTAGTCGTTTTGGTTCTCTAACCGTTATCGGGAGGTTGCTACTCCCGTACGTTCTCTCATGATTTAGTGCGTCCGTAGGTTTATGTTACCGCGTAAGGTTTCAATAGTTGTAGTGTGTGTCCACCATTTTATAGTTCGCACTTGACTCCTTCTACGAGTCTCAACTCACACAAGACTCAACTATGAGTCGCACTACCAAACACAATCACAATCAAGCAATTCATTCCCAATCAACATTTCATGAATTATACAAACTTTAATTAATGGAATACAATCCAACCACAAATGATACAATGCAAACACAAGAGCGTACACACAATCCAATTCGTGCATTTATCTTGTTAAGTGATCACACAATCAAACAAGCACACAAATCGGGGTAACCAAGTTAGGATACAGAGCATGAAGAAATCATACCTTTCACCGGGGTTATCTTTACCGGGTGTTCCCTCGTTCCTCGGTTCACACTTGTTCCTCAAGTCTTACTCTTGAACCACTATTTACATGTCAAATGGTTCAATTAATATTAAGGTGCTACGGTACGTACATAAATGCTACTCCCGTACTTACCCCGTTATCCCATTATCTCTGTTTACTTAAGTGTTCTTAATTCCTTAACTAACTCATTCACTCCCAACACTTGTTTATACTTCTTAGGACCTTTACAAGTCACCAAACAACTCCCAAACATCATCTAAAACCAATACCATTCAAACCCCCATCTTCTAAACCCTTAAAAACACATTCTGTTGAATTCTAGGGTGGTCCGGGACTTGGTCCAGACCCAAAGTCCCGGACCAATGCACTGTCTAACTCTCGGCCTTATTTTCATAGGTGGTCCGGGACCTTGTCCATCTCTTAAGTCCCGGACCAATTGCTGGAAGAAGTCTCGGCCTATTTTTACTGGGTGGTCCGGGACCTTGTCCATCTCTCAAGTCCCGGACCAAGTGTAGGATAAACTCTCGGTTTATTTTTAATGGTTGGTCCGGGACTTTGTCCAAGGACCAAGTCCCGGACCCTGCTAAGACCTGCTACAAGGGTGATTTTTCACCCCCTAATCAACCCTTCAATCACCCTAAAAATTTCCCTAATCTTTCCACAAGTTTTCTACATAATTAAACACCCTAAAACATGCTCTAAACCACTTCAAATCCTTAGTTAAATCCTCACTCCAATTTTTTTGTTTAAATTCAACAAACTTTCATTCTCACATTTGTGTTTTGCACACTTGTGCATTTCTGTTTCCTTTTGCTAGTTCTTACCTCCTACCAAACTTACCATATCACTCAATGACCATACCAATTCATTCCTAGACAAGTGCATTAACAAAACCCAAGTACAACTCTTGTTTCCAAAGTCTTGCACACTAGCTCCTTTTCTAGTTTTTCTAAAACATTTCTATACTCCTTTGCTACAGATTTTTACACTCCTCCCCCTAGTTCTCTAAATACCATTTCAAGGCTATCAATTCACTCTACTCAACACTACAAACACCTAGGTTCTCCCATCTCATTAATCCACCTTAAAACACTTACTTTACCGAAATTTCGCCATAGCCTCCCCATAAATTTAACATGTCCAAACTTATCTTTTTCACCATTTGCAATCCTAATCTAACCAGACCCTTACAAGGGTCCTACCAGCACTCAATATCAATCCAAAATTCACCAAATCACAATATATCTCCAAAGTCTTAATTAACCACAACATAACAACAAACTTAGAATCACTTGGCTTCAAAGCCCTCTATTCAAACCAACAATTCACAAGCTCTCTCAAAATCAACTAAACACATCATTTTTCATATTTTGGGTTCATTAATCAATTTAAACCATCCCAAATCCTAAAAGCATTAAATTAGGCTCCAAGGTAATTTATTTACCTCTTGTTCACAAGCCCTGTCTCTTTCACTCCTCTTCTTCCCCTTCTCCTTTCTCTTGCTCGGAAATCGGCCAAAGGCCATGGAATTGCCCATCTCCAAATCAACATTCAAAGCAAGGAATGAGTATAAGTAGAAACACCTAATCTCATTAATTAGAAATGCTTAACGCTCTAAAATGGGTGATTACCTTGAAACCCTAGGATGGGGCTTTGGTCAAGAATCAAAGAGGAACTCCCTCCAAGCTTTTGAGGATTAAAACAATGCTCATAAAAGGGAAGAAACAAGGCTCCATTAGAGACCCAAAATCGGCCAAGGTATAAAATGGAGAAAACATGACTTTACCATGGGTATTTTTACCTTGATAGAAAGAGGAAGCTTCAAGCTTCAAAATGGTGTGCTTTTCCGTTCAAATGGCCAACACCCATGAAAACTAAACTCATCCTTTTCGAATTTTGGAAAGAGAGGAAGGTAGAGGATGATGAGAGGAGTTCAAATATGTAGTTATTTTTGGATTTGGAGCTTGGGTGTAGCTTGGGCATGAAGAGAAGGTTGAAGAAGCCATGGAAGGGGAGCTCCATTTCATACCAGCTGAAAGGAGGGATAAGAGAGCTGGCTTGGGGGAGAGATCACCGTGAGAGAGGAAAGGAAATGGGAAAAGTGAGAGAAGAGAGAGTAAAAAGGGGGATATAAGTCCCTTTACTGAAATACCCCAAACCTTGATATGTGGTTTAAATATTAAACTATGGTATGTAAAGGCTAAAAAAATGCCTTAGAAACATCAGTGAACAATTTAAACCATAGTAAATGCAATAAAGCACTAAGACACAGTTTGAGCAAAAACATGCTCTAAGCTATGAGCGAACTTGGTTAGGACCCAAAGAGCCTACCAAGACTTAATAATATTCAAGTATGATTTAATAAGGCTAATTAAGTCCTTAGGAAGCTTTGGTAGACAGTTAAACCAAATAAAACACAAGAAAATACCTTAAAGGCAATATGGGCTAGATGTGCTCTAAGCTTGGGATAAATGTGTATAGGACCTAATGGTCATACCTATACCTTATTTATATGTTAATGAACATATTAAATCAATTACTAAAGGAAACCAAGCTTGAAAACAAGTTAAAACACAAAAAGTGCTTTAAGGAGTCTTAAAGCACGTTTTTGAAAAATTGTCTTGTAAATGAGTTTTGAATGGCTAAATGTCCATCATTACTCTTTAATTAACATGTGTACTATATAGTATCACATTTGGAAGTCTATATCAATGGGAAATCAAAAATTTCACTTCTATGTGCCTTGTTTTTGTGAATAGTGATTTTTATAAGCTAGTTTGTAACATATGTTGTTATAAGTAATTAAATTGACCAACAAAGACTATAATACCCTTAGTGATATTAAGGGGGCCGGTTTTTAAGTGTGGTGACTCACCACTCTTGTTAACATATCAAATAAGTAAAGAATGACTAGTTAAGGTACTATTTGCTTTATAAGTTACAAATATCTTCTAAAAAGCAAGTCTATCTTCATTCTCCCTTCCTTTCTCATTTCACACGGTTCCAACCTTCTTCTTCCTCCCTTCTTGCTGTTCTCTCACGGTAATACAGCACCACCACCATGGAACTCCATCATTGACCCCTTGTAAAATCTAGCTCACTTATCCAAATCAAAAACAAACACCACCAATCTCTTCCTCTCATCAAACTCTTCAATTCTATCCTTTCAAAATCCCAAGAGCTCCATTTCGGTGCCAAGAGGAATCTCCATGGGAGGAGCTTGAGCTCACCTTTTCACATATTATTGTTCTCCTTTGCTCCAAGGTAAGGAAACTCAAAGAAAAATCAAGTTTCCTCCATGTTTTGCTGTTGTCCGAAAATCACCATTAATGGTGCTCATTGTGTTGCTTTGTTCTAGCTCCATTTGAATCTTTCAAGGACTAGGTGGAGTCCTCTCTTCATAGATATTCAAACTCCCTTCATAGATCAAGGTAAAACAACTACATTAGTGTTTTTGAAATAATGTAAACCTAGGGTTTACAATGAGATGAAGCATAAAGCTTATATACTCATTTCAATGTTGGTATATTGTTTAGTAGTTGACAAGGAAAGAAATGCCTTACCGGTTTTAAGAGGAAACAAGAAAGAAGTTTGAGTGTAAAAGAGGTAAATATACTAACCTAATGTGGTTTAATGCCTTAGGAGAAATGAGCTTATAATGCTTGTTAAAACTACCTAAAGAGCAAATGGTGAATGACTTAGTAAAGTGTTCTCAAGGAGACTAGTAAAAGAACATATGTCTTGGTGTATGTATTTGCAGGTCAAAGGCATATATATATTGTGGAAATTCAGTGTTTAAGTTTAATGCAATCTAAGGGCCTAAGTGCCAAGCAATTTAAGTTATGCACTATATTGTGATGTAGTGCTAAATGTGTGAAGTTTGTGTATAAAAATGTGTTTGATGGATTTTAGGTGTTCTTGGATGAAATAAGGTAAAAACCTAAGTGTTTGGATGTGAGTATATACAAGAGAAGCTATGGCAAAATTTGGAAAATGTGTAAGAAGTTCTAAGTGTTTTAAGTAAGTTTTGGTGAACAAATGTTTTACTTGGGAAGAAAACATGTATTAAGGTGATTTAGAGTGATGCAAGGATTTAGGTGTTATCTTGGAAGTTCTAGAAATCAAATGAGTATTTCTAGGGTGTGTCAAAGTCTTGGAGAAGTTTATATAAGGTTTAGGTAATGATTGATGAATAAGGAGAGAATGATGTTTAGGTAAGGTTTTGAGAAAGGAATTCAAGAAGTTGTGAAAAGAGGATTTGGTAAATTAAGGAGGAAGTGTAAGCTTGGAAAAGGAGTTGTAAGAATGACATAAGGAGTTTTGATATGTAAGAAAAGAAGTTTGAGAGATGATGTTAAGGTGTAGAGGAAACACCTTGGTATAGTGGTCATTATTGGTGAAATACCACTTAGGAATCTTAAGGAGAAAACATTCCAAGTGCTAGGAATTTTGTAAGAAATTTGTGAATGATAAAATGGTTTTGGTGAGTGATTTAAAGAGTTAAGCACATGGCTAAAGGTGTGTTTGATGTGCCAAATGATGTTAGAACACATTAGGAGGCTTGAGGAAAAGTTTGGAGAAAATGTGACAAGTTTTGGAAACTTCTGGTGTTGTCCGACCCAGTGGTCCGACCCAGGGTGGGTCGGACAGCTCTGTTTTAGTTACCGGTTGGAGTTTCTGGAATGGTCCGACCCAGATGGTTGGGTCGGACATGTGTGTTCTAAGTCTCTGGAATGGTCCGACCCAGATGGTTGGGTTGGGTCGGACATGGGTCGGACATGGGTGTTTAAAAGACGGAAAAGTTTCTGGAACGGTCCGACCCAGTTGTGGGTCGGACGGCCCAAAATTATGTAAAAAAAAAACAAAACAATGTTTAAGGTTATGTAATGATGGGGATTGATAGGTAATGATGTTATGAAGTTGTTAAGGACATGTTAGGTAAGTTTTAATGAGAATTAAGTGGGTGGAAAGTTGTAATAAAATGTGAAAGTAAATCAAGTTAAAGTTGTAAAGTTATGTAACTAAGTTAACGGGGAAAAGTTATAAGCATTAGACATTAAATGATCATGCTACCCCGATGTTGATAAAAGCACATGTAATGTTATCAGTTGTTCGAGAATTGCTCGAGGAACATAAGTGGACGTGATAAAGTGGACTCCGGTGACAGGTATGGTTTTCTTGCAACCTGTGTCCTACCGGATTACACCGGCTTGTATGCCAATGTGTTTTTCTGTATGTTTGCCACGTTGTAAGATAAAACATGTAATGAGTTTACAGTAATTCATATATGTGGCGTGTTCAACTCCGATACCATTTAACCTCGGCAGTGTTAACCTTAGTTAACTGAGTCTAGGATCACATGAGAGTACGGTATTCGGAGTAAACGACCCGAACTATGGGACGTTCTAACCACGGCTATGCGTGTGTTAATTGTGTGATATGTGTATGTGAATGTAGAGATCTCCCTTGTATGTTTAACCCAGTTTAATACTATATGTGTTGTCATGTGATAGGCTCCATAGTGGGGTTCTAACTAATCTCTAAAAGTAAGTATGTACTAACAGTAGTGAGGAATCTGGTTTGGCCGGTCGCGCGTTGTTTGGGAGAGGGTATCCTTCTTAGCCTTACCCTTCTATTTGTTATGGTTGTTTCCCTCACGGGTTATGATCTCCCATTAGCTTACTCCAAAGCTTAGCTATTCTGACTTATGATCGGTTTAGGGGGAACAGTGTTTGTGTGGTGTGTTCGGGCCTCCAAACCCGAACCATCTTAACTTAAGTTACTCGTCCGACTATTAGGACTGTAATGAGTGTTGTTGTTATTGTATAACGAGCTTACCATGAGGGTGACATCATTCTCTAGGCTCACCAGTGATTTAACTATGTTTGGGTCGGTTCCTAAGAGGACCGTTCCCGTTATGTTATGTGATGTTATTGTAAGCAATTCCTATTGCGATGTTCATGTGCACGTCGATACGTGAAAGTGTTGTTAAGTTTTGTATGTGAGGAATGTTATATATTGTGAGATATGAAGTGTGTGGATCATGGATATGAATCCCAGTTTGAGAAAGGAGGCGTTTAAGGATAACCCGATTTAAGGGTAAGTGTCGTCTATTAAGGAAGTAGCTCCATTAGAGGAGGAACACTCTAGGGATAATGAATACCATGAGTGACTTATTATAAGGATATATTATCCGTTTGTTGAGCTCGTTGAGGCGAAATGTTATGTTGTGTGTTTACAATTTCATGCATGATTTAAATATAATCGATCGCATGCTAAGACGACAATTAGTTGTGCGTGGCCCGGTAGCATGTGGGCTGCGGGATTACCATACCAGCAAAGGTGCTGAGCCCCTTGGGGGGCCACCCTTTCTCTTCTTTTCTTATTTCAGGTACGAAGTGCTGGAAGTCGTTCGAGAGTAGGAGGGTAGTCGTTGTACATGGGTAATTATTTAGGTGTATATATACAGTAGGCGTAGTAAGACCGAAACTGTTATCGGCATCAGTTTGAATACTCGGTACAGTTGAAAGGTGTATGTTGTTGTCGTTGTCCATGGAAAGGGATAGTAATGTGTAGTCGCTCGGGAATTCAGCCCATCAGACCGGTACAATGTATATGTATTTGCCTTGTTAGCCACGTGGGTGGTTAACGGCGTGTAACACCAACGAGTTAAGTAATGTGATGAGGTTTATTTTTCCGCTGCAGTTTATTGTAAGTGTGTTAATGTTGGATGGGGTGTTACATTTACACTTTTTGCTTTTTGACTATTAAATTAATTAGCTAGTTGAGAGTGTGTGAGAGGTTGGCTAGTATATTAAAACCGGCCCCTACTGTAGCCATATAAGTTGGGGCGTTTCTCATCCTTTACAGAAAACGCTTGTTAATTTACCCGGTTTTAGCACTATTCACTAACCGGGCCCGTTTTCTAGAATTTTCTCGTTTCTTTAATTTTAATGGCTCTTAAGCTTCCATTAATGTTTATTTATAGTTATTTAATGAACTATAATTTTTACGGGTTCGTTTGACCACTTAAAGCGTCGTTTTCGGGTTTTCTCGAAAAACGTGCGCTAAAGCTTTATTAGCGTTTTAATACATTATTTGGATCCATTTTCTTCGGGAATTGTTCCCATATATTATTTAGTCATTATTAAGCCTTTTAAATTAATTTAATACCCTATTTAAAGTTGTATTTCTCCTAGGGTCACTTAACGCTCGTTTTAGCGTTTTCCACTTTTTAAGCGTTTTTCTTGTTTCTTTTGGACTTATTCTTTTTACCAAATTTCATTAGGCACTAATAGGTCCTCAATATTGTATTAGATTAATTTAATCACCCTAATTATGTCCGGGGTATTTCACACGCTATCACTCAACCCTTAACCCAAAGTACTAAAATCCTAACTCAGTACTTCCTAAGCTCGGTAATTCAGTCATCAGAGCGATACTTCGCTCTGATACCACTTTTTGTAACACCCCAACTATAACTCTACACTTAACATCAAACTGCAGCGGAAAACTTAACTCAACACATTACTTAATTCAATGGTGTTACACGCCGTTAGCCACCCACGTGGCTAACAAGGCTAATACGTATACATTGTATCGGTCTGATGGACTAGATTCCCGAGCAGCTACACGCGACTATCCCTTTCCATTAACAACAACCATTATACATATACATTCCAACTGTACCTAGTTTTTACCAACTAATGCTGATAACAATTTCGGTCTTACTACACCTACTGTACATACACAACTTAACTGACTACCCATGTACAAATGACTACCCCGTCCTACTCTCGAACGGCTTCCAGCTCCTTGTACCTGAAATAGGAAAGAAGAAAGGGTGGCCCCCAGGGGCTCAGCACCTTTGCTGGTATGGTAATCCCACAGCCCGCATGCTACCGGGCCACGCAACTAATTGTCGTCTTACCATGCGGTTGATTATTTTGAATCATGCATGTAAACTATAAACACACAACACATGACATTCCACCACAATGGGCTCAACAAACAGATAACACATCCTTACTTGATAAGTCACTCATTGTGTTCATTAACCCTAGAGGGTTCTCCTCTAGTGGAGCTACTTCCTTAGTAGACGACACTTACCCAGTAATCGGGTTATCCATAAACGTCTCTTTTATAAACTGGGATTCATATCCATGATCCACATACACCACATAACAACACTTTTCACGTTTCAACGTGCACATAACATAACATCGCAATGGGAATTGCAGTACAACCATAACACATAACATAACGGGAACGGTTCTCTTAGGAACTGACCCAAACATAGTTAATTCACTTGTGAGCCTAGAGAATGATGTCACCCTCATGATAAACTCGTTATACAACACTCATTACCGTCCTAATAGTCAGACGAGTAACTTAAGTTAAGATGGTTCGGATATAGTGCCCCGAACACACCACACAAACACATGTTCTCCCTAAACCGATCATAAGTTAGAATAGCTAAGCTTTGGAGTAAGCTAATGGGAGATCGTAACCCGTGGAGGAAACAACCATAACAGAGAGGAGGGTAAAGCTAAGAAGGATACCCACTCCCAAACAACGCGCGACGACGGAACGACCGGATTCCTCACCCCCCCATAATATATATATAAACATAGTTAAGGGCTCCACTGTGGAACCTATCACATCCATACACCATACAGTATTACAACTGGATTAAACACACAAGGGAGGTCCATACATTCACACACAAACATCATACAATTAACTCACGCATAGCCGTGGTTAGAACGTTCCCATGGTTTGGTTCGTTAAATCCGGATACCGTCCTCTTATGTGATCCTAGATTTGGTTAGCTAAGGTATAACACTTTTGAGGTTAAACGGTATCGGAATTGAACACGCCACATAAATGAATTACTATAAACTCATTACATGTTTTATCTTACAACGTGGCAAACATACAGAAAAACACATTGGCATACAAGCCGGTGTAATCCGGTAGGACACAGGTTGCAAGAAAACCATACCTTGGTCCCTGCTGCGTTCGAGTCCCGCCAAACGTAGTTCCTAAACATGATTAATAACGTCGGTTAATTACCTTATTTAGCTTCCGTTTACTAAGCATTTTTCATGATTATATGACATGTTTTATGCGTAAACTTACCCTTGACTTACCTTCATTATACCCCCCTAGGGTTAACTACCTAGGCCACACTTTGTTTTGTTTTTTGTTTTGTTGTTTTTGTTTTTTTACACGTTTTAGGTCGCCCGACCTTACCGACCGACCTTACCCAAGCTCGGTCCATTCCAGTGACATCCAGGTTGGAAATTTACACCTCGACCGACCTTGCCAAGCCCGGTCCCAAGGTCGGTCCTTTCCAGACACTTATACCGTTTAAAAAATTCTACCCCGACCGACCTTGCAAGTCCGGTCCACAAGGTCGGTCTATTCCAGTGACATATTCCGCATACAAAATTCAAGCCCGACCGACCTTGCAAGTCCGGTCCCCAAGGTCGGTCTACTCCAGACCCTTGTTTAAAAATGCTTATTTGACTCCAAACTTCACCTTACATGTCCTAGTATGCTACTTTAACATCATTTAGCCACTAAACCTTCACATAACATCCTCCAAATGTATGTACAAGCTTACTTCTAAAGTCCTTAAACACTCACTCATTTACTCCAAACCTCCTAACACTTGTTTACACATTTTAAGGCCTTTACATGTCACCCCATGTTTAAACACCTAAAACATGCACCAAACCTTCCTTAATCATCACCAAACTTGTTACTCAATTTCTTACAAAATTCCTAACACTTACAACATTTTTCCTTAGGATTTCTAGGTGGTAATGCATACCTACAACTTAGACTAACCAAGGTGTTTCTTCTAAATATGATAACCACTCCTAAGCATCATTTTGCATCCTCATCACTTCCTTTTCACAAACTCCTCAAGTCTTTCCCACAAGTTCATACTTAATCCTTCACAAGGTATTATACTTCCTTTGTTTATCACTAAATTTTTTGCCATAGCTTTTCTTGTATCACCTTACACCAAAACACATAGTTTTTCACCTTTAGACAATCAAGAACACTTAATCCCTTAATACTCATTCCTTACACACAAACATATTGTTTTTCACTGTTTAACCATCAAAGACATTCATCTTCTCAAGAAAAGTTCTTTACACACAACTAATCCTTTAAACTACACTACATCACAATATAGTGCATAAACTTAAATTGCTTGGCACTTAGGCCCTTAAATAACATTAAACTTAAACACTGAATTTCCCACATTTAAATGCCTTCAACCTGCAAATACACATAACAAGGCTCCCATGTCTTTTTAGTCCAACTTGTGGATAGTTCTCTAGCTCATTTACCATTGGCTCTTTAGGTTATTTATTAAGCAAATATAGCTCAATTTCCCTAGTACAATAAACCACATTAAGAGAGGTCATTTACCTCTTTGTTTTCCAAGTTTTCTCACTTGTTTTCTCTTGTTCTTTCTTGATTGAAAATCGGCAAGGAACTTTTATCACTTGTCAATCTTCTAACCATTACACATATAAGGGTAATGAGCATTAAGTTTAATACCCAAACTCATAGTCAAACCCTAGGTTTACATATGTGTCTTAAAACACCAAAATTTGATGATTAACTTTGGAATTCGAAAGAGAGCTTGGTTAAGTAGCAAGATAGGACTCCTCCTAGTCCTTTGAAGTTTGAATTAAGCTATGAAGAGAGCAAGACAAAGCACCATTTTGAGGTGAATTTTCGGACACATACAAAAATGAGAGGAAACTTAGATTTTCTTTGGTTTTCCTTACCTTGAAGCAAAGGAGAATGACAAGGCATGAAAATATGAGCTCAAGCTCCTTCAATGGTGAACCTCCATGGCACCGAAATTAAGCTTTTGATGATTTGAAAAGATAGAAGTGAAGAGCTTGGTCTAACTAAGACAAATATGGT